>OW121742.1:72681207-73271207 GCA_933228675.1 Stomorhina lunata | reverse complement strand
AAATGGTCGTTTTCATGCTTTATTGGCTACAAAATAAAAGTGTGTGACATTCAAAAATTTTATTAAAAATTTGCCTAAAGAAATTTTATATTAAATATTCTTGGAAAATAGCTCAAGAAAATATTCTACCAAATTTCTTAAAGTATAATAACAAAATATTTCTAATTTTTTGTTTGCCTTCTAATTCATGTCATATGTCAGTATCTTTTTGGCTTAATTCTTCTAAATTTCATTGTATTTTCTTGGTTTCTTGTTACCTAAACTAAAGTTAAGTTCACCTTTAAGCCACATGGCTTTATGTTTTACTCTTTTTTTTTTGAGGCATGACATGATATTTGAGGTCAAGTTTTGGCCAAATTTCGTATGAGGAAGCAAAAACAAATATAAGCCAGAAGAGCAGAAAAAAGAAGAAACATATTCAAATGGCTCGAAACCATTTCTGCCAGAACTTTATACATTCACATGTATTTATTTATAGAATTCAACAAAGATTTACATTTGTATTTTTGTTATTCTGTTTGAAATTTCTGGCTTTTAAACTTCTATTTCATGTATTCTAAATCCTTTTTACATGTTTGAAAAGCAGATGGTACGCTACTTCTAAGGCTTATATACATTTGATTGTTTTAATAATCATACAAATGAAAATCAGTTTTTGCGACACCCCCTAAAAATTAAGTTGAAAACCTCCATCTAACATTTCAAAAACCTGAACAAACGGATTCTCTATTCACATTTTTAGAAAAAGCTTCATTGATGAACCAGGTTTGAATATATACAATTTTTCAATTTTTTTTATTTTTATAGGATTTTTTTTTTAATTTCTTAGTTTTATAGGAAATTTTTAAAAAATTTATTTTTATAGGAAATTTTTTCAAAAGTTCCTTTTTATAGGATTTTTTTAAAAATTTCTTATTTTTATAGGAAATTGTTAAAAAATTTCTTATTTTTAAAGGATTTTTTTATTAAAAAAAATATTATTTTTATAGAAAATGTATCTAAAATTTCTTACTTTTATAAGATATTTTTAAAAATGTCTTATTTTTATAGGGAATTTTTCAAAAATTTCTTATTTTTACAGGAAATTTTTCAAAACTTTTTTTATTTTTATAGGAAATTTTAAAAAAATTTCTTATTTTTATAGGAAATTTTTCAAAAATTTCTTATTTTTATAGGACATTTCTCTTTTAAGGAAATTTCTTATTTCTATAGGAAATTTTTCAAAAACTTCTTATATTTATAGGAATTTTTTAAAAAATTTCTTATTTGTATAGGAAATTTTTCCAAAATTTCTTGTTTTTATAGGAAATTTTTCAAAAATTTCTTATTTCTAAAGGAAATTTTTCAAAAATGTTTTATTTTTTCAAAACTTTCTTATTTTTATAGCAAATTTTCCAAAAAATTCTTATTTTTATAGCAAAATTTTCAAAAATGTCTTATTTTTATACGAAAATTTTCAAAAATTTCTTATTTTTATTGGAAATTTTTTCAAAAAATTTTTAATTTTGATATGAAATTTTTCAAAAGTTTCTTATTTTTATAGGAAATTTTTTAAAATTTTCTTACTCATATAGGGAATTTTTCAAAAATTTCGAATTTGTATATGAATTTTTTCAAAAATTTCTTATTTTTATAGGAAATTTTTTAAAAATTTGTGATTTTTATAGCAAATTTTACAAAAAAATCTTATCTGTAAAGGAAATTTTTCAAAAATGTTTGATTTTTTCAAAACTTTCTTATTTTTATAGCAAATTTTCCAAAAAATGCTTATTTTTATAGCAAAATTTTCAAAAATGTCTTATTTTTATAGCAATTTTTTCAAAAATTTCTTATTTTTATATCAAGTTTATCAAAAATTTCTTATTTTTATAGGAAATGTTTTCAAAAAATTTCTTATTTTTATATAGAATTTTTAAAAAATTTCTTATTTTTATAGGAAATTTTTTAAAAATTTCTTACTCATATAGGGAATTTTTCAAAAATTTCGTATTCGTATATGAAATTTTTCAAAGATTTGTTATTTTTATATGAAATTTTTCAAAAATTTCTTATTTTTACAGGAATTTTTTTTAAATTTCTTATTTTTATAGGTAATGTTTAAAAATTTATTTTATTTTTATAAGAAATTTTTAAAAAATTTCTTGTTTTATAGGAAATTTTTTAAAAATTTCGCCTTTTTATAGGATTTTTTTTGAAAAGTTTCCGATAAACTTTTCAAAAATTTCTTATTTTTATAGGAAATTTTTCAATTTTTTTTTATTTTTATGGGAAATTTGTCGAAAATTTTCCTATTTTATATGATTTGTTTTTTAAATTTCTTTTTTTTTAAGGACATTTTTCAAAATTTAAGAAATAGTTAAAAATTTCTTATTTTTATAGGGAATTTTTAAGAAAATTCTTATTTTATAGGAAATTTTAAAAAATTTTTTTCAAAAATCTTTATAGGAAATTTTTCAAAAATTTCTTATTTTTATAGGAAATTTTTAAAAAATTTCTTATTTTTATAGGAAATTTTTTTTAAAATTTCTTATTTTTGTATGAAATTTTTCAAAAATTTCTTATTTTTATAGGAAATTTTTCAAAAATTTTTTATTTTTATAGGAAATTTTTCAAAAATTTTTTATTTTTATAGAAAATTTTTCAAAAATATCTTATTTTTGTTGGAAATTTTTCAAATTTTTTTTATTTCTATAGGAAATTTTTCAATTTTTTTTATTTTTATAGAAAATTTTTCAAAAATGTCTTTTTTTGATCGCACATTTTTTAAAAAATATCTTATGATAATAAATTTGAAAAAAAAAATTATAGAAAATTTATCTGAAATTTCTTATTTTTTTTTAGGAAATTTGAAAAAAAATTTCTTATTTTGATACGAAATTCTTCAAAAATTTCTTATTTTTATAGGAAAATTTTCAAAAATTTCTTATTTTTATAGGAAATTTTTCAAAAATTTCTTATTTTTTTTTTTAGGAAATTTTTCAAAAATTTCTTATTTTTTTAGGAAATTTTTCAAAAATTTCTTATTTTTTTAAGGAAATTTTTCAAAAATTTCTTATTTTTTTAAGGAAATTTTTCAAAAATTTCTTATTTTTATAGTAAATTTTTCAAAAATTTCTTATTTTTATAAGAAATTTTTCAAAAATTTTCTTGTATTTAGATAATTTTTCAAAACTTTTTATAGTGAATTTTTAAAAAATTTCTTATTTTTATAAACTTTTTCAAAATTTTCCTCTTTTTATAGGATTTTTTAAAAAAAAATCTTTATAGTAAAGTTTTCAAAAATTTCTTATTTTTATGTTATCGACTTTTTCCTTTTTTACACCCTACGATAAAAAAAAGTAACAAACACGTGTCTTATAATTCCTCGATGTCATTTAAAAAGATATGCAAAGTTTAAACACAATATTTCCCGTTTATACCCATTTTACACAATTAATGTTAAAAGTACCAACACGTTCGTTTAATATTATTGAATACTTATCAATTGTGGTATAAATTGCGTTTCTGTGTTTATTGGTTAAAAAGTATGGGTTTAAAAAGTACCAAGGTATGCTTTTTACCCTTTTTTACTCCTATTAGTGCCATTTTCAAAAAAATACCACATAAGTGTCCCCTTATTTTTCTAGCCGATCTAAATACAATACCACTTTGTTTCTAACGATATATGTTTTGGAGATATGATGTTACTTATTTTTCTCTATTAAACGCTGTTTTACGCCCTACTCGGCCGAATTTTAAAAATGTAACGAATACGTGTTCCTTAGTTTTTAGTGCGAAGAATAAACAAATTTATTATAATTTTCGCTTATCGTTTTTGGTTTAAGAGATATAATTAAAAAAAAAGTACCAAATATTTGTTTGATATTTTGTACCTCGCAATCGACTTCCCAATAAATGTTATTTCTTTATTACTTCAAGTGATATACAAAAATAAGGAAAAATTAACCTACCTTACATTTTTTGTAATGGGTGTTTTTTTTAGAGATATAGAACTTCGAATTGAAATAAAACACAAGAAAATCGTTTTAATGTCCATCAATTTGGCTTTATTGGAAGGATAATTTTATGCCATTAATGTTTAAATATGATTTTGGGCATGTGGCCGCCGCGGCTGGCTCGAATAAAGCCAATTCTACAGGTCCAATTTTCAACTACTTTTTCGAGCATATGGGGCCGTATGTTGGCAATAACGCCACGAATGTTGGCTTCCAAGTCCCCTAACGTTTCTGGTTTGTTGGCGTAGACGAGCGACTTCACATATCCCCAAAGAAAATAATCCAGTGGTGTCAAATCGCACGATCTTGGTGGCCAATTGACAGGTCCATTCCGCGAAATTATGCGCACATCGAATGTTTCCTTCAATAAATCAATTGTGACGTGCGCTGTGTGGCATGTAGCGCCGTCTTGTTGGAACCACAACTCATCCACATTCATGCCATCCAATTGGGGAACAAAATAGTCGGTTATCATGGCTCTATACCGGTCTCCATTTATGGTAACTGACTCTCCAGCATTATTTCGGAAGAAGTATGGCCCAATGACTCCACCAGTCCATAGAGCACACCAAACAGTCAGTTTTTGTGGATGTAATGGCGTCTCAAGGGTCTCATGTGGATTCTCTTCACACCAAATGCGGCAATTTTGCTTGTTGACGTAGCCATTCAACCAAAAATGAGCCTCATCACTGAACAAAATTTTGCGATGAAAATCAGCATCGAGATCAATCTCATTTTCGGCCCATACACCAAAATCACGACGCATTGCATGGTCTCGCGGCTTTAATTCTTGCACAAGCTGGATCTTGTAAGGTCGCAAGCCAAGATCTTTGCGCAAAATCTTCCATAAAGTTGATGGACAAAGCTCCAATTGCTGTGCACGGTGGCGAATCGATTTATTCGGGTCCTCTTCAACACTTTGCTCTACAGCGTCAATTGTTTCTTCGGTGCGCACTGTTCGACGTCGCTGCGGATGCGTATTATCACATAGAGTAAACGTTGTGCGAAAACGATCCATGGTTAACCGAATTAATTGCTCTGATGGACGATTATGTCGACCATAAAATGGACGGAGCTTGCGGTAAACTTCGTGAACTGAACCATTATTTTCGAAATAAATTTGCACGATTTGCAAGCGTTGTTCTTTTGTCAACCTGTTCATGATGAAATGGCAAACCAAACTAAATATTAATCACTTGACAGCTGACAAAATGGCCGCCAGTTAAAAAAGTGATGCCAACTCAAAGTTCTATACCTCAATAAAAAACACCCGATATATAGAACGATTTTAGTTTTATTTAACTTGATACAACAATTTTTATTCGGAACTCTTCTTAATATATTTTTGTAAAAGCAAGGAACTGCCAAGGTTCAGAAGATATTAGTCTCAAATTTTTTCTTTTATTAAAGATGTAATAAAATTTTAATTATGTTTTAATAAGGATTTAAATCGTACTTTTCATAAAGAAATGAAAAAATTTTTGCGATGTTCTTAATTACTTTCTGAGCATATCATGAGAATAAATATATCAAAAACTCATCAACTTTTTTTCATGAAAAAAAAAAACAAAAAAAACTTTAAGATATTCCAACTCATTATCATCAACTTAATGATAATTATGACTGATAGCAAATTAAATATAAATTGAGTCACTTTTCACTTAAATTCATTTAAGAAAATATTTATTTTAAAACATAAACGGGAGGTAAAAGAATAATATTTATATAATAAACAAAAATAAATTATTTAATCAGTATAATTTTTAATTTATATGACAATTAAAAAATATATCACAGATTTGTTAATGGCTTAACACTTGAAATCCGTATCTTATCTGCTCGGAATATGAGTGTGAATTAATGTTTATATACAATTTAATTTAAATTGTTTATGTTTTAATTGTTAATAAACTTGACACGCCAAATAATCTTCATTTTGAAGTAGTTTGTTTACTATATCGCACATTTACATGGAAAGTTGTATAACTTAAAATTTATTTTTGAATTGTGTAAATTTGTCTTTGAGATGCATTTTCTGCAAAACTGTAACAGCAAATATTTTAGTCATGTCGACATTTAAAGTTAGACTTAAATAATTGAAAGTCTCAACTATATAAATTATTTATACAAACATTTTTGAATAAAAATAGCTTAATTCTTTTAGAAATATTCACCTTGATAATCAATTAATTTTGCCATTCATGACATTTGTCACAGCCAATTCCAATTCTTCTTGAGCCACCTCCAAAACATAGTTTTTTGAACACTTCAATTGCTTTATCTCTTGAAAATCGTTGACTACACTCTTCAACTTTGATATTCGGCAAGAAAAAGTCATTGGCTGTTAAGACATGACTAAACAGAGGATTAGTCGATATTTTGACTGCTCAAAAATTCACTTATGTCATTTTTCATGTAAATGAGTAATGAGTGATAAAAATTAAATGATGTTTAAATGTGACTTTAAATTAAGTGATTTAATAATGATAAATAAAAAAACATTACATCTTAATACTTATATTAAGCATTTACGACTTTAAAGGGCTGCTCCAATTTAAACAAAACTCATATTTTCATGTAAAGCTAATAAGAAGTCGAGTTCATATTTTGACAGCAGAGCCCTCATTAGATTAAGATTATGTAACCCTAAATTGTAAAAGATATAGTCACAGTTGAATTGCAATCAGATGACGTAAATGGTACCAAAGCCTGGAGTGACTGCCAGGAAGGCTTTTTAATTTAATTTACTACGAGCTACTCCTCTACATTTATACTTTTAATATAATCGTTTATTATGAAAAATGCGAACCGCCGTGGTATAGCATGTTAGTTATCCGCCTAGAATACCTGAGGTTGCACGTTCGATCCCCGGCCAGACCCTCTTGAAAAAAATAAATTTTCAAAAAACGGTTCACCTCATTACTCAGCTAGCCACTAGTTATTGAGTATTAGGCTATATAAAACTTCTCTAACTTATGCATTTGCCGTTCGGAGCAGGAGTTAAACGTAGGTCCCTTTCAATGAATCTAAATATAGAATTGGATGCAGCTCATTGTCTGAGAGAAGTACCCCTTGTTCCAATTGGAATATTGTCGGGGAATTATATATTTAATATAAATATACTATAAAAAAATGATATCGTCTGAAGGGAGCAATCGTTTGGAACCGGGCAGTGACTCGTCAGAAACTCAGAAATCGGTTGGGAGGTTCTTATTCAGGCACCATATAGTCCGGACTTAGCACAAAGTTCCTGTGTAAGGAGAATATTTTTCATGGTAACTAAATTGTACTTTTCTTCTAAAGAAAAATTTCCTGTAAAAAGTTTTTTCTATCGAAAATTTTTTTAAAATTCCTTATTTTTATAGAAAACTTTTCAAATTTTTTTTATATTTATAGGAAATTTTTCAAAAATTTCTATTTTTTTTTTAATTTCTTAGTTTTATAAGAAATTTTTCGAAAATTTCTTAGTTTTATAGCAATTTTTTAAAAAATTTCTTAAATGTTTAAAAAGTTTCTAATTTTTATAGAATATTTTTCAAAAATTTCATAAAATTTTTCAAAAATTTCCTATTTTTATGGGATATTTTTTAAAAATTTCCTGTTTTTATGGGATATTTTTTAAAAATTTCTTATTTTTATGGGAAATTTTCAAAAATATCTTATTTTTATAGGAAATTATTCAAAAATTTCTTATTTATATAGGAAATATTTCAAAAATTTCTTATTTCTATAGAAAATTTTTCTAAAGTTCAAAAATTTTATTTTTTTAAGAAATTTTTCAAAAATTTCTTTTTCTAAGGAAAGTTTTTACAAATTTCTTATTTTTATATTTTTCAAAAAATTCATGTTTTTATAGGAAATTTTTCTAAAATTTCGTTTTTTTTATAGGAAATTTTTTTAAAAATTTCCTATTTTTATGGGAAATTTTTTAAAATTTCTTAGTTTTTTAGGAACTTTTTTAAAATTTCTTATTTTTATAGGAAATTTTTTTTTAATTTCTTATTTTTATAGGAGATTTTTTTAAATTTCTTATTTTTATAGGAATTTTTCGAAAATTTTCTTATTTTTATAGGAAATTTTTAAAAAATTTCTTATTTCTGTAGGAAACTTTTTTAAAAATTTCTTATTTTTATTGAAAATTTTTCAAAAATTTCTTATTTTTATAGGAAAAGTTTTTCAAAAATTTCTTATTTTTTTTACGAAATTTTCAAAAATTTCCTATTTTTATGGCAAATTTTTTAAAAAATTTCCTATTTTTATGGGATATTTTTTAAAAATTTCCTATTTTTATGGGATATTTTTTAAAAATTTCTTATTTTTATGGGAAATTTTCAAAAATATCTTATTTTTATAGGAAATTATTCAAAAGTTTCTTATTTAAGTATGAAACACAATTGGAACGAACGACCAATTTTTCGGAACGAATATTCGTCGTTAGAAATAGAAGATTTGGGTTTATATGAAAGTGCTCACAATAGATGCGTACGACGAAATTCGTCGTGCGTATCGAATAGTGCGATAGGTTTATTTCTATTTCATACGCAGACGAACGACGACTAAACTGGTTTAGAGTGGCTGTATTTCTATTTCTGTTGTAAAGTATAAGAAATTATATGTGTTTTTGTGAAATATGGTCACCTTATAAATTGTAAACAAAAAAATAATTATTTCAAATAAAATTAATTAAATATTTTCTTTTTGTGAAAAATTGAAAGAATAAAATAAAGAAAAATTACAAATATTGTGAGTGCGCGATATGTACGAAAGTGTGTGTAATTTGTGCTAATGAAAAATAAACAAAAATGGCGTCAGCAACGTTTATTCGTCCCAAATGTGTTCAATGGACGAATATACAAGACGATTTTTTAAAGCCGAATTCGTCGTGCTGGACGAAATTCGTCATTCGTCCCAATTGTGTTACTACCTTTATATAGGAAATATTTCAAAAATTTCTTATTTCTATAGAAAATTTTTCTAAAAGTTCAAAAATCTTATTTTTTTTTAAATTTTTCAAAAATTTCTTTTTCTATAAGAAAGTTTTTACAAATTTCTTATTTCTATAGGAAATTTTTAAAAAAATTCATGTTTTTATAGGAAATTTTCCTAAAATTTCGTTTTTTTTATAAGAAATTTTTTTAAAAATTCCTATTTTTATGGGAAATTTTTTAAAATTTCTTAGTTTGTTAGGAACTTTTTTAAAATTTCTTATTTTTATAGGAAATTTTTTTTAATTTCTTATTTTTATAGGAGATTTTTTAAAATTTCTTATTTTTATAGGAATTTTTCGAAAAATTTCTTATTTTTATAGGAAATTTTAAAAAAATTTCTTATTTCTGTAGGAAACTTTTTTAAAAATTTCTTATTTTTATTGAAAATTTTTCAAAAATTTTTTATTTTTATAGGAAATTCTTCAAAAATTTCTTATTTTTATGAGAAGCTTTTCATAGATTTATTATTTTTATGAAAAGTTTTTCAAAAATTTCTTATTTTTTTTACGAAATTTTCAAAAATTTCCTATTTTTATAGCAAATTTTTTAAAAAATTTCCTATTTTTCAAAAATTTCCTATTTTTATGGGATATTTTTTAAAAATTTCCTATTTTTATGGGATATTTTTTAAAAATTTCTTATTTTTATGGGAAATTTTCAAAAATATCTTATTTTTATAGGAAATATTTCAAAAGTTTCTTATTTATATAGGAAATATTTCAAAAATTTCTTATTTCTATAGAAAATTTTTCTAAAAGTTCAAAAATCTTATTTTTTTTAAAAATTTTTCAAAAATTTCTTTTTCTATAGGAAAGTTTTTACAAATTTCTTATTTCTATAGGAAATTTTTCAAAAAATTCATGTTTTTATAGGAAATTTTTCTAAAATTTCGTTTTTTTTATAGGAAATTTTTTTTAAAATTCCTATTTTTATGGGAAATTTTTTAAAATTTCTTAGTTTGTTAGGAACTTTTTTAAAATTTCTTATTTTTACAGGAAATTTTTTTTAATTTCTTATTTTTATAGGAGATTTTTTAAAATTTCTTATTTTTATAGGAATTTTTCGAAAAATTTCTTATTTTTATGGGAAATTTTTAAAAAATTTCTTATTTCTGTAGGAAACTTTTTTAAAAATTTCTTATTTTTATTGAAAATTTTTCAAAAATTTCTTATTTTTATAGGAAATTCTTCAAAAATTTCTTATTTTTATGAGAAGCTTTTCATAGATTTATTATTTTTATGAAAAGTTTTTCAAAAATTTCTTATTTTTTTTACGAAATTTTAAAAAATTTCCTATTTTTATAGCAAATTTTTTAAAAAATTTCCTATTTTTATAAGAAATTTTTCAAAATTTCTTGTTTTTATAGGAAATTTTTCAAAATTTCTCATTTATATAGGAAATTTTTCAAAATTTCTTATTTTTATAGGAAATTTTTCAAAATTTCTTATTTTTGTTGGAAATTTTTCAAAATTTTTTTATTTTTAGAGGAAAATTTTCAAAAATTTCTTATTTTTATAAAAAAAAAAATTTTAAAAATTTTTTATTTAAATTGAAGATTTTTAAGAAATTTCTTGTTTTTATAAGAAATTTTTAAAAAATTTCTTATTTTTATAGAAAATTTTCAAAAATGTAATTTTTTTAGGAAATTTTTCAAAAATTTATTTTTTTAGGAACTTTTTTTTTAAAATTTCTTAAAAAGTTTTTTAAAAATTTCCTATTATTATAGGAAATTTTTCAAAAATTTCCTATTTTCATAGGAAATATTTAAAAAATGTTTAATTTTTATAGGGAATTTTTTAAAAATTTCTTATTTTTATGGAGAATTTTTTTTAAATATCTTATTTTTATAGGATTTTTTTTCAAAATTTCTTATTTTTATTGGAAAATTTTCAAAAATTTCTTAATTTTATAAAATTTTTTTTTAATATCCTATTTTTATAGGAAATTTTTCAAAAATTTCCTATTTTTATAGGAAATTTTTCAAAAATTTCCTATTTTTATAGGAAATTTTTCAAAAATTTCCTATTTTTATAGGAAATTTTTCAAAAATTTCCTATTTTTATAGGAAATTTTTCAAAAATTTCCTATTTTTATAGAAAATTTTTCAAAAATTTCCTATTTTTATAGGAAATTTTTCAAAAATTTCCTATTTTTATAGGAAATTTTTCAAAAATTTCCTATTTTTATAGGAAATTTTTCAAAAATTTCCTATTTTTATAGGAAATTTTTCAAAAATTTCCTATTTTTATAGGAAATTTTTCAAAAATTTCCTATTTTTATAGGAAATTTTTCAAAAATTTCCTATTTTTATAGGAAATTTTTCAAAAATTTCCTATTTTTATAGGAAATTTTTCAAAAATTTCCTATTTTTATAGGAAATTTTTCAAAAATTTCCTATTTTTATAGGAAATTTTTCAAAAATTTCCTATTTTTATAGGAAATTTTTCAAAAATTTCCTATTTTTATAGGAAATTTTTCAAAAATTTCCTATTTTTATAGGAAATTTTTCAAAAATTTCCTATTTTTATAGGAAATTTTTCAAAAATTTCCTATTTTTATAGGAAATTTTTCAAAAATTTCCTATTTTTATAGGAAATTTTTCAAAAATTTCCTATTTTTATAGGAAATTTTTCAAAAATTTCCTATTTTTATAGGAAATTTTTCAAAAATTTCCTATTTTTATAGGAAATTTTTCAAAAATTTCCTATTTTTATAGGAAATTTTTCAAAAATTTCCTATTTTTATAGGAAATTTTTCAAAAATTTCCTATTTTTATAGGAAATTTTTCAAAAATTTCCTATTTTTATAGGAAATTTTTCAAAAATTTCCTATTTTTATAGGAAATTTTTCAAAAATTTCCTATTTTTATAGGAAATTTTTCAAAAATTTCCTATTTTTATAGGAAATTTTTCAAAAATTTCCTATTTTTATAGGAAATTTTTCAAAAATTTTCTATTTTTATAGGAAATTTTTCAAAAATTTCCTATTTTTATAGAAAATTTTTCAAAAATTTCCTATTTTTATAGGAAATTTTTCAAAAATTTCCTATTTTTATAGGAAATTTTTCAAAAATTTCCTATTTTTATAGGAAATTTTTCAAAAATTTCCTATTTTTATAGGAAATTTTTCAAAAATTTCCTATTTTTATAGGAAATTTTTCAAAAATTTCCTATTTTTATAGGAAATTTTTCAAAAATTTCCTATTTTTATAGGAAATTTTTCAAAAATTTCCTATTTTTATAGGAAATTTTTCAAAAATTTTCTATTTTTATAGGAAATTTTTCAAAAATTTCCTATTTTTATAGGAAATTTTTCAAAAATTTCCTATTTTTATAGGAAATTTTTCAAAAATTTCCTATTTTTATAGGAAATTTTTCAAAAATTTCCTATTTTTATAGGAAATTTTTCAAAAATTTCCTATTTTTATAGGAAATTTTTCAAAAATTTCCTATTTTTATAGGAAATTTTTCAAAAATTTCCTATTTTTATAGGAAATTTTTCAAAAATTTCCTATTTTTATAGGAAATTTTTCAAAAATTTCCTATTTTTATAGGAAATTTTTCAAAAATTTCCTATTTTTATAGGAAATTTTTCAAAAATTTCCTATTTTTATAGGAAATTTTTCAAAAATTTCCTATTTTTATAGGAAATTTTTCAAAAATTTCCTATTTTTATAGGAAATTTTTCAAAAATTTCCTATTTTTATAGGAAATTTTTCAAAAATTTCCTATTTTTATAGGAAATTTTTCAAAAATTTCCTATTTTTATAGGAAATTTTTCAAAAATTTCCTATTTTTATAGGAAATTTTTCAAAAATTTCCTACTTATATAGGAAATTTTTCAAAAATTTCCTATTTTTATAGGAAATTTTTCAAAAATTTCCTATTTTTATAGGAAATTTTTCAAAAATTTCCTATTTTTATAGGAAATTTTTCAAAAATTTCCTATTTTTATAGGAAATTTTTCAAAAATTTCCTATTTTTATAGGAAATTTTTCAAAAATTTCCTATTTTTATAGGAAATTTTTCAAAAATTTCCTATTTTTATAGGAAATTTTTCAAAAATTTCCTATTTTTATAGGAAATTTTTCAAAAATTTCCTATTTTTATAGGAAATTTTTCAAAAAGTTCCTATTTTTATAGGAAATTTTTCAAAAAGTTCCTATTTTTATAGGAAATTTTTCAAAAAGTTCCTATTTTTATAGGAAATTTTTTTCAAAAATTTCCTATTTTTATATTAAATTTTCTAATTGCTAGTACTAATTAGCTTGCAATAAAATTATAATTGTATTTTCAAAGCAAATAAAAGCTTTGGTTTTGATTATATTAGTCCAGTTCACTATCCGTTGCAAATACTCTAGCATCGTAGCTTTTGCTAATGAAAAATTGGTTATTTAAATAATATGAAAACGTTTATGTAGATGTAATAAAGAACATTTCTCATTTGCTATATCAATTTGCAAATGGTATGATACTAGACTATTTGCAACGGCTTGTATTCTAGTTAAATGTAAAAATATGCTACATCTATTTGCAATACAATAGCCTAGCTCACAATCCGCTGCACATGGTGTAGCATCGTGGCATTTGCAAATGAAAAAATTTCTATTAAAATTTTGTGGAAAATTTTTAATTTGCTATATCGATTTGGATTGTCAATTGGGCTATTGAGTTCTCTTGTGCTCAAAAATTTGTTTTCTTCATAAAATAAATTTAAGGTTTTATTAGAAAACAGTTACCAAACAGTTGTCCTTCTTTCTCTAAGAAACTTTCTTAAAATATTGAAGGATATTTTGGCATATATTTTGTGATATTGTCCTTGACCTTACAAATTTGCTCTGTAAAAACTTATTCTAATTAATTTTAAGAGGCATTTGAAGATTTAAGAAACATAAAATCATCCCAAAAATAATTGAAAGATTTTATTGAATCGCTTGTGCTAAGTGGTTTTTAAGTGGAAATTCTAAAGGTAATTTCTTTAAATGTTTTTCTAAAATGAAATGGATATTTTGCACTTAAATTTCACAATAAATTCTACTATTTTATATATTTTTTTAAATGGATTTATAATACTTAAACTATATTAAATGTCACTGCTAACGATACTTTATACCTCGGAATTATAAACACAAAAATTTTATGGGAAAATACTAGTAATGTTAAATTACTCTACACATCTTATTCCTCTTTAAGCTCTTCTAATACTTATTACCGAACCCTAAAAATAAGTTTCTTTTTTATTTTCTTTTAAAATAGAACAAAAGCAAAAAGGTTTGAAACGAAAAAAGTTATACATTTTTTAATTGAAATATTTCAGTCCATGTAACTTTATTGTAAGACGTTATTATGTTACGTTTAAAAGTTTGTTTCAATTCTGCACCTCCATTGTGACCTTTCTTCGTAAGTTGAGACTTTTATTTTGCCCTGTTTGTAGAAAACATTAATTCGGCTGTCTAAAACTTTCGTTTCCGACTTTGGAACATAGAACTATGAAAAATAATGTGTTTTACCGATGAGCGTGTTGTGGCTTAGCATTTGATGTCAGTCGAAAACTCAGACTTTTAAGCAAATATTGTGTAGCATACCTTAGGGATTTTCAAAATAATTTTTTTTTGCAAAAAGTGTTAATAAATCTGATATCTTAACATATCCGCCTGTTTGTCAAAACATTAAGTTTAAATTAAATTCTTTTACTATCATGGAACTTTTAGCAAATAAGTTACAATCTAGTGAACCTTATAGGTTATATATTATTGAGATTATCCTTAAAGTATGATACACAAATGTTTCTGAAGTATCTTATATTTAAATCTATATCGAAAGCGACGATTTGGTCCCCCGTTTCGAGCCCTTGTCACGGTATCATCAATTTCTATTTAAAGTATTAATAACCATAACATCCGCCATCGGCAGTAAGCCTACAGCAATAACACGCTGTCGATGTAAAAGAAGTAAACTTGGCTGTTGAACAAAAATCTTAAGCTATGCGTCTACCTTACAATAATTTATATGTAGCATTTGCTTGAGTGTAACAGGCCTCCGTAATCCACTAGGTTTTTGGGATTTCCTAACTTTATCAAGACCTCACTGGCATAAAAGATACACAATCCGATTTCGATGTACATCTTTGATCTCTTGGTAAGGACTGCGTAACCCCCCAAATAAGAAAGTGTAACCCTCCGAATTGACCCCGTTAAGAATCACGTCAGTTCTGCGTTAAGATGCTTTTCCCTGAAGCCTATATTCTTTGTTATGACGCTTGACCTGATATAATCAATATTTGTCTATACTTTTTATGTGTCTAAAGTTATATCTGAAATTTATAATCCTAGACACAAACCAATGTTTTTAACAGAGCTCTGTTATGTAGTTAACATAGCTCTGTTAAGAACCGAATACGAATTCCTGGTGAACTAGGAAACCTGGGCAGACAAATGGGGTATCAGATTGCACCTGAGGTACCCATCGATAGAATCTATAACAGAGTGAGTTGGAAGGAGCTATTAACAGTTGTCCAAAATATCAAATGTGATATTTTGTTAAGGAAGGATCTCGGGTTCCCAGAAAACAAGGCAACGTGGGTGGACAAATGCGGTATCGAGTTGTTGCTAAGGATGTTTCCAAAAAGCCCGTATAGTCAGAACCTCTTACAGAGCGAGTTGCTAGGAATTATTAATATATAAAAAAAATGTCATGTGTGAAATTATACTAAGGGAGGATTACCAGGAAACAAGGCAACGTGGGCGGACAAATGAGGTATCGGGGAGAGGCTGATATATCAGAATATCTAACTGAGCGAGTTGGTAGGAGTTATTGAGATTTTTCAAAAATTTCATATGTGGGATTATATTAAGGGAGGATTCCAGATTCCTTGGTAACAAGGTAACGTAGGCGGACAAATGAGGTATCGGGGAGTAGCTGAGGATGTTTTCAAAAGGGCTCCATAGAAAGAATATGTAACAGAGTAAGTTGGTAGGAGTTATTAAGATTTTTCAAAAATTTTATGTGGGATTATATTTAGGGAGGATTCCATATTCCTTGGAAAAAAGGCAACGTGAGTGGACAAATGAGGTATCGGGGAGTAGCTGAGGATGTTTTCTACAAGGCTCCATAGACAGAATATCTAATAGAGGGAGTTGGTAGGAGTTATTATTGTATTTCAAAAATTTCATATTTGGGATTATGTTAAGGGAGCATTCCAAATTCCTTAGAAACAAGTCAACGTGGACGGACAATTGAGGTGTCGGAGAGTAGCTGAGGATGTTTTCTATAGAGCTTCATTGTCAGAATATCTAACAGAGCAAATTGGTAGGATTGAGATTTTTCGAAAATTTTATGTGGGAATTTGTTAAACGGGGATTCCGGATTCCTTGGAAACAAAATGGGCGAACAAATGAAATATCGGATAGTAGCTGAGGATGTTTTCTATAGGGCTCCATAGTCAGAATATCTAACAGAACGAGTTGGTAGGAGTTAGTGAGATTTTTCAAAAATTTCATGTGGAATTCTGTAAAGGGGGAATTCCAGATTTCTTGGAAACCAAGCAACGTGGGTGGACAAATGTGATATCTGGGAGTAGCTGAGGATGTTTTCTAAGAGGATCCCATTTGTCCGCCCAGGTTACCTGATACACCTGGTTCGTATTCCTTCTGTATTCCCCTTATATTTGGATCCCAACAAAGCTATGTTAACTACATAACAGAGCTCTGTTAAAAACATTTGTTAAACGAGTTAAACATCGTTAAAAGAGTTAAGAATAATGCTAGTTCTTCTTTTAAAGGATGGTCAAACATTCACAGACCCGGTTGATAAAGCTAACCTTTTAGCTGAATTATTCGCAAGTAATTCTCGCTTGCCGGAAAGCACTCAACCTCTACCCGAGCTCGAAAGAGTATCTGTAACTATGCCAAAGATATTCTTTCGCGCCCGCGCTGTAAAACGGGTTTTAGCGGATCTCAACACAAACAAGTCTCCAGGGCCAGATGGTATTCCAGCGCTGGTCTTGAAGCAGTGCTGTTCGACGCTTGCGCGTCCATTAGCTAACCTCTTCAGCACCTTGTACCATGCATGTGTGTGAAGTTAAATTTGAAATTTAAAACCCTAGACACAAACCAATGTTTTTAACAGAGCTCTGTTATGTAGTTAACATAGCTCTGTTAAGAACCAAAAATAAAGGGAATACACAAGGAATTCGAACTACCAGTGAACCAGGCAACTTGGGCGGACAAATGGGGCATCAGATTGTAGGAGAGGATGTTATCTATGGATACCCATAGTCAGAATCTATAACAGAGTGAGTTGGTAGGCGCTGTTAACAGTTTTTTTAAATATCAAATGTGAGATCATGAAAAGGGAGGATCGCCAGTTCCCAGGAAACAAGGCAACGTGGGCGGACAAATGTAGTATCCGGTTGTAGCTAAGGATGTTTCCTATAAGCTCCTGTAGTCAGAACCTTTAACAGAGCGAGTTGCTAGGAGTTATTAGCATTAAAAAAAAAAAATTTCTTATGTGGGACTATGTTAAGGGATGATTCCAGATTCCTTGGAAACAAGGCAACGTGGGGGGACAAATGAGGTATCGGGGAGTAGCTGAGGATGTTTTCTATAGGGATCCATTGTCAGAATATCTAACAGAGCGAGTTGGTAGGAGTTATTGAGATTTTTCAAAAATTTCATATGTGGGACTATGTTAAGGGAGGATTCCAGATTCCTTGGAAACAAGGCAACGTGGGCGGACAAATGAGGTATCGGGGAGTAGCTGAGGATGTTTTCTATAGGGCTCCATTGTCAGAATATCTAACAGAGCGAGTTGGTAGGAGTTATTGAGATTTTTGAAAAATTTCATATGTGGGACTATGTTAAGGGAGGATTCCAGATTCCTTGGAAACAAGGCAACGTGGGCGGACAAATGAGGTATCGGGAAGTAGCTGGAGATGTTTTCTATAGGGCTCTATTGTCAGAATATCTAACAGAGCGAGTTGGTAGGAGTTATTGAGATCTTTAAAAAATTTCATATGTGGGACTATGTTAAGGGAGGATTCCAGATTCCTTGGAAATAAGGCAACGTGGGGGGACAAATGAGGTATCGGGGAGTAGCTGAAGATGTTTTCTATAGGGATCCATTGTCAGAATATCTAACAGAGCGAGTTGGTAGGAGTTATTGAGATTTTTCAAAAATTTCATATGTGGGACTATGTTAAGGGAGGATTCCAGATTCCTTGGAAACAAGGCAACGTGGGGGGACAAATGAGGTATCGGGGAGTAGCTGAGGATGTTTTCTATAGGGCTCCATTGTCAGAATATCTAACAGAGCGAGTTGGTAGGAGTTATTGAGATTTTTGAAAAATTTCATATGTGGGACTATGTTAAGGGAGGATTCCAGATTCCTTGGAAATAAGGCAACGTGGGGGGACAAATGAGGTATCGGGGAGTAGCTGAAGATGTTTTCTATAGGGATCCATTGTCAGAATATCTAACAGAGCGAGTTGGTAGGAGTTATTGAGATTTTTCAAAAATTTCATATGTGGGACTATGTTAAGGGAGGATTCCAGATTCCTTGGAAACAAGGCAACGTGGGCGCACAAATGAGGTATCGGGGAGTAGCTGAGGATGTTTTCTATAGGGTTCCATTGTCAGAATATCTAACAGAGCGAGTTGGTAGGAGTTATTGAGATTTTTCAAAAATTTCATATGTGGGAATATGTTAAGGGAGGATTCCAGATTCCTTGGAAACAAGGCAACGTGGGGGGACAAATGAGGTATCGGGGAGTAGCTGAGGATGTTTTCTATAGGGTTCCATTGTCAGAATATCTAACAGAGCGAGTTGGTAGGAGTTATTGAAAATTTTCAAAAATTTCATATGTGGGACTATGTTAAGGGAGGATTCCAGATTCCTTGGAAACAAGTCAACGTGGGGCGACAAATGAGGTATCGGGGAGTAGCTGAGGACATTTTCTATAGGGCTCTATTGTCAGAATATCTAACAGAGCGAGTTGGTAGGAGTTATTGAGATTTTTCAAAAATTTCATATGTGGGAATATGTTAAGGGAGGATTACAGATTCCTTGGAAACAAGGCAACGTGGGGGGACAAATGAGGTATCGGGGAGTAGCTAAGGATGTTTTCTATAGGCTTCCATTGTCAGAATATCTAACAGAGCGAGTTGGTAGGAGTTATTGAGATTTTTCAAAAATTTCATATGTGGTACTATGTTATGGGAGGATTCCAGATTCCATAGAAACAAGGCAACGTGGGCGGACTAATGAGGTATCCGGGAGTAGCTGAGGATGCTTTCTATAGGGTTCCATTGTCAGAATATCTAACAGAGCGAGTTGGTAGGAGTTATTGAGATTTTTCAAAAATTTCATATGTGGTACTATGTTAAGGGAGGATTCCAGATTCCTTGGAAACAAGGCAACGTGGGTGGACAAATGAGGTATCGGGGAGTAGCTGAGGATGTTTTCTATAGGGTTCCATTGTCAGAATATCTAACAGAGCAAGTTGGTAGGAGCTATTGACATTTTTCAAAAATTGCATATATGGGACTATGTTAAGGGAGGATTCCATATTTTCATATTTGAGTCCATAAAAAACAATCATTGAAGTTCAAAAAATAATATAAATAATCCCTCATGATTTTTATTTCTTCGAAAAATGTGTATCGTTTTTCAATCCGATGAAAGTAAAATATAAAAAATCGTCTGGGATATTTATCAGTTCACAAAATAATTTTCATCTTTTTTCAGGATTACAGATTCCTTGGAAACAAGGCAACGTGGGGGGACAAATGAGGTATCGGGGAGTAGCTAAGGATGTTTTCTATAGGCTTCCATTGTCAGAATATCTAACAGAGCGAGTTGGTAGGAGTTATTGAGATTTTTCAAAAATTTCATATGTGGTACTATGTTATGGGAGGATTCCAGATTCCATAGAAACAAGGCAACGTGGGCGGACTAATGAGGTATCCGGGAGTAGCTGAGGATGCTTTCTATAGGGTTCCATTGTCAGAATATCTAACAGAGCGAGTTGGTAGGAGTTATTGAGATTTTTCAAAAATTTCATATGTGGTACTATGTTAAGGGAGGATTCCAGATTCCTTGGAAACAAGGCAACGTGGGTGGACAAATGAGGTATCGGGGAGTAGCTGAGGATGTTTTCTATAGGGTTCCATTGTCAGAATATCTAACAGAGCAAGTTGGTAGGAGCTATTGACATTTTTCAAAAATTGCATATATGGGACTATGTTAAGGGAGGATTCCATATTTTCATATTTGAGTCCATAAAAAACAATCATTGAAGTTCAAAAAATAATATAAATAATCCCTCATGATTTTTATTTCTTCGAAAAATGTGTATCGTTTTTCAATCCGATGAAAGTAAAATATAAAAAATCGTCTGGGATATTTATCAGTTCACAAAATAATTTTCATCTTTTTTCAATCCGATGAAAGAAAAAATTTGATAGAAAAAATTCAAATTTTATTTTTGTATTTGTCTTGGACGTTAAAATAACAATAAATTCAATTGTTGTTGCAAATTTTATGTTGAATTGGTTTTGTGCAACAAATGGTCGTTGTCTAGATGCGTTTGAAATGTTAAATTTTTTTTTTAGAAATATCCTTGAAAAGCGATCCGAATCAAAGAAAACACTAATAGTTTCATTAGGACTAATAGGTTTAACTTCGATGTCCTAGAACATATTCATACATTCATTGTTGAAAATTTTAAAATTTTAGAAATATTTTATTTTTTCTAAGTCAAGAAGTTAAAAAATAAAACAATAAAATATTTTTCTGTTCGGATATTTATCGTTAAAGATATTTAAAATTTTCATCATGAAGGATATTTATATTTATTCATCGATCGAAATAAAAATAAATTTTCATCTGCAATCGGTCTCTGATTAAAAATTTTTTTAGGTAAACTGAATATAAATAAAAAAAAATTTTATAAATTTTTAAAAACTTGTAAAATTTTAGAAAATTCCCCACAATTTCATTAATATGGGATTGTTTTATATAATTTTATCGAAATAATAATAAAATATAATTTTGTAACTGCAATATTATTTCAAGATTTAAATTAATTTTTAAACAAATCATTTAAATAATTTCTAAAATTACAAACATAAAATTAAGAAAAATTTATTAAAAACTATTTTCTAAAAACAGAACTAAAAATTGCTTTAAATATATGTTTATTAATATTATTCTTAAAGATACTTAAAGAACTTTATATATAATTTTTAAACTAAATAATATATATTAAAATAAATATATTGATTTTAATTTTCTTTAACAACATATAATTTTCGATGTTTTTATGTATAATCCACATGTAATTTTTTTAATGTATAATTTCCCACAAAAACAAAAAAATTTAAGATTACTTTGATTTACCTGACATTGTGTTTTTAGTATTTTCTGCTAATTTTAAAATGTCCGCTACAATAATCACATGTTCTGTTATGTTATTAATTCCCAACTCCCTGTTAATATAATCCCGCCCACTGTTAAGTAAAGAATTCCAAGCAACTCGCTCTGTTAGATATTCTTACAATGGATCCTTATAGAAAACATCCTCAGCTACTCCCCGATACCTCATTTGTCCCCCCACGTTGCCTTGTTTCCAAGGAATCTGGAATCCTCCCTTAACATAGTCCCACATATGAAATTTTTGATAAATCTCAATAACGCCTACCAACTCGCTCTGTTAGATATTCTTACAATGGATCCCTATAGAAAACATCCTCAGCTACTCCCCGATACCTCATTAGTCCGCCCACGTTGCCTTGTTTTCATGGAATCTGGAATCCTCCCTTAACATATTCCCACATATGAAATTTTTGAAAAATCTCAATAGCTCCTACCAACTCGCTCTGTTAGATATTCTGACAATGGAACCCTATAGAAAACATCCTCAGCTACTCCCCGATACCTCATTTGTCGCCCCACGTTGACTTGTTTCCAAGGAATCTGGAATCCTCCCTTAACATAGTCCCACATATGAAATTTTTGAAAATTTTCAATAACTCCTACCAACTCGCTCTGTTAGATATTCTGACAATGGAACCCTATAGAAAACATCCTCAGCTACTCCCCGATACCTCATTTGTCCCCCCACGTTGCCTTGTTTCCAAGGAATCTGGAATCCTCCCTTAACATAGTCCCACATATGAAATTTTTCAAAAATCTCAATAACTCCTACCAACTCGCTCTGTTAGATATTCTGACAATGGAGCCCTATAGAAAACATCCTCAGCTACTCCCCGATACCTCATTTGTCCCCCCACGTTGCCTTGTTTCCAAGGAATCTGGAATCCTCCCTTAACATAGTCCCACATATGAAATTTTTCAAAAATCTCAATAACTCCTACCAACTCGCTCTGTTAGATATTCTGACAATGGATCCCTATAGAAAACATCTTCAGCTACTCCCCGATACCTCATTTGTCCCCCCACGTTGCCTTATTTCCAAGGAATCTGGAATCCTCCCTTAACATAGTCCCACATATGAAATTTTTTAAAGATCTCAATAACTCCTACCAACTCGCTCTGTTAGATATTCTGACAATAGAGCCCTATAGAAAACATCTCCAGCTACTTCCCGATACCTCATTTGTCCGCCCACGTTGCCTTGTTTCCAAGGAATCTGGAATCCTCCCTTAACATAGTCCGACATATGCAATTTTTGAAAAATCTCAATAACTCCTACCAACTCGCTCTGTTAGATATTCTGACAATGGAACCCTATAGAAAACATCCTCAGCTACTCCCCGATACCTCATTTGTGCGCCCACGTTGCCTTGTTTCCAAGGAATCTGGAATCCTCCCTTAACATAGTCCCACATATGAAATTTTTGAAAAATCTCAATAACTCCTACCAACTCGCTCTGTTAGATATTCTGACAATGGAACCCTATAGAAAACATCCTCAGCTACTCCCCGATACCTCATTTGTCCCCCCACGTTGCCTTGTTTCCAAGGAATCTGGAATCCTCCCTTAACATAGTCCCACATATCAAATTTTTGAAAAATCTCAATAACTCCTACCAACTCGCTCTGTTAGATATTCTGACAATGGAACCCTATAGAAAACATCCTCAGCTACTCCCCGATACCTCATTTGTCCCCCCACGTTGCCTTGTTTCCAAGGAATCTGGAATCCTCCCTTAACATAGTCCCACATATGAAATTTTTCAAAAATCTCAATAACTCCTACCAACTCGCTCTGTTAGATATTCTGACAATGGAGCCCTATAGAAAACATCCTCAGCTACTCCCCGATACCTCATTTGTCCCCCCACGTTGCCTTGTTTCCAAGGAATCTGGAATCCTCCCTTAACATAGTCCCACATATGAAATTTTTGAAAAATCTCAATAACTCCTACCAACTCGCTCTGTTAGATATTCTGACAATGGATCCCTATAGAAAACATCTTCAGCTACTCCCCGATACCTCATTTGTCCCCCCACGTTGCCTTATTTCCAAGGAATCTGGAATCCTCCCTTAACATAGTCCCACATATGAAATTTTTTAAAGATCTCAATAACTCCTACCAACTCGCTCTGTTAGATATTCTGACAATAGAGCCCTATAGAAAACATCTCCAGCTACTTCCCGATACCTCATTTGTCCGCCCACGTTGCCTTGTTTCCAAGGAATCTGGAATCCTCCCTTAACATAGTCCCACATATGAAATTTTTCAAAAATCTCAATAACTCCTACCAACTCGCTCTGTTAGATATTCTGACAATGGAGCCCTATAGAAAACATCCTCAGCTACTCCCCGATACCTCATTTGTCCGCCCACGTTGCCTTGTTTCCAAGGAATCTGGAATCCTCCCTTAACATAGTCCCACATATGAAATTTTTGAAAAATCTCAATAACTCCTACCAACTCGCTCTGTTAGATATTCTGACAATGGATCCCTAAAGAAAACATCCTCAGCTACTCCCCGATACCTCATTTGTCCCCCCACGTTGCCTTGTTTCCAAGGAATCTGGAATCATCCCTTAACATAGTCCCACATAAGAAATTTTTTTTTTTAATGCTAATAACTCCTAGCAATTCGCTCTGTTAAAGGTTCTGACTACAGGAGCTTATAGGAAACATCCTTAGCTACAACCGGATACTACATTTGTCCGCCCACGTTGCCTTGTTTCCTGGGAACTGGCGATCCTCCCTTTTCATGATCTCACATTTGATATTTTAAAAAACTGTTAACAGCGCCTACCAACTCACTCTGTTATAGATTCTGACTATGGGTATCCATAGATAACATCCTCTCCTACAATCTGATGCCCCATTTGTCCGCCCAAGTTGCCTGGTTCACTGGTAGTTCGAATTCCTTGTGTATTCCCTTTATTTTTGGTTCTTAACAGAGCTATGTTAACTACATAACAGAGCTCTGTTAAAAACATTGGTTTGTGTCTAGGGTTTTAAATTTCAAATTTAACTTCACACACATGTACCATGCCGGTAAATTCCCTCGGTGCTGGAAGGTTGCTAATGTTACGCCAATCCCCAAAAAGGGTGAGACTAACAACCCTGAAAATTACCGTCCAATAGCAATTTGTTCTGCACTCTCCAAAGTTATGGAGAGTATGGTGAACCACCATCTTGTTAAATATCTAGAATCTAACAACCTACTAAGCGACCGCCAGTATGGATTTCGTAGGGGACGCTCTACGGGAGACCTGCCTTCCTATCGGAAAAATGGTGTCAATCAATACACCGTTTTGGCGAAAGTAAAGTTGTGGCTCTGGATATTTCCAAGGCGTTTGATAGAGTGTGGCACGGGGCACTTCTATCAAAACTTATTGCTATTGGTGTCGGTAATAACTTTTCTCGATTTATATCGAGCTTCCTCAGAGATCGCACTATACGAGTCGTTATAGATGAGATCTCATCAAACGAGTTCAAGATTAATTCAGGGGTACCGCAAGGCTCTGTTCTTTCTCCTACACTATTTCTTATCTTTATAAATGACCTTCTACGTCAAACTTCCAATCCTATCTACTCTTTTGCAGATGATAGTAACATTTGCCATTCATATTCATTCAATCATAGACCAAGCCTTTTAGAGGTTGGCGCTATGAGACAAAACATGAATGAATCATTAAACCGCGATTTAGAAACAGTTTTAGAATGGGGTCGTGCGAATAGAGTTGATTTTATTGCGCGGAAAACTCAATGTTGTATGCTTACGCATAAACGCACGGCAAATAATGTTACTTCATCTGTATTAATAGGCGGTGTAAATATAGAAGAATCAGATGCTCTTGATGTTCTGGGCATGAGAATCCAATGTGATGTCCGTTGGACAAATCACATTTTTCAAGTGTCGAAAGAAGCATTCAAGTGCCTCGGTTTTCTAAAACGGTGTAAGAGATACTTCACTTCAACTGATCTCCGTTCTATTTACACCACCTATATCCGACCGAAAATGGAATACAACTCTCATGTATGGGCCAGTGCTTCAAAGTCTATTTTGGAGCTTCTCGACCGAGTGCAAGAGAGAGCGAAAGTGCTCATCGGTGACAGTAGGGTATCCAACTCTATTGATTCACTGGAGCACCATCGCAATGTGGGTTGTGTCACACTGTTCTATCGTTACTACTTTGGAATGTGCTCTAACGAAATTAGGGAACTTGTTCCCGATACTCGAACTTTCTTACGCAATACACGTCTATCTGTTAGAGCTCATCCCTTCGTAGTAGATTGGCCAGTAGACAGAACAACACACTACAGAGAAAATTCTTTCTTTAGCCGTACAGTTCGTATGTGGAATTTATTTCCCGCAGAAGTTTTCCCAGTCAGTTGCAATATAGGAAAGTTCAAATCAAATGTCCACAAACACTACTCCACCTATCCCCCCTCCCATAACCTATTTTCCTAGTTCCAACACAATGCATTGCATAAGTAGGGGTTATCCCCTGAGTGCTGGTCCTAAAATAAAAAAAAAAAAACATTTGTTTGTGTCTAGAGTTATAAATTTCAAATTTAACTTTACACACATATACTTATTTTATAAGATGACATTAAAGATATAACAAAAATTGTAAAATCTTATTTCAGAATCGAACAAGTATTCGAAAAATCGTTAAGACTTAGTATTGGACTTATTTTTCGTTAACTCCCAAAATCCACTTTTAAAGCCTCATAAGGGGGATAAAAATATCTAAATTTGAAAATTATTTTCTTTTTCGTTTCCCACCTTTATTTTCCCTCAAATGTTCATACAACATTTATGACCTTAATAACTTTATTTTACTACACTTTTCGTGCACTTGTGCCCCCTGTCTCCCCTTTACGAGATTTGTAAACTTTCCTGCAATATGCTATTAATAGACTTTTGTTTCGGGGAAACGATAGAAATCTTAGTTACAGCTTAAATTAAATGTAAAATAATGATAAGAATTAAAATTTATTTAATGTTTTCTTTCGTTTTGTCTGTATGTATTGTCTCTCCGACTCTGCCTCGAGACTCCACTAGATAATTTTTATTTTATTATCTCACGTACTGTCCGTCCCTCCCATGTTGCTGCATTGCAAAAACTGGACTTTTTGAATTATTTTCTTTTTGGAGCTCTTTTGCTTCACTCTTTTGTTGCAATGGCGCTGACAATTGCAACTTAATTCAGTTATACGCTTTAAAAAAGCTTTAGTTTACAATTTTACAACTTTATTGTTTTAAAGTTTTGTTTTACTTATATTTTTCCTTATTTAAATGTTTTCTTTTGGGTTCATGGAAAATAAAACTAACAGCAGTTTTTGATAACCAAATTCCTAAGAGGGAAAATTGTGAAACTAAATTTTCTTTTGTCACCTTTCGTGTATTGGCAAAAGGTATTACTAAGAAAAGGAAAATAATAATGCAGACATTTCAGCGATAAATCGCATAGTTTTCCTAATTAGGTCAATTTGCTAAGTTAAAGATCATTTTTCAAAAATATCCTATTTTTATAGGAAAATTAAAAAAAATGTCTTATTTTTATAGGAATTTTTTTAAAAATTTCCTATTTTTATAGGAAATTTTTCAAAAATTTCCTATTTTTATAGGAAATTTTTCAAAAATTTCCTATTTTTATAGGAAATTTTTCAAAAATTTCCTATTTTTATAGGAAATTTTTCAAAAATTTCCTATTTTTATAGGAAATTTTTCAAAAATTTCCTATTTTTATAGGAAATTTTTCAAAAATTTCCTATTTTTATAGGAAATTTTTCAAAAATTTCCTATTTTTATAGGAAATTTTTCAAAAATTTCCTATTTTTATAGGAAATTTTTCAAAAATTTCCTATTTTTATAGGAAATTTTTCAAAAATTTCCTATTTTTATAGGAAATTTTTCAAAAATTTCCTATTTTTATAGGAAATTTTTCAAAAATTTCCTATTTTTATAGGAAATTTTTCAAAAATTTCCTATTTTTATAGGAAATTTTTCAAAAATTTCCTATTTTTATAGGAAATTTTTCAAAAATTTCCTATTTTTATAGGAAATTTTTCAAAAATTTCCTATTTTTATAGGAAATTTTTCAAAAATTTCCTATTTTTATAGGAAATTTTTCAAAAATTTCCTATTTTTATAGGAAATTTTTCAAAAATTTCCTATTTTTATAGGAAATTTTTCAAAAATTTCCTATTTTAATAGGAAATTTTTCAAAAATTTCCTATTTTTATAGGAAATTTTTCAAAAATTTCCTATTTTTATAGGAAATTTTTCAAAAATTTCCTATTTTTATAGGAAATTTTTCAAAAATTTCCTAATTTTATAGGAAATTTTTCAAAAATTTCCTATTTTTATAGGAAATTTTTCAAAAATTTCCTATTTTTATAGGAAATTTTTCAAAAATTTCCTATTTTTATAGGAAATTTTTCAAAAATTTCCTATTTTTATAGGAAATTTTTCAAAAATTTCCTATTTTTATAGGAAATTTTTCAAAAATTTCCTATTTTTATAGGAAATTTTTCAAAAATTTCCTATTTTTATAGGAAATTTTTCAAAAATTTCCTATTTTTATAGGAAATTTTTCAAAAATTTCCTATTTTTATAGGAAATTTTTCAAAAATTTCCTATTTTTATAGGAAATTTTTCAAAAATTTCCTATTTTTATAGGAAATTTTTCAAAAATTTCCTATTTTTATAGGAAATTTTTCAAAAATTTCCTATTTTTAAAGGAAAATTTCCTATTTTTATAGGAAATTTTTCAAAAATTTCCTATTTTTATAGGAAATTTTTCAAAAATTTCAAAAATTTCCTATTTTTATAAGAAATTTTTCAAAAATTTCCTATTTTTATAAGAAATTTTTCAAAAATTTCCTATTTTTATAGGAAATTTTTCAAAAATTTCCTATTTTTATAAAAAAAATTTATAGGAAATTTTTCAAAAATTTCCTATTTTTATAGGAAATTTTTCAAAAATTTCCTATTTTTATAGGAATTTTTTCAAAAATTTCCTATTTATATAGGAAAATTTTCAAAAATTTCCCATTTTTATAGGAAATTTTTCAAAAATTTCCTATTTTTATAGGAAATTTGTCAAAAATTTCCTATTTTTATAGGAAATTTTTAAAAGATTTATTATTTTTATAGGAATTTTTTCAAAATTTTAATATTTTTATAGGAAATTTTTCAAAAATTTCCTTTTTTATAGGAAATTTTTCAAAAATTTCCTTTTTTTATGGGAAATTTTTCAAAAATTTCCTATTTTGGTAGGAAATTTGACATAAATTTCTTATTTTTGTAGGACTTTTTCAAAAATTTCATATTTTTATAGGAAATTAAAAAAAAAAAAATTTGAAAATTTTTGAAAAATAAAACATACATACATACATACATACATACATACATACGTAATAATGTTCCCCAAAACTATTTTAAATGTCCAAACATTTAACCATAAGGGATTAAAAATTCAAAAGAAAATTCTAAATTCTGACAACCAACAAGAAAAAACACAAGCCATTACCTTAAAGTGCTACACTTTTAGTATCAAATAGTAAAATACATACACACATACACATCCAACTGACATAAATATAATAATTAGCCATGAGTAAAAATGTCCATATACACAAAGAAAAAAACATCATCCACTTTAATGGATTTTTCCGAAAAGCAACAAAAATTAGTTACAAACCTCAACCAACAACAGTCACCAGACTGGAACACAGCTTGTGCCTTGAAATTCCCGTACCCGAACAACTGGGTTGTAGTTGAGTAGTTTGAAGTTTCTTGATGCATCCGTCTTGCAGTTGCTTGAATGACATTTTGAAAGTTTTTGTGTTGTAAAAACATTTTTGCTGCTCGTAAAAGTCACAGTTGGCATAAAAGTGTCCACATCTGTCTGTCTGTCCGTCCGTCTGTCTATGGGGTTTCTGAGTTTTACTTAGTTTAAAGGAAAAAATGCTATTTTAGCATAAAAATAGAATTTAACCGCAGTTAGAAATAAGTTTGTGGCTACATTTCTCCATTTAGTGTTTTAAATGAAATTAGTAATTTTATTTAAATTGGATTCAAAGAAATGCTCGTCAACACATCAGACGCATTTAGTGTGACTCGAATTGATTTTTAATAAAGTGTGACCACATTTAAATGCGTGGCTTAAATATTGGCGAAAAAAGGCATATAACAAAGGAACCTAGAATTGAACCTCGAAGTGAAGTAGAACTGAATCAGAAATGATCTAGAACTGAACCTGAACATTGATCTAAACTGGAACCTTGAACCGTATCAGAAATGAACCTAAAAAATATCATAAAAAATAACCTAAAAACTTAACCTAGAACATATCTTTGAAAGGGACGCGTTAAGAAGAACATTTTGTCCTTAGGGTGGCTGGAGAACACAACCAGACGCCACTAGAGAAGATTGATGTAAAGGGAAGTTTCTAAGTACACTCAGAGATATCCTTCAGAGGGCCCTTTTTATTGTTTTTTTTTTTTTAATTTAGGATCAGCACTTAGGTGATGACCCCTACTTTTGTGATGCATTGTGTTGGAACTAGGAAAATAGATTATGGTAGGGAGGATAGAGTAGTGTTTGCGAACATCTGATTTATATTTACCTATATTGCAACTGACAGGAAAAACTTCAGATTTTCGGGAACGAGCTCCCTGATTTCGTTAGAGGACATTCCTAAGTAGTAAAATTACAACAGTCACAACCTACATTGTGACTGTGCTCCAGTAAATCAATAGATTTGGACACCCTACTGTCACCGATGAGCATCACCAAAATAGACTTTGAAGTACTGGCAGAGAAAATTTCTGCTGGGAGCGAATCCCATATTCAAACTGTACGGTTAAAAAACTAATTTTCTCTGTAGTGCATTGTTCGGTCTACCAGCCAATCGACCACGAGGGAATGAACTCCAAAAGAATGACGTGTATTGCATAAAAAGGTTCGAGTTTCGGGAACCAGTTCACTGATTTCATTAGAGCACATTCCAAAGTAGCAACGATAGAACAGTGTGACACAACCCAGATTGCGACTATGCTTTAGTGAATCAATAGAGTAGATACCCTACTGTCACCGATGAGTACTTTCGCCCTCTTCTGCACTCGGTCGCAGAATAGACTTTGAGAGTTATATTCCATTTCCGATCGGATATAGGTGGTGTATATAGTAAGGAGATCAGATGAAGTAAAGTATCTCTTGAATGCTTCTTTCGACACTTGAAAAATATGCTTTGTCCAACGCACATCGCATTGAATTATTATGCCTAGAACATCAAGAGCATCCTATTCCTTAATATGTACACCACCCATTAATCCAGATGAAGTGACACTGTGCGTGCGTTTATGCGTAAGCTCAATTTGCACTACCCCATTCTGAAATTGTTTCTAAATCGCGGTTTAATGATTCATTCATGTTTTGTCTTATAGTGCCAACCTCGAGAAGGCTTGGCCTACAATTAAATGAATATGAATGACAAATATTACTATAATCTGTAAAAGAGTAGATAGGATTGGAAGTTTGACGTAAAAGGTTATTTATAAAGATAAAAAATAGAGTTGGAGAAAGAACAGAACCTTGCGGTACCTCTGAATTAATCTTGAGCTCGTTTGAAGAGAACCCATCTATAACAACTCGTATAAACCGAGGAAGCTCGATATAAACCGAGAGAAGTTATTACCGACACCAAAGGCAATAAATTTGATAAAACTGCTTAGTGTCACACTTTATTAAACGCCTTGGAAATAACCGGAGCCACAACTTTTCTTTCGGCAAAACTGTGTATTGATTGACACCATTTTTCCGATAGAAAGACTAGCAGGTCTTTCGTAGAGCGTCCCCTACGGTGGTCGCTTAGTGGGTGATTAGACTCTAGATAGATAAACGTGTTTGACGAGATGTATGAGAGCTCGCATTGCAATGTACGAATTTCTGCGAAGACTTCCAGCAAACGAATATTCATGTACCACTTAAAACTAACAGTTCTACGGAACTTAAACGGAACAGTTCCACATTACGCATTCGGTCAAAGAAACTGGCTACGATGAGCTTCTTCGAACAACGAACAACTATGATTTCCCTCCTGTCACGATTTAAGGCACCAGATGTTAGGTTATGAAGATAGTGTCAAGCGACACCTTCACTCAGAGACCCCAGGGGTCAATTGTGATCCTTTACTAAAGAGAAGAAAAGAGGAGATTGAAGATAGAGGAAAATAAAAGAAGTATTTAGAGGGAGAAGGAAAGTATTCATATCATAGCCAACTGAGACCAGTGGTGAACCCTACAATATCTTGCAAATTGCACTGTTGCATATCCTGAAGTTCAGCAAAGAATCTGCTGCCTAGATGTCTGAGCCTTTGATTTTGTAGCGATAAAAACTAATCAAAGGAAAACCTTCATAGACAAGGCTTAAAGTGAAGATTCAAAAGACCGATAAAGCTATACTTGAAAGAGTTCAACGAATGCAAAGTCTAAGGGCTCCATCTTCCTAAAATCTTTTGGTATGACGAGACGTGCCGCAATGCCACTGCTGAGAAAAATGCAGTCTACAGTCAATAGTTACTCGTCGAACTCTAGAAAGATATCGAGGCAAAAGGAAAGAAGAAGTCCATTATACATCTTCTTTGCATTTCTCTTACATTTAGTACGGAGGGAAACTAACTCTACATTCTCATATCTATGGAGACCTAGAGAATCTGGACACAAATCACCGCATTCAATATCGATCGAAATGTAATACATTTCAGAAACATTTGTGTAGCATACTTCTAGGATAATTTAAATAATATAACGGCTTTTCCATTTTACGGTCTCAAGAGTGAACGTAAATAAAACACATACATTTAATTTTCGACTATTTTTGACACATATTGGGCGGTATTTCAGACATAACATGACGAATGTTGGTTTTTAAGCAGGGACCGAAAATAAGTGTTATTTTTGAATTTTTAATTAAAAAAGCAACCGCAAGTAAATGTCGGAGAATAAAACCAAATATACCATTTTGATAGTCTTGGACGAAATTTTCATAAAATGCGATGATTTTTATTTTTTTGAGCAAAAATAAAAGTTATTTTTTAATTTTTATTTTTTCGAGCAAAAATAACACTTATTTTTGACTTTTATGCCATAATGTGTCCTAATTCCTGAGAACGATGAGAAATCGACACATTCCGGTCTTCGGCAACACTTTCACTAATAGCAGCGACATTTCCAGCGGAACGAGCGAAACGATGATGCACAGGCCTTGCAATATTTGTAACCGCTCCAGTCTTTTGAAATTTCTTCACAATTTTGCCACTTGCTTGCGTAGTAGGATGTTTATGTAAACCATAATCTCTTCTTAAAACACGATATGTGGCTGTTACATAATCACCATTTTTGTAGTATGTTCTGATAATTTTTACGCGTTATGTGACACTTAAGCGATCCATTTTCGTCAGTGTCAGACTTTCAACTGAAAAGAAAAAAATTGGTTTAACAACTTAGTTTGACAGATGTCGAATTCCGGTCCTATACTTTTGAAACCACGAAATGGATAACCCTTTATCACATATAAGGTTCACTACATTGTAACTAGTTTGTCAAAAGTTCCCTGATAGAAGAATAATTTAATTTAACTAAATGTTTTGACAAATAAACGGAAATGTTTAGATATTAATTTTATTAAACTTTTTGCAAAATAAATTATTTTGAAAATCCCTAAGGTATGTTACACAATATTTGCTTTCTGAGTTCTTGATCGATATCGAATAAGCAATTTGACCCCTGGGGCCAAATTACCGCATTCGATATCGATCGAAAACTCAGACTTTTAAGCAAATATTGTGACGTATGCTTAAGGGATGTTCAAAGTTACTTCTATGCAAAAAGTTTATTGAAATTTGGTATCCATTTTGATTCGTTTTTAACAAATAACTACAAAAAAAAAATAAAGTAAACTGAGCATCTTTTAAATAATTTTGATTATCCTTAAAGTATGCTATACAAATGTTTTGAAAATATCTAAGATATCGATCGAAAACTCAGACTTTTAAGCAAATATTGTGAAGTATGCTTTAGGGATATTCAAAGTTACTTCTATGCAAAAAGTTTATTGAAATTTGGTATCCGTTTTGATTCGTTTTTAAAAGTATTTAGTTCAATTAAAACACTTTTACTATTGGTCACCTTTAAACAATTAACTAAAAAAAAAGAAGTAAACTGAGCATCTTTTAAATAATTTTGATTATCCTTAAAGTATGCTATACAAATGTTTTGAAAATAACTAAGATATCGATCGATATCGAATGCGGTAGTTTGGGCCCTGGGGCCAAATTACGGCTTTCGATATCGATCGAAATCTTAGATATTTTCAAAACATTTGTATAGCATACTTTAAGGGTAATCAAAATTATTTAAAAGATGCACAATTTACTGTATTTTTTTTAAGTTATTTGCCAAAAGATGAACAATAGTAAAAGAGTTTTAATTAAACAATATATATTTATAAAAACGAATCAAAATGGATACCAAATTTCAATAAACTTTTTGAATCGAAGTAACTTTGAACATCCCTAAAGTATACTTCACAATATTTGCTTAAAAGTTTGAGTTTTCGATCGATATCGAATGAGGTAATTTGGCCCCTGGTTTACATAGATATTGGTCGACCTTATCGATTCTTAAAGCGATCCGGCTGGTTCAACTACGGGAACCACGAGAGACTTTTGCATAAACTGCAATGATGCTAAAATAGTCGTATTGATGCGGCTAATTCTGCATTACCATTTCTTTGGATACCTAAGTTTTCTTTCCTATATTCCTAAAAATTGTGTTTTTTAAAACAAAAATTAAAACTAAATTTAATATTTTGATTTTCCTAATTTCTCCTACAAATTTTTAATTTGGTGTTTATTCCCAAAAGTAGAAATAAATTGGGCTAATTAAAGCCACAATTACAAACTTTTTCGCAAGTTTAGATTAACTAAAATAAAATAATAAAAAAAACGAAAAGATCATTATCCAACCAAACAGTCGAGAATGTAGAAAAAAAAAAGAATATTTTAAACTTTGTTTTACATTTTCCGCAATTTTCCTACATTCTATTTAAATTGTTCATCTGGCAAAAGTGAATTTAAAACAATAATTCGGGCTGGCAGCCGAATTAAATTTATCAGATTACACAATTTTAATGCAAAAAAGCAGCGAGACGCCCAAAAAATATGAAAAATTTTTTGGAGGCAAAAATGCTGGGGCATAGAAATAATAAAATTTAAAAAGATATATCCATTTACCGCCTTTATTTATGTAAAATAGCAAATTTGTGTATTTAATATTTCTGGGCATGAATTTAGTTGAGATGGGGGAGGAAACAGGATTTTTATGTTGCTTTTGTCAGGAGTTTCTTTAAACTTAAGTTATTTAAAGTGGAAAAGAGAATTTAAATTTTGAAATTTAAAATATTCATCTTATCTTAAGGTTCTTAAGGATTTAAGACATCAGCATTGTTCTTTTCATATCACAATTCCCAAATGACTAAGTCATTTTTGCTGGATGTAATTTTCATGAATTTTATTTTTTTTTTGTGTATTTATGAATAAAGTGAAATAAAAAGTATGTTTAGATAATTATAAGGATTTTGAATTTAAGTAATAAGTGGTAATCCCGAGAGTTTTACATTATCTTTCGAGGATGTCAGTTTTCAAACTAAATTAATACTAATGAGATAAATCGATCTGCTGGAATTAAGTAAGATCATACTTTATAGAGTTCTCCGAATTCAAACTAATACATATATATACTCTACTATTATTTTAACCATTTACTTCACTACAAATAAAACTTTTATTGACAAATTACCTTTCTGAAAGTGAAAAAATATACCAAAAAATAATTTTAACCCCTTGTGGACCAAACCTTCAAATAGATGAAAAAGTTTAACTTTTTTTATGGAATATTACAAATAGGGCCTTAACTAATTTATATGCAAAATTTCAAACTCAGACTTTTAAGCAAACTTGAGAAGGACCTGCAAGGATACGAAAGGGATCTGGTACTTTTAAGTACCGTCGGGCCATCACGAGGGAATAAAAACAAAGCTTATAGATTTATTAATAGCTTATATTTTTTATTGAATTGTAACATACCTAGCAAAACTTTGGTAATGGCAAGTACTCTGGTAACTGGTTACCTTGTAATGACTACAACATACCCTCCAAATAACTAATAAGTTATTACAAAAGTACTTATTTGTAATTTAAATGGTAATTTGGACAGAATGGCCCGGGTTCGAATCCCACCAAGACCAACATTTTTTTTTTATTTTTTTTATTAAAAAAGTCTTTTTAAATGATTTTTTAATTTTAAGAACTTAAATATTACCTTCTGTAAAAAAATTTTGGAAAACTAACTCACGGTAATGAAAAAATACCATCATGAGTCAATTTTGATTATGTAGGGGATGTTGGATACCAAAGACGGTTCTGATTGGTCTTAACTTGGTAAGCCCAAACATATCTGGTCATCCTTTATCTCAACTGTGGACACTGACCTCCTCGTGTTATCACCCGGGAAACTAGTTCAACACCCCTTAATGTAGTGAGCTAACATGTACCGAGAGTTGTTCCAAGTAACCCACTCTTGGAAAAAACAATTACTATAAAGAGGATAAAATTAGAATAAAAATGTCCCAGCAACTAATGTAAGCAGCATTTTGCATTGCCATTAGTTCGACCGGGAGCCAGTTGAGCATAGTGAGGAGCGCCTTAGATGGAGTAGTTCTTAAGGCACCGGTAATCATTAGAGCGGAAGATCTTAAAATTTTGTTGAAATAGTCCCTATGGTTAGACTTGGTGAGTGCTGGCCACCAGACTAGCGCACCATACATTAATATAGGCTTAACCACCATGTCGAAGAGCCAGGCAGTGTTGATGGGATTAAGGCCCCAGGTTTTGCCAATGGCCCCTCTGCATGAATAGAGTGCAATAGACGCTTTAGACACCCTGGATTGGGTGTTCAGGCTCCAGGACAGTTTAGAGTCCAGAAAGACCCCCAGATATTTGGCATGGTCAGTGAGCATAAGTTCAACCTTATTTAATTTAGGAAGGGTAAAGCTGGGTATTTTGTATTTACGCGAAAAAAGTACAAGTTCCGTTTTAGTTGGATTGACTCCAAGGACATTGGAGACGCTCCATCGATAAAGTATGTCAAGAGCTGTTTCGAGACGTTGCGACAGAGTTTCCCTGACACTGCTATAGCAACATCGTCCGCGTATGCGATGGTTTTGAATCTCAGAGAATCTAATTCAGTGAAAAAGGAAAAGAAAGAAAGAAAAAAAGGAAAAGAAAGAAAGAAAAAAAAAGAGGTGATAGTACACCCCCTTGTGGAGTACCACGACAAACTACTTTATAGATTGTAACTGTGCCCATGGTTGAGCAGATGACTCTATAGATGAGGAGCTTATCTACAAACGAGATATTAGATTTGTCGACCCTTAAGTCCTCCATTGCCGATAAAATCGACTCAGGTCGTATGTTATTAAAAGCGCCCTCTATGTCTAGGAAGGCGGCAAGTGTGAATTCGCCGAACTGAAGAGATTTTTCAATATGACTAACTAGTGAGTGGAGTGCACTCTCAACTGATTTGCCTTTGTTGTAGGCATGCTGTGAGTTGGACAGAAGCCTTGGATCTAATGAAGCACGAATGTGCGCTTCAATGATACGTTCCAAAGTTTTAAGAAGGAAGGAGCTAAGACTAATGGGCCTGAAGTCCTTCGGTTTCGTGTGCAAAGTTTTACCTGCTTTGGGGATAAAGACATCGTTGCACCTGGTCCAGGTTTCTGGTATATGAGATAGTCTAAGACAACCATCATATAACAAACCAGGGCATTAAGAGATCGGTATTGTATTGAAGATATAAATATAGCTAATATTTCTTTTGTTTGAAAAAAAAACACTAATTACTATACCCACCATCAAAAAGAATGGGGGGTATATTGAGATTGTCATTCCGTTTGTAATTTCCTTAATATTGGCTCAAAAACCAAAATTGAAGTATATTCTGAATCTTTATGAAATTCTACGATTGAGCGATGTCCGTCTGTCTGTCTGTTGTCGATAAAACCTTAACGAAAGGATATAGGTCACTGAAATTTGACGAAACATATAATTCATTTTCGAGCTTAGACAGGATGACTTCTTACAATTATCTGACGTTAAGTGGTCGAACACTTAATATAAAACTGTGAGTTCTCATTTTAATCCTTTTAAACAGGATAATTCAGCCCAATATTTGGATAATAATTTTTTTTTAAGCCTGTATTTTATTATTGAATCTTTCTGTTAAGAAAATAACAATAAGTAATCAAATCTTAATCTAACGGAAATTATATAGAGATTGCCAGTGCAACTCTATTTGTTATTTATTCGAATTAATAGGAAATTGTTCAGTGACAATAGATAAAAAAAGGTCCTAGCTGACCAGGTCCAAGGTATCCATCCTTCTTAGACGGTGAACGTGCAGCTTGGAGATGTATTTGGTACAGAACCTTCTAATCTCTTCTTGGACAAGAGGAACATTCAAATCTTTATGAATGTTGTTATTTCGTATATACCAAGGGGCGCAGGTTATTAAACGTAACAACTTGTATTGTCGTCTCTGTAATTTGGCGATGTTCGAGGTAGAAGCCGTTCCCCATAGCTGAATACCATAGGTCCATATTGGTTTAATTATCGTTTTATACAAAAGGACCTTGTAGTCTAACTCTAAAGCAGATTGTGTTGCAATAAGCCAGTTTAGTTCAGCGTTAGTTTAGTTCAGAGTTATCTTGCTGTCAATGTGATGAGACCATGTAAGGCGGCGATCCAAATGAACACCAAGATACTTAACGTGAAAACTCTCGGGGATGGTCACGTTGTTAATCTTAATTGCAGGGCAGTTATCTCTCCTTAGAGTAAACGTTACATGAACGCACTTTGTCGGATTTACTTTAATTTTCCATCTGTTCAGCCATGCTTGAAGCTCATGAATATGGGATTGTAAAAATGCAGAAGCAATTTTGGGGTCGGAATGAATACTAATGAATGCTGTATCATCTGCGAAAGTGGATGTGTATGTTTGAGCATTCGTTGGCATATCTGCTGTAAAGATAATATATAACAAGGGACCCAATATACTACCTTGTGGAACTCCAGCAGCGATTCTTCTAGGAGAAGAATATTCATCTTTTGATCGAACTCGGAAGGTTCTATTGGACAAATAACTTTTTAAGAGCTTATGTGTACTTGCTGGAAGCAGATTTACAATTTTGCTTACAAGTCCCTCATGCCAGACCTTATCGAATGCCTGTGAAATATCGATGAACAAGGCGGAACAGTATTGGTTATTTTCGAAGGCCTTCCTGATCATTGTTGTTATTCTATGTACTGGTTCAACTGTACCATGACATTCGCGGAAACCGAATTGATGATCTGGAATAATATCCATCCAATTTATGATTGTGCTTAAAGTAGAAATAAGTAGCTTTTCAAACAATTTCGAGATAATCGAAAGTAAGCTTATAGGCCTATAAGATGAAACTTGAGTAATGTCCTTGTCTGGTTTTGGAATCATAACGATTTCTGATATCTTCCAGGACATTGGGAAATATCCCAAACGAAGAATCGCGTTGTATATAAATAATAAAATTCTTGTAGCTGAAATTGGAAGATGGATAATCATTGACGGAGAAATTCTGTCAATTCCAGAAGACTTCTTAAGGTCAAGTTTATGTATGTTTGATAGAAGCAATGGAAGGCGAAATTTCAATGGAGAAAGCACGTTGTTGTCTATAATATCAGGACTTATGTTAGAGTCTGTTTCGTTTGGAGTAAAAACCTTTTCTAAGTGATTGGCAAAAGCATCAACTTTTTCACGTGGATCTCTTGCCCAAGAACCGTTTTCGAGCCTAATTGGAGACTCACATACAATTGGACATTGCATGTGTTTAACAGCCTTCCACAGGCTGTAGTTCTTTTCCTTAGAAGAATCCAAGTTTTTTAAATATGTATCAAGAGATTTTTGTTGATTAATCTTCAGTGCGGCTTTGAGTTTTCTCTGACAATCATTTAAACGACTTTTTAAGGCAGGGGATCGACATTCTTGCCAACGTCTTCTAAGCCTTCTTTTCTCGTTTACAAGAGCTTGGGTATTTCGGAAGTGTTCTGGAATATCTTTTTTTGGTTTTAAAAATTGGTGTTGCCACAAGAGCCGCATTTGTGATGACATCTGTAAATACATTTATCGCGGAATCGATGTCTGTAGAGGTCTTTAGAGGAACATTCAATGGAAGATGTGAACTCACATACATTTTGTATTTTAACCAGTTTGTCCTTTTGTTTGGGTAAAAATGTCTTTCTTCTTGGATTCCACTGGAATTGTCATAAAAAGTTAAAATAGAGGGTGAGTGATCGGATGATAAATCTAATGATGAGCAGACGGATAATTGGCATCTTTTTATATTTTTTATGACGGCAAAGTCTATTAGATCGGGAATCTTATTTAAGTCAGAGGGCCAATACGTTGGTTGACCACCAGATACAGCGTCCAACTTGTGTGAAGAAATAGCACATAATAGCTGTCTTCCTCTAGGTGTGATAAGACGCGAACCCCAAAATGTGTGTTTCGCGTTATAATCCTTAAAAAATCATTAAATTTATATTTTTTAATGTTATGTCTTGGAGGACAATATATTGAAGACAATGTAATTCTATAATCTATGAGATTTATAGATGTTGCCTGAATATATTCTTTTTCGTAATTTGGCAATGGAAAATGCCTTATTTTATTGTGTACTAGTAATATAATAATTTGACATATTTTGAGGCATCGATTCATCAACAAACTCTTGAAAATAGCGCCAAGAAAGCTAGTACACGCAGTTGCTTTGACTATGCGATTTATTTAGTAATATGATAATTATGTCTAGTTTTATTTGTTTTACATCGATGGCGTGTTAATGCTGCTTATCCCCGATGGGGGATACTGTGGTAATAAGTAATTTCAATAAAAATGTATAATTACAGAAATTGATGTAGCCGTGACTGGGGCTCGAACCCAGGCAGAATATATGTAATGCCAAGTCAACATTATTAACTTGTATAGGTTAGGTATAACATACAATTCCGTTTAATGGACTTTACTCATAATTTAGTTCGGCTGTGCTTATTTATACAAATTATTTAACTAGACTTTATTTTATACTCATATAAAAATATCGTTTTCATTTAAAGAAATTATTCAAAAATATGTGCATTTTAATTTCGAATTTCCCACAAACTCCATTCAAAATTTATTTGCATGTTTGCATTATGTCAGCACACAAAATTTTCACATCTTTCATTCTGCCTTAATGTATATCTATCTACCCGTCCATAAATTCGTTAGAATATTTCTGTTTGTCCCGAGTCTATGTCTAGCTAAAAATACCAGAAGACAAAATTGTCATCTCTCTAGTCATATTTTTCTCTATTGCTATGTTTCTTTTTTGGCAAAATGTCAAAAATTAATCTAGATATTTTGCGTTTTGTTTAAAACCATCCATCAGTTCCTTTTGCTCGTGTTTCGAATTAACAGGTTTGCAACCAGAGAGTTTTTGGTTCTGTTTGGATTCCTTTGATTTGTCGTAAAAATGTGTGGCGATGGCGGCAACGGTGGTGCCAGCATATGAGGCGTAAATACACTCAGAGATAAATCTTTGTAACATTAATTGAAAGAAGATTGATATTCTACGTTAAGGTTTGAATACTACCTTTCTTACTAATAGGCTTTTTCATTTTATTCGATATTGTCTTGAGCTAGTACCCAGGGAAGCTTCAAGTTTTGCCTGTTCTTTGAACGTAGGTAATCGCTTTACTATCGCTTCAATTTCTTCTGTTATTCTGTAAGAAAGTCTGTCGCCTTCAGTATCCCAATTATATATAAATACTGAACACTATCAGCGTGTATATATGAATTGGGTTACCTTTTTTTAGAAAGTGGATAGTAGAGAGATGGCAGGTGTTGAAAAGGAGAGGTAAAGCTTTTATATTTGTTAACACTAATTGCACGTCGTGTCTATTTCTGAAACATTGGAATTGCGCCATCTGTTAACGTAAACGTATTTAAGCCTTTTTTATTTTACATCGACAGCGTGTTAATGCTGTAGTGCTTAACGCCGATGGAGGATGGTGGATGCCTGGGAACTTTCTTAACATTCTTTCGTTCGATTTTTTTTCTCAGTGTATTTAGTTGGTGTTATTTGCAAGATAATTATATTCCTAAATGTTTTTACTCTAGTATTTCATATTCACGCCAAAATCATGCTCAAAGAATCTGTGTAGCGAATTATCGTACAAGTGAAATGTGGAGGTAAACAAAAAATAAAAATCCAACCGTTTATAAATTCAAAGAAAAGTAAAATACAATAATAAAGAAATATGTATTTATTTTTTCTTTTTATATATATTTATCAATTATATAAATAGAAAGAATGACAGCAAAAGATTTATTCAAATTATGACAAAGTGTGGGGTGAATTTTGTAAAGACAAATGTTTGTCTTTCGAAATTTCTGGGAATTGTATTTCATTAGGTTGACAGACTGATAATGATTTCGACAATTATAATTAAAGTGATAAGTTCTAGGCAAAAGATTTTCTTAATGACGAAAATATTGTTTCTTTCAAAGAACATTAATTTATTAAATTGTCTTCATTAAACATTTGTTAAAAACGTGGGTGAATAAAATGTCTTCATTTAACTTTCGACAAAGTTTGGAGGGAAAATGTGAGAATTGTGAATCTTTGAAACATGTCAGTGGAATTGTAATAATACTTAGGTCGGAAGGAATTCTACGAATTCTGACAGCAATAATTGTTAAAGGAAGTCAACTTTTGTTTGATAGTGTAGTTTGAAAAATATTATAAATTGTCTTACATTAAGACTTATATTAAAGCGATAAAAGGTTTACCGACCGCCACTTAATTATTCTGAGTTCGTACATTTAAATTATTATAAATTGAAATTAATAATTGCAGACAAATTGATTTTGCCGTGACTTAGGGCTCAAACCCATTCAGAATTTGATATTGTTACGTTTTTTCATTAAAAACGTGGAAGGAATTCTTTTTCAAACAACCGAAAACAAAATTAAAACACTTATATAGTTTTACAAAGTTATATTTTTATTAACTTTTAGAGAACCACTTAAACACGCTTCATAGAATTGCTTTACAAATATTTTAGTCTTAATGTTCTCTTATACGCGTCTCAATTAAAACTCTGCCAAGATATCAGTTTGTCACCCTTTTATAGTAGAAAAGAGAGTTTTTAGTATTTTCTGCTGATGTAAATAAAGAGCTGCTGTCGATAACACTAACAATGCGGCTTACGAATGTTCACGCATGCTCCAATACATTCTCACTTGGTCAAGAACACACTCACCTATACGTTGTACAAATGGATTATCTGAAGTTAACAGCAACGCAGAGAGAGAGAGAGAGAGAGAGAGAGAGAGTGTTGATAAAGAAAAAAATGTTGCTCTACTCTTGTTCTGCTTATAGACACAATCAGAACAACAACTGCACCAACAGAAACATTTTAGAAAACTAGGGGAAGAATCATAAGTAGTGAACTTTGCACAATGGAGCGGATAACTTAAAAATTCGTGACACTGCTCCCTCTTAAGCCTGTTCGCCCCGAATAGACACAGTCTGCAATCTTCCGAAGGATTCCAATCTTTTGAGGTGTACGATCTTCATTTTAGACCTTGGACTCTTATCTCTATGTATTCGATTCCCCACATGATTTATCCTTTTAACAACCTTGTATGGGCCGCCCCAATGGGTTTGTAGTTTGGGGGATAATCCTTTTCTGCGTTGTGGGTTGTATAAGAGTGTCCTTCATTAAATCCCTGGGAGGAGAAGTGACAGCGATCCTCGGTATTTGTAATCGGTTTGGTACCATCTTGGACATGTAGTCGTGAGTGGCTATTCGATATACCAGCAGAAATTTTTGTATGTGTTGATCCCAGTCTCTCTGATGCGTGCTGACAACCTTCCTGAGGTACTCTTCCGGCGTGCGGTTAAGCCTTTCAAACATACCATCAGACTGTGGATGTAGGAACTACCCCTCTACATCCACAGTCTAACGGTATGTTTGAAAGGTTTAACCGTACGCCGGTTAAATATAACTTTATTCCATACAACTAACATATTTTCCTAAACACTCTGGATTCAAAATTTCTACCTTGATATGAGTGTAGCTCTAGTGGAACTCCATAGCGGCATATCCAGCTATTTACAAAGATGTCTATCACTGTTTTAGCTTCTTGCCATTTAGTAAAATAGTACATCCCCACCAACACATAACGATTACCATCCTCGCTTATAGGGAAAGGACCTGCCACATCCATAGGTTTCCGCTCAAATGGGTCACCAGAATTATATTGCTGTAGCTGGCCACGACTTTTTCGGATTGGAACCTTGGCTGTGATACAGTTTGAATAATTAGCAATGCAGTCATCAGCATTCTGAGGACACTAGAACCGCTGCTTTAGTTTTTCTAAAGTCTTTGTGACCTCCACTGGCACCTTCATGAAACTCTTTTAGTACTACCTTTATCTTAGAGGAGGGTACCACGACCAAATTTTGCACTGTCTTTCCATCGGCGCTCTCCCAAGTGCGATATAAGCAACCGCCTTTTATCTTCAGACTATCCCAAAGGGACCAATATGACTTCATTAGCGGACTCTCTTACGATATCTCGTTACGGGTTGGCTTCTTCTATGGTTTGCATTATTTTCCCTAGTACTGGAATGTTAATCGGCACTACCTACCGATCTTCACTGGATTCTACGTGTATTAGCCGAACATCAAAAACACACTCTTTGGCTTCTTCTTTTGGAAACAGCATCCGCATTCCCGTGATTTTGGCCTTTCCTGAAATCGTAGCTCTGAAGTTGTTCAATACATCCTGCAAGCTGGCCTTCTGGTTCTTTAAACTGCAATAGCCATCTAAAGGTACAAGGCCAATACACGCGCCATGCGGCTGCGGGCGATCGTAGTATTGCCAGTACATAAAATGTGCGTTTGGATATATAGGATATAATTAAATCTGGCAGCACTGAAAAAATCTGCCGCGCGGAAAAGTAGAACAAAGTTCTACTTTTTTCCATTGCCGCTTCAAAAAACAGCTGATTGCCGCCCGCAGCCGCTTGCCGCGTGCATTGGCCTTTTACCTTAAGTGCGGAATGATCGGTCTTTAGTTGAAACTTCTGACCATACAAGTACTTATGGTAGTGCTTCACACATTCTGCTACTGCCAGAAGTTCTCGTCTTGTAAAACAGTAGTTTCTTTCGAGCTTTGAAAGCGTTTGATTGTAGTAGCCAATTATTCGTTCTGTTCTATTCACCTCTTATCAGCACACAACCAATTCCGCTTGCATCGGTGTCGAACACGAATTTCTCTCCGAGCAGAGTAATGTTTTCAACCTCTTAAATGCTTGCTCCGGCTCTGCACCCCAATAAATGGTCTAGCTTATGCAAACTTGCTGCCACAACTGCGAAATTTGGAACAAATCGCCTGTAGCAAGTGTATAGCCCTAGGAAGCTGCGAAATTCGTGGAGATTTGTTGGTTTCGGCCAGTACTTGACAGCTCGTATTTTGTCCTCATTAGTCGCTATGTCAGTTTTAGTCACCAAGTGCTCCAAGTATTTTACTTCTTTCCGGAACAGCGCGCATTTCTTGGCACTTAAGGTGCCTCCGCTATGGAGGACTTCTTCGAGATTCTTCAAATGTTCATCAAAGGTTTTTCCCTATTATGTCGTCTAGGTACACCAAACAAGTCTTCCACTGGAGTCCTTCTCCTTCCATTAGACATACGAAAGTAGAGGGCGCCTTGCATTGTTTAGTGCAATTGATGGGACAGTTTTGTTAGAGCCGTGCGCATTATGTTGTCTATGACGATGATAAAAAGTATAGGTGACAAGATCCTTGCCTTACTCCAGTGGTAACATCGAACGGATCTGATAATTTACTCTTGTGTGGGACTCGACATTTAAAATCAAGTTCAGAATTTTAGTTGGCATGTTACGATTTTCTAAAATTCTCCATAGGTAGCTGCTATTGACCATAAAATTTCGCATACTTGTTTAGTTTTATGTAGATAAGAGTAATTCAAAAAAATTTCAAAATCTGTCGATTCCTTGGGGTGCCTGCCTTGGACCCCTATTTTTTTCGCGTACTTTTCTTTTCAATACATAAGTCGCAAATTTCAACAGAATTTGACAAAATTCGACACAATTTTATTAAGTACTACAAAAAAGACGTCCCCTAATTTTGGTTGAAATTTTTCGACTCCTTGGGGTACCTGTCTGGGACCCCCATTTTTCAACTATTTTTCTTCTTAATGTACAATCCGAAGTTCTCGACAGAATTTGATGAAATTCGACACACATCTATCAATTAATTAAAAAAAGAGGTCCACTAATTTTGGTTGAAATTAGTCGACTTCTTGGGGTACCTGCCTTAGACTTACACTTAAATGCAATTCGATTAAAAAGTTAAGCCTAAACGACTGCAACACTTTTTGCTTAAATTATGCGTAACAATTTACTTGACTTTTTCAGAAAATTTTGATCTTTGTAAATTTCGGTAAATTTCGGTGAATTTTTTTCGCTCAATATTAAGAAAAGACTTACGCCTTTCACGGGGTTATGGTGGGAACACCGAGCAAAATCGAGCCAACTTAGTTTTTCTACAAAGAAAAACGATAACACTGAATTTTGTAGAGCTTTTTTGATTTCATAGTATTTCCTTAACTATATACAAGATTAACTTATTTTTTTCTGCAGACTAAAACCAAGGTTTTGTATCTTAATTAAATCGACATCAGCTACTAATTTTTTGATGATTGCCCTTCGGTTATTATCAATAATTTTTACATAAAATAACTCTTCTTTTGCTAGCTCAACCCTGACACAATCAATAATTATTTTAATTTCCTTAAATAAAGTTTGAAAATTCAACTAAATTTGTTGGGTTCCAAAAAAATCCACTTCATTTAAGTTTTAAAAATTTCTGTATGTTTCCTAATAATACAATTTTAAGCAACCACAAGATGGACATCATTTCATCATAATTATTTTTCTTCCAACCAGAAGATCACTCATTGTTACTTGAATGCTTTTGCATCCCCGTAGTTGACGATGTCTTTGTTGTTTCTTGTCATTTTTAGTTTTGTTGGTGTTGTTTGTGGCACATACCACATGAGTAATAGAACATTAAGTTCCAAAAGTTTAATTGTCTGTGTATGTAACAAGAACATGTGTAGATTACAGAGATTATGTACGAAGATGCTTTGAATTTCAAATTATTTTTGCCTGCATGTGTTGGCTGCACTCTTTTGAGATGATTCACAGATACTATTAGAATAAGTGTTGCCAGAAGATGAGAAAGAAAATTTTAAAAAGACATTGTTAGGAACTAACACTCGTTAAGAACTAACACTCGTTCTACGATCAAAATATGTAAGGCAAGATTCCTCTATTCCTTTTCCATCATTATATTCCAAGTCAGTTTAAACTGACTTAATGGCAATACTGCTCTTATTCCCGATGGAATCATAATGGTTGCATAAAATGTTGTGCTTAAAAACGCCTCAAACACGTTCATTTTCTTACATGCATTTTGTTAATTGAAATTGGAAAAGAGTTTTTATGGTAAAAAACTTACGAGATGTTGGTGATGACACAATCAACATTAGAACAAAGTTCATTTAGTTTGAAAGAAAACAGCATCCAAAAACAAATAAATGAAATAAATTAAATACATATAAGGGCAATATCTAGATAAACTAATCGAATTAAAGGCAGCTTTCGAGAACAGAAGAATCATATAATATATCTAGATCATTTTAAAGACATATGCTTTCTTCACACTCATTAAGATATTTTATGATATAAATTCTATTTATATTTTCATATCAAGAAAAAAAATTCAAAAATTACAGCCAAGCAGCGTCGTCAATTCAGCGCAATTGTCTTTGTCTAAAGAGCTTTTTAAAATTATTGTGGCTAAATTTGTCCCTTGAGAATTTATTAAATTTAGAGTGTCACAAGTTAACAGCTAATTTATTATGAACCGACTTACACCAGAGCAACGGGCGCAAATCAGGCTGAAGCACAATTTGATATTGATTTTGAATATCCATTCAAAATTTTATATTCCGATATAGCCCAATTTTGGTTAAATGGGTTCGTAAATAAGCACAGCTGTTGCATTTGGAGTGAGGAAAATTCACAAGCTTTTTTCGAAACCATCACAGAAAATCATTGCTTAGTGTACTTTATGGGCTGCCAGAGTCATTGGCATGGTCAGAATGTTACAGTCAATGATGAACGGTACAGGAAGACGATTCAAACATTGTTTGTACCTCAATTACTAGGTACTGATATGTGGTTCTAATAGGACGGAGCTACATATCAAAGAGCGGGCGCAACAGTTGAGTTACTCAAAGAAATTTTTGATGAAAAATAATTTGACATAATGACTAGGGTGGGTAGTTTTTTCACTCTTGTCTCTGTTCTCTGATCTTCTAATATGGCCAAATTATGGCAATCGGAAGTGTGCAAAATATTATTGTTATAAATCTCTGAAAACAGTGACAAAAAAAAATTGGGTCATTTTTGACCCCGGGAAAAAAGGGTTAAGTCTACCTAATTAGAAACAAAAAAAAAACAAAATCTGTTAATATTTTCTATAGTATGGACAATTTTATACCATATAAATATTATTAAATACAAGTAAAATGTTTCTATTTGAGTAAATAAATTATGAGCAAAAAATTACTTTTTTCCGATGAGAGAAATTAAAATTTATAATATTTGTTTAGCAAAATTTTCAAAAAAAAAACTAAAAGATGATTTTTGAAATCGACCTAAGAAAATAATCCATTTTCGAATATGAAGAAAACTAACAGCCTAACCACAGAACATTTAAAGTCGACTTTATTTTGAAAATAATACAACAAAACAAATTTTAAATTAAATTTGAAAACTTCATTTTAAAAACTAAAATAAGCTTTTTCTTTTTGAATATTATTCATTTTGTAATCCGTTGGAAAAAGATGTTAAGTCGAAATTGGAAATTTTTCACAATTTTCAGTCATTACATACATTTTATAGTTATTTTTTTAAAACGGGTTGGGATAATATAACAATTGTTATTTTCTATTATTATTTCACAAAAAAAATCATTTTTTTTGTAAAAACTGATTAGCATGTTACAATTTTTCATCATATTATGAAAAAATTAAAAATATTAATTTATGCTGTTTTGTATAATGAACACAACATTTTCTTAATATTCTGTTTTTGGAATTTTTTTAAAAATTCCAAAAACATAGAGTAAATTATTCTAGACCATCGTTGAGAGGCTTATTCAAGCCAGACTGTAGCCTTGATAAATGACTCAATTTTACGAATGTCAATACTAGCTAGATCGGATAAATCATGCAGAAAAAGTGTCCCCAGATTAAGAGCCCTCAAAATTGAAATAGCGGGGCAGTAGTAGAGAAGATAAGTTACTGTTTCCCCCTCTTCGATGTTGTGACAACTGCGACAGTAGTCATAGTGTTGAAGGTTAAGTATACTGGCATGCAACCCAAAAAAGCAATGTCCTATTAAGGTTGAGATTAGGTTGCGAGGTAGAGATACCAAACATTTAGAACGTTTACTGTTGTAAGTGGGCCATGTTTGATTAAATATTGAACAAGCGGTTTCAGTGAACCTAGTGTTCTGGGATGAACCATTAAAAGGTTGCCTACCAGATATGTTGTTGTGCCGGGTACCCAGAAAAATTCGATATTGAATGTCTCGCCATCTTGTTAAAAGTTGCCCGGCGTTTCTGTAAGAATCGACATCTGTAAGAACAGATGTCGCTTTTACAGTAGATAGGGATTTTATGTCAGCCTGACTGTCGATACAGAAACGAATTTCCCTGTGTATTCTGTAATATCTTATCCAATTAACTGCTTTGTATATGGCCGATATCTCGGTTTAAAATAATACTACATATGTAGATCAGGAATCCTAAAACTAATTTCCTTCCTTAAAAGCCTTCCTTTTCTTTGGCTAAGATCCGTCCATGCATACATCCAAGCATCCGTCATCAAGGGATGAGGGTCTCCAGAGATAGTTATAGTAAAGGGTTTGTCAAAGTGAGGGGTGGATATGCGGTAGTCAATGTAGTCAGGGATATTAGTGATTTTATCCAGAGTAGTGGTGTGTGATATTGGTGAGTGGGACCAGATTCCTATGGTGCTAAATAGGACAGACGAGTTAAGAGCAATTTGTTGTGCCATGAATTCGACTGGTAGCCAGTTAAGCATTACAAAGAGCGCCTCAGCGCACCATAAATTAGAGCCAGGCAGTGTTGGTAGGGTTAAGTCCCCAAGTTTTGCCTATGATCTCTCTACATGAGCAGAGTGCAATTAATGGTTTGGACACCCTGATTTAGGCTCCAGGTCAGTTTTGAGTCCAGAATGACCCCAAGATATTTGGCATGGTCTGTGAGCACAAGTTCTACCTTTTTTAATTTTGGCAGTATAAAAATGGATATTTTGTATTTTCGCGAGAAAAGTACAAGTTCCTTTTTATTAGAATTGACTTCCAGGCCGGTAGAGCCACTCCAACGGTAAGTTTATCAAGACGCTGTGACAGGGTGTTGAGGAATTTCACTACTATAGGGACATCTTTGCGTATGCAAAGGTTTTGAATCTCAGAATATCTAGTTCAGTGAGCAGCTTGTTTATGGCAATGTTCCAGAGGAGAGGGGATAATACATCTCCTTGTAGAGTACCTCGATATGCTACGTTGTGGATTGTAGCAGTGCCCATGGCTGCAGGTGAGTAGCATGTATACAAACGAGAATAGATTTATCGACCCCTAAGTCCTCGATTGCCGACATAATAGACTCCGGTTTTATGTTGTTAAAAGGCGCCTTCTATGTCTAAGAAGGCGGCAAGTGAAAATTCTCCGAACTCGAGATTTTTCAATATGACTAACTAATGAGTAGAGTGCACTGGAGAGGAAATTTGGATCAAATGAAGCGCGTAGATGCGCATCAATATATATTTAGTCCTTTAATTCCTTGTGGAACATAGGGCCTCAAGATGCGCATCATGTGTTCTAAAGTTTTAAAAAGGAAGTAGCAAATACCTTAAGGTCTGAAGTCCTTCGGTTTCGTATGTGTAGCTTTCCCTGCTTTGGGAATAAAGACAACGTTGCACCTGGTCCAGGCTTCTGGTATAGGAGATAGCCTGAGACAACTGGCATATATCAGAATAAGCTAGGGCATAAAGAAATCGGCATTGTCTTGCAGATCGGCTGGCATGATACCATCAGGAACCGTAGCTGTATGCGTGTCGAAACTGTCAAGAGCGCATTGAATTTTCTTCCCTGTTAAGAGGGGTCGGTGTGGACTCGAAGATGGTGTGATTATTGGCTGTGTTCCGTTAAGAGACTTGAAGTTTGGAAAGTATATTTCTAAAAGGACCTCAAGAGTTTCAGATCCGCTCGTCGTCCAGTGGTCGCTATGCTTTTAAATGTAGGCAGCGTCCGAGGGCGACGTGGTCAGGATTTTTCTAAGTCTGCTAGTATCAGATGAACCTTCGACTTTTGAATTATTTTCTTTTGTTAAAAAGTTTTACTGTAGTGTATTTCACTAATATCCCACTTTATTACAATTATTTATTATTGATATAAATAGTTTTTTAATAAAACCGCAAAGTGTTGGTGGGGAAACCTTTCCTCGACGCGTTTCGATGGTTGGTTAGGCCATCTCATCAGGAGGATTATCTCTAATCAGAGCGAAAACCACACATTATATATTATTTGAGGGACAGAATAAATACGAATTATTATTGTGTCCAACAAATATCAACTTAATGCGAAGAAATTAAACTTAGCTCCATTGAGGTATTGGCTGTACATCATTAAGCTACCGATAAATTTTCCCATGTTATGCAATTGTTTGATGTGCACTTCTTAAAGCAGTAGTGCTGGGCATAGTTCGTTTACACTTCTGCTAAGCATAATATATTAAAATTAGTCTGGGTTTGAGCCGCAGTCACAGCAACAACATTTTCTGTATTCATTAATTTCTATTATATACAGCTTAAGCACGCTGTCGATGTAAAATAAATAAACTAGGCTAACGGTTACTTTTACCTTTCACTGCTCTTTACATAAGTTCTATTTTAGTCATAACTGCTGTCCTCTTCGCCTTTAAGAAAGTTATACGAAATATTTTTATACCCTTCACCACCATAGGTGGAAAGGGTATTATAAGTTTGTGCTGATGTTTGTAACACATAGAAATATTTGTCTTAGACCCACCTTTTAGTATACCAATAGGCTTAGAATCACTTTCTGAGTCGATTTAGCGATGTCCGTCCGTCCGTCTGAATGGCTGGCTGGCTGGATCCCCATGTAAACCTATAAACCCATAATCAAACTACAGGTCGCAATTCTAAAGATAATTTGATCAAATTTGGCATATATCATTTTTTTGATAGTGGGACCATGGCTATTGAAATTCGTCAAAATCGGTCAGTTATTTATGGCACCCCCCATAGGTCCAACTTCCCGGAATTGATATATTGACCACAAATATCAATATTTTTGCATGAAATTTAAAAAAAATACTGCTTATGTAAATTAAAATCACCGTATCAAATTTCGTTGAAATAGTCCACATTTGAACATAGCTCTCATACAAACTCTTCTGTCAAAACGCACTAAATGGGGTAAAAATCACTAAAACGCTCGTAAGCCTGAAGACAATGAGAATATTAAGTTTCTTTTTTGCATACATAATTTTTATAACAACTTTAATCAATTTGCCAAATTTCGAGATAATCAGTCCACATTTGACCCTTGCTCTCATATAAGTCCAAATGACGGAAACAGCTTAAATATATAAGTTTTGAGAAAATGTTTGTATGATGGCAAAATTTAGCAATTATTTGTCTTTATACAGAAAAAAACTCCTTTGTCTTTAGTGGTGAAGGGTATCGTATAGTCGGCCTTGACCGACTATAGCATTTTCTTACTTGTTTTTATTTTAATTTTATTGAGCATAACAATGGCTTTAACTTCCACTTTCGCATTCTTGTTAATTTTCATAAAAATAAACATAAAATCGAATTTAACTTTAATTCATAACTGAATAACTGAACTTGTAGGCTCTGTTTTCGTGGATGATGGACAAACTTGTAGCCAACATAACACATTTTTGATATGACCAGTCTTATCAAACATCGTTTTTATTGTTCTAGAAAAAGTAAAAGTTAATAAAATCTTTAGCATAAACATAAAATAAAACAACAATAGCCAAAAAATAATAAAAAACACAAAATCATAAAAGGTTTATGACCGACCAAATAAAGAAGGAAAAAGAAAGGAAAAGTTCTTCCGTTTTATTTAAATTTCGAAAAGTCCTCATCCCTTTTTGTGTAAATGCCTTTTGGCTGCATTAAAGATTAAATTAGGAAAAAATATTCATAAAAATCAGAACGTGACAATTGTTGGCACTAAGAGAAGGAAGCTATAACTAGTAATCAGGATAATGGAATTAATATGATTAATAAACCCCTTACAAAATAATGGCTCAATGCCTTACCGAGTAATCACAAATGCTGACATTTTAGAGACTAATTTGTTAATTCTTTTAAAAGCGTTATAAAGACCTGGTAGTCTTCAATCAACTTTAACCGTTTATTGAACCGTCTGTCACTATATCCTTCAGTCCGTCCTTCCTTCCCTCAGTCACATCCTTTTAGCATGTCAAAACTTCATAAAGTCAAAACTCTGCGGAAAAAAAGAACATGTATTGTTAAAACGTACAAACAAATATGGAATTTTAATTTAATATTCGTTCCGCAAATTCGTATTTTAAAAACATTTTTCTAGAAGCGTAAAGTGGAATGTTGTTAACTACCCGACAAAATGCAAGAAACTCAAATGTTTTTTGTTTTAATTTAAATTGTTTGCAAACATTTAGACGTGATGAGAAAACATTCTTCTATTCTTCAGTTGTTTTTTTTTTTATTATCTATTTACATAAGTCTATATTTTTGTTAAACAAATTTAATAGATTCTTTAGGAAATCTCGTAAATTTTTGTAATAAAATTTAAATTTTTTTATGCCTTAAGTTATGCTTTACTTCTTTTACGATTTTGTTCAATTATGGAGAAATGTTTTATGGATTTGGATTTAAAACAAATGAACACACACACACAGCACACTGGGGTAAACTGAAATGTTTATAATAAATTAGTTTTTATAACTTTAAGACTATGGTTTAGATATACAGCAATTGTAAGAGTGCTTCCATCTCATTAATCTTTTTGCCATTTTTGGGTTAAATTTATTATATTTTCACGGGTTTCTTAGCAAAAAACTGCATGAAATGTTTAAGGAACTTTTGGTTAGTCCAGGTTTTGCAACTGGGGTAGAATTCGCAATCATAGCTCCTTTACATTTATATCTATAAAAAATAGAGGACCGATTTTTCTGAAATTTTGACAGGGCCGGTGGTGACCCCTCCCATATAAGTCAAGTATTGAAAATGTCAAATATGAATGACCGAGCAGCCCGATTTTTCTGAAATTTTGACAGTATTTTAAGGTGTGGCCGGTGGTTACAAAAGGCTAGGTTTTTTTTGAAATTGCAAGTGGGCGTGACCCCTCCCATATAAGTCAACTATTAAAAATGACAAATATGGATGACCGATTTTTCAGAAATTTTGATTGTATGTGTGTGACCGGTGGGTAAAATAGGCTTGGTTTTTTTTAATCTCAAGTGGGCGTGACCCCTCCCATATAAGTCAAATATTAAAAATGACAAATATGGATGATAAGATTAAAACGATTTAACCCAATTAATTAAAGTTTTAAATGTGGATATTTTCAAAGTATAGGATAGTTTTTCGCTTTATTTAATTTTTCGAAAATGGACCAACGAGAACCTGGGAATTGAAAAATTAGGATTTTCTTTAAAATTGTATATCTTGAGAACGGCTGGATCAATGAAAACAAGTTAGGATTCTACATTAAGAAAAATTTACCATGCCCACTTTTACTACCTCTGATTTGTCTAAAATAGGAAAACGGATGCTCGAATATTGGTGTTTGATAATAGTTTGACTGACGATTGTTTGAAGAGTTTTCATGATTATTTGATGGTTGTTTGACGATTGTTTGATGATTGATTGATGATTGATTGATTGATGATTGATTGATTGATGACTGTTTAAAGATTTTTAATGATTGTTTGATTATTGTTTCATGATTAACTAGCGATTTTGTGACAGTAGTTTGATGATTTTTTAACGATTGATTGATGGTTGTTTGATGATTGGCTGACGACTGTTCAATGATTTTTAATGATTGCTCGATAGTTGTTTCACGATTGACTGACGACCGTTTGATGATTGTTTGAAAGTTTTTCGATAATCTATATATATAAAAAAATGTTCGCATCTGGTTGTCTGTATGTTGTTTAATATTTTTGGACCCATTTGCTTTCGAAAACGTTTAAAACACACATTAATGAGGAGTACAGCCATTCACAAAAGTCAATTAAATATATATGCAAATATATTAATAAAGGAGTCAATTAAAAAATTAATAAAAATATTGTATTGTTAATTTTTAAAGAAATTGTTAATACAGTAATAAGTTAAAAACTTTAACTACCAACCCGGGCAACGCCGGGTAAAATCAGCTAGTAAATAATAAGAACTACTTGTTGCTTTAATATTTTTTACTTTAACTTTTTATACCCTTCACCACCATAGGTGGAAAGGGTATATTGGGTTTGTGCTGATGTTTGTAACGGATAGAAATATTGGTCTGAGACCTACCCTTTAGTATACCAAACGATGTCCACCCGGCTGGCTGGCCGGTTATCCATGTAAGCTTGTTATCGCACTACAGATCGTAACCTTAGAGATAAGCACGATCTCTATACTTTTTGGGCGAAATCGGATTACTATTTTGGGTACCTCCCATAGTAATGCCTTCCCGGAATAGAGTTTTTGGTTCTTTACATCCACAAATTTAGTTGTATTTTAATAATATTCAGCAAAAATATTGCTTATCATAACCTTAATCAGTGTTTCTAATTTTGTAGAAATCAGCCCACATTTGACTATACCTCCCATACAAGACACATTCTCAAAAGACGTTTATATACACATAAAAGCACAAAAACGTTAATAACTCTAAAGATAAATGAATTTTATTATTAAAATTTTGCACAGATAAACATTTGGTAAATATATACCAATAATCAAAATTTGGTAACAATCGGTCCACAATTGACCCTATAAATCTCGAAATTTTGAAATAATTGCACATAGTATATGTATGTATGTATGTATGTATGTATGTATGTATGTATGTATGTATGTATGTATGTATGTATGTATGTATGTATGTATGTATGTATGTATGTATGTATGTATGTATGTATGTATGTATGTATGTATGTATGTATGTATGTATGTATGTATGTATGTATGTATGTATGTATGTATGTATGTATGTATGTATGTATGTATGTATGTATGTATGTATGTATGTATGTATGTATGTATGTATGTATGTATGTATGTATGTATGTATGTATGTATGTATGTATGTATGTATGTATGTATGTATGTATGTATGTATGTATGTATGTATGTATGTATGTATGTATGTATGTATGTATGTATGTATGTATGTATGTATGTATGTATGTATGTATGTATGTATGTATGTATGTATGTATGTATGTATGTATGTATGTATGTATGTATGTATGTATGTATGTATGTATGTATGTATGTATGTATGTATGTATGTATGTATGTATGTATGTATGTATGTATGTATGTATGTATGTATGTATGTATGTATGTATGTATGTATGTATGTATGTATGTATGTATGTATGTATGTATGTATGTATGTATGTATGTATGTATGTATGTATGTATGTATGTATGTATGTATGTATGCATGTACGTACGTATGTATGTATGTATGTATGTATGTATGTATGTATGTATGTATGTATGTATGTATGTATGTATGTATGTATGTATGTATGTATGTATGTATGTATGTATGTATGTATGCATGTATGTATGTATGTATGTATGTATGTATGTATGTATGTATGTATGTATGTATGTATGTATGTATGTATGTATGTATGTATGTATGTATGCATGTATGTATGTATGTATGTATGTATGTATGTATGTATGTATGTATGGAAATAAGACTTAAGGAAAACTTGTTTAATTGTTGGTCCATATTTGACCTTAGTAGTGAAGGGTATTATATAGTCGGGCTTGACCGACTATAGCTTTTCTTACTTGTTTTTATGACTTTTTATGACTTTTTTAACTTTTTTTTTTTTTTATTTTTTCTTGAAAATAACTCAAAGCTTATAAATTTGTGGAGATATTGTGATTGTTTTCCCTTGTGTAGGAAACCAAAGTATTGATAAGAAAACCTAGTCTTTTCTACCATTTCTGCCATTTTCTCCTTATTTTAACCTAGTCAATAATTTCCTTATATACTTCCAAGAATTATGTTCCAGAAAGTCCCACCTCTAATAAACTACTAATAGAATTGAATTGATATTAAACAATTCAATTTAATTCTTTCGTCTTGCCATCTCATCGTACACATTCCTCTGTTTAAGAAACAATCAAGTGATTTTCCCCGACTTAAATACATTTGGTTCGCTACAATAATTTGTATTGGGCGGGCCATTTAAAGGATTGAATTTAACAAGTAAGAATATTATATTCGGCTGTTACCCACCATCAAGTTGTGTTAAATTTAGAAACTTATCTCATATATCAACGAGGGTGCAGCTAATTCAAAATGTGGACCAAATGGGGTATTGTTGGTAAAATATTTGGATTAAATTCGGTTGCAGTAGCTTTATAGTTCAACATTGAAGAAGTATCTAAGTGGTTTCCTTAGTATTTACTTTGCACAGAATATTGTCCCATAACCTGGTATAGTTTTATATTAAAAGCTGTTAAATACTTTTCGTTTCGCTTAATATGTAGTTAGGATAAACATATTGACAGTAATACGGCAGGGGCAGGTCCATCTTTTTCGTTAGGAGTTCCTAATGCATTTAGCGCATATAATGTATGGACTTAACATTGATTGATAGCTTTATAATTTCGTAGGTGCAATATACTGAATGTTTTTCCAAATCTTTTTGATTGTAGTTATAAAAGGGGATGTCATATATATAAGAACTATAGCCAAATATTGACCGACTTAGTGGGCAAAGCTGTCCTAGCTTACAATTTAATAGCTTTTAACTGGCGTTTGTGGCATTTTAGTGGTTTCCGGGAGTGTTTTTTTATATGAAAGCTATAGTCAAATATGGAACGATTCCTATAAAATTTGATGTACTGACCAATAGTTGCATAAAACTTCTTTATTCTAAATTTAGTTATAGCTATTATAATTGTATTCAGTTTATCAGCGTTAATGTGTTTCCAGGGGCGGGGTTATATTTGACCACTAACTAAATGTGAACAGATTTTATCCATTTTCAATATATAACTTTTTCAAGATATTCCAAATACTTTTGTAAAATTTTGTCCCTCTGGCCCATTTCATTAAGGCTCTACCACGTTTTTGTCTGACGGACAGACGAACATAAACCCCCTTTTCTTTTTGTATTTTTGTGTTTCCGTAAGTTTTTTATATGGGAGCTATGGTCAAATGTTTACCGATTGTAACAAAATTTTATACACTGGTTGACATTGACATACGACTTTCTTGTGCTAAATTTAGTGGCCATAGCTATTACCGTTTATCATTTATTGGCACTTAAGTGCTTTTTAGGTGGAATTTAAGCTGTTTCCGTAAGTGTTTTCTATGGAAGCTATGGCTGAATGTAAACCGATTTCGATGAAATTTTATATGCTATGTTTATTTGAAACATCTACATACCAAATTTTATCATATATATAGCTCTTATTATTTGTCATTTATTAACAAATAAGCGTTTAGCCTAGACGAGGTTATACGGGGGCTATAGTTAAATGTGAACCGATTTTGCCCAATTTCAATACCTAGAAATAAGGAATATCTTTGACAAGTTTCAGTGACCTAGCTCTTCTCGTTAAGGCGTTATCGTGCTTTCAACAGATAGACGGACATCGCTTGATCGTCATAGAATTTAATTTCAGAATTCGGAATAAGTGTCCCTTTTGGTTTTTGAGCCAATATTAAGGAAATTACAAACGGAATGACAAATCTCAATATTTTACCATTATTTTTGATGGTGGGTGTAAAAATTTCCTATAAAAAGGGAAAAATTTTGAAAATTTGCCATAAAAATTTTAAATTTTTAAAATTTCCTATAAAAATGGAAAAATTTTGAAAATTTGCCATAAAAATGGCAAAATGGGAAATTTTATGCCAAATTTTGAAAATTTTCTAATAAAGGGAAATTTTGAAAATTTTCTTTAAGAAGGAAATTTTAATAAATATACTAAAAAATGGCTTATCTTAAAAATTTTTAATGAAAATTTTATATAGGAAATTTAAAAAATTTTATTTTAAGGTAAATTTTGAGAATTTTCCATTTTTATGTTAATTTAAAAAAATGTTACATTTAAAAAATGGTACATTTTTTTAAAAAAGTTTTCCACTTTTATGGAAAATTTTAAAAAATTTCCCATTTTTATGGGAAATTTTCAAGGTTTCAGCTTTTTTGTGGTAAATTTTCATAATTTTCCAATTTAATGGGTAATTTTAAAAATTTTCCATTTTCAGCTTTTTTGTGGTAAATTTTCAAAATTTTCCAATTTAATGGGTAATTTTAAAAATTTTCCATTTTTATGGAAAGTTTTTAAAATTTTCCATTTTTATGGGAATTTTCTATTTATTTGGAAAGTTTAACATTTTTTCAATTTTTATAGGAAGTTTTTAAAATTTCCCACTTATATGAGAAATCTAAAAATTTCTTTATTTTTATAGAGAATTTTCGTAAGGTCTGTGCAAAAATCTGATAGAGCTCGCTCCGTTTTTCTAAAAAAAACTAAAATTTTCGAAAAGCGTACTCTTCTGTATTCAAAAATGTTAATTACAATTACAGAACCCATTCTGAAATTTATATTTCTGAATTTCTAAGATATTAGTATGTACTATGTTAAAAATGATCCTAATACCTTGTTTAGTTTTAGAGATTTCTGTGAAAAATTACTAAGTAATATTAAAAAATTTATTAAAATTATTACAAAAAGTGCACAGATCCCGTTCTAAAATTGGTATTTCTGAATTTCTTATATATTAATCTATACTATGTTCAAAAATGGTCTTAATACCTTGTTTTGTTTTAAAAATTTGTATGAAAAATAACAAAGTAATATTAAACAATTTTATAAATTTATAGTTGTTGCACTTTTTTGAGAAAGTCTTAAATCAATTTCTAAATTGTGAAAAAAAAAATTTGCCTCACTTAAAAGTATATAAAATTCCCTCTCCATTGATGCATAACATGTCTATTTAGATTATCCTTAAAGTATGTTACACAAATGTTTCTGAAATATCTTACATTTCGATCGATTTCGAATACGGAAATAATCGTCAAATGATTCTGAATGCCCATGTAATCAGTGTTGGTAAAATTATATGTTTAAATAGTGGAATTATATGGCTAAAATATGTAAATCGGTAGCATGCAAAATACTATTGAATATTTTTAGGGTACGAGCAATTATATATATTTTCCTTTTACATCGGCGGCGTGTATATGATGTTGTGATTAACTCCAATTCATTTAACTTCCTATAGGTTAATATTATTTTCAGCCTTTCCACACAATTAGTTTGCATTATTTGGTATTTTACTGCAAAATATTTAGGTTCAATTTCTCTTTAAGTCGTTCAAAATCCTTAAGAGACTGTATATCGTGGAAATCTATAAACATTTTTCAATCTCTTAACTGTTTTCAACTTGATTACATTTGTGTTCTTCTTAAGTCCGCAATCGAATCAAATTTATCCCTTTTAGTTATTCTTCACTTAATAAATATTTACCCAAAATCCTTAAGAACTCTTAGCCAACCATTAACATGAATCTTTTTAAAAACTTACACAAAAAAGGACTTCAAATAGTTGTTGTCTAAATAGAAATAGATGTTGACATTTTCAAGAGGAATTAGTAGCTTTTAGTATCAAAACGATTTTCTTAGTATTTAACGTGAATGAGGTAAATTTAACTTAAAAAAATTAAGCTTATAAAAGAAACCGTAACTAACATAAGTACTTCTCGTAAAAAAAACAACCTTGTATTGACATCCTTTTGTAATGTTGAAAAAAAAAACGAGGGTGGTTTGATAATTTCCATCTGTTAAACCTAATGAAAGTATTTTTGGTTTAATCGAAATTTAAACAAATAAGAATATATTTATATATAAAATACTGGAATAAGAATATTTTTCTTCAAATAAGTTTACTTTAGAATAAAGAAGTTGCAAAGAAGGACACGATTTGCCGTTTTAAATTTTGTTGAATTACAATCGAATTTACTATTGACATGGGGACTAAAATATTACTTTGTTTTAAATTATTACATTTAAGTGTTTATTCTAATATTCGATAAAAAAAAAAAACAAAAACTAATATTGGTAACGAAACAAACACTTTTATGCAATTTTATCAAAATTTACTAATAAATTCTTAATATTCCATAGTTTTACAATGAACAAATTTAAAAATCCAAATTTTCACCCTTGACCCCGGGAAAAAAAGGGTTAAGATTTAACAATATACAAAAGACATTACAGCGAAGATTTTCCTAAGACTGAGCTATATTATTCATTAAAGAAAATATAAAATGTTGTGTGTTTCTGTTCAGATGATAATCTTCGCTTTATATTGGTATTTGTTTAGGCAATATAATTCGTATTTATTCTATATTTTTTTTTGTTTATTTTAATCTTTTTGAATCCCCTATGAATCACTATAAGCTTTTGTGTTAGTAAAACGCTAATAAATTGGGATCCTAGTGCAATACTCTTATGTAAAACTTTTTAATATTCATTATTGCTTTTATTAAAATTGAACTTAAGTAAAATTTACCAACCACATACTCAAATTATGATCGAAATTGTAATTTTTGTGAAATTATGCAATTTTAAATCGCAGGCACTGCGAAACGGTTTAAGGTATCGACCTTCATATTTTTGAGTTCTATTCTCGCATTTGTCTATTTTAAGACACCGATGAGTGAATTCTGAATTTGTAATATTTGTAAAAGAAGATTTGAAAAAAAATTAAAAATGGTTTTTGAAGCCGATCTAAGAAAAAATTGTACCATTTTTATACCATCCATCAACAAGAATTGGGGGTATTTTAAGTCTGTCATTCCGCTTGTAACTTTCTTAATATTGGCTTAATTCTTATGAAATTCTAAGACTATTGAGCGTGGTCCGTTTCAGAAAGTTGTGTAATAAAAATTGGCGAAATCGGTTCACATTTAGTTAGAGCTGCAATATAACCCTGCCCCGGGAATCACATTTATGGTGATAAATTGAATACATTTGTATTATCTATGACAACTAGAAAATGTATCGCGTCCTTTAGAAAAAAAAAATTAACTATTATTTTTTAATTTTTATTTTTTCGAGCAATAATAACAATTATTTTTGACTTTTATTTATTCTTGCCGATATAGAAATATGTTTTTTGACTTTGATTTTTTTCGAGCAAAAATAACGATTATTTTTGACTTTTATTTTTACGAGCAGAAATAATTGTTATTTTTTTACTTTTAATTTTTCGGGTGAAAATAAAAGTTATTTTTTACGTTTATAAAGGTCAAAGCATAAATTTTATTTTGTGACTTTTGCAATAAAAGTTATAACAGTTGCAGTCCCCTTTTTTTATCATGGCGCGGGCTCATACTTCAAAATAAATCAATAGCATTTTGCATGCTTCCGATTGGCATGTATTTATCATATAATTTCACTATAAGAAATCTATCAGAGACAAAAGTGAAAAAACGACTTACCCTAATAGACTTTTTTGTTTGTGATGGATAATTTTGGCAAAAGATTTTTGTAAAATTAAGCCTTTCGAATTTGTGATGCTTATATGATTTGTTAGAATATTTCTGGAAAAAAGTCTAAAATAAGTCGCTGAAAATCTAAAAATTCCAAAAATTTTCAAACTTCCCTCATATGTTCTCTACGGAGGGACACAGTGACACACTCATGAAAGATGAAATACCACAAATACTGGGTTACAATAGACTAAAAGTTCTCCCCTAACAATATGGTTTGGAAGTCAAAGCAGTTTAGACAAGAATAAAAGGACACAAGAGTATAAATAGTTTTTTCATTGTATCCTTTAGCTGAACAAATAATAAATAAAAGAAAAGGATACACACTTTTGCCACTTTTCAAAGGGGCAAGAGAAAAAGAACAAACAGACAAAACGAACGAACAATAGCAGTGTAATAAAACTTAAAAATAAAGGAAAAAGTAGAAAGCAAATAACTGGGGGATTTGTTTAAGTAGAAGGCGTAATTATTCTGGCTGCATTAGGAGGAACTCCTCATACATAGAGATTAATTGGCAGCAGACCAAACAAAAGGATTTATTTTCACACAATATCAAAAGTGACCAATATGTTAATTAACATATTGTCGTTCTTTTAATCCTGCAAATCAGTGGTTATTTCAGTTTTTTGTAACTATTTGAAAGTTTTTGTGAGCTCTACTTATTTCGTTGAAATAATATGTTTTATAAATGTGGTTTTTCCTATCATTATTGTTACATTTTGCTTTTGTTTTGACTGTTATTCGGGTTATATTGTACCGGATTTAAAGGATAAAACCTAGTAAAACCAAAAAACCTCTTAATAGCTACAAGAAAGAATGAGAAGAAGAAAGTTTCATACTTAATCTTTCATGCAAACATTTTGCACAATAGTTTTTTTATTCACACAATTACACAAAATAATTTCAAAGACAATTTAGTGCAGAAGAGGGAAAATCGGGGTAATGGCATAAAAAGGTTCTACATATTCACAGCGATATATAGCCAGCATTACAACCCACCCATCAAATATCAGGAATAATATTTTTGTTACCTTTAAATTTCCACTCTTAAGTCAAAGACAATATAACTGTGGCAATATGGAAGAATAGCTTAAGTCGAAAATTTAAGTTTTGAGATAGTATCAATTTTGTGTAATTTTTCTTCTTAAAAAAAAAGTTTTTTTGACCTGTATATCAAATTTTAGGAAACCATAATATAATTTTGAATTATATATCAGATTTTAGAAAATACTCCAATGCAACTTGCTATTAAATTTTATCAAAATCGGTCTAAAAACACCAGAGATGTCGCCAAAATTCAATATGCGATGAGAATTTAAAATTTTTTTAAAACTGTATTTTTTAAAAACAAGTAAGAAAAAGCTATAGTCGGTCAAGCCCGACCATACGATACCCTTCACCACTAAGGTCAAAGGTGTTCTTTTTGCTTTATAAAGACAAATATTTGCTAAATTTGCCATCATACAAACATTTTCTCCAAACTTGTAATGGGTGTTTTTTTTAGAGTATAGAACTTCGATTTGAAATAAAACACAAGAAAATCGTTTTAATGTCCATCAATTTGCCTTTATTGGAAGGATAATTTTATGCCATTAATGTTTAAATATGATTTCGGGCATGTGGCCGCCGCGGCTGGCTCGAATAAAGCCAATTCTACAGGTCCAATTTTCAACTACTTTTTCGAGCATATGGGGCCGTATGTTGGCAATAACCCCACGAATGTTGGCTTCCAAGTCCCCTAACGTTTCTGGTTTGTTGGCGTAGGCGAGCGACTTCACATATCCCCAAAGAAAATAATCCAGTGATGTCAAATCGCACGATCTTGGTGGCCAATTGACAGGTCCATTCCGCGAAATTATGCGCTCATCGAATGTTTCCTTCAATAAATCAATTGTGACGTGCGCTGTGTGGCATGTAGCGCCGTCTTGTTGGAACCACAACTCATCCACATTCATGCCATCTAATTGGGGAACAAAATAGTCGGTTATCATGGCTCTATACCGGTCTCCATTTATGGTAACTGACTCTCCAGCATTATTTCGGAAGAAGTATGGCCCAATGACTCCACCAGCCCATAGAGCACACCAAACAGTCAGTTTTTGTGGATGTAATGGCGTCTCAAGGGTCTCATGTGGATTCTCTTCACTCCAAATGCGGCAATTTTGCTTGTTGACGTAGCCATTCAACCAAAAATGAGCCTCATCACTGAACAAAATTTTGCGATGAAAATCAGCATCGAGATCAATCTCATTTTCGGCCCATACACCAAAATCACGACGCATTGCATGGTCTCGCGGCTTTAATTCTTGCACAAGCTGGATCTTGTAAGGTCGCACGCCAAGATCTTTGCGCAAAATCTTCCATAAAGTTGATGGACAAAGCTCCAATTGCTGTGCACGGTGGCGAATCGATTCATTCGGGTCCTCTTCAACACTTTGCTCTACAGCGGCAATTGTTTCTTCGGTGCGCACTGTTCGACGTCGCTGCGGATGCGTATTATCACATAGAGTAAACGTAATGCGAAAACGATCCATGGTTAACCGAATTAATTGCTCTGATGGACGATTATCTCGACCATAAAATGGACGGAGCTTGCGGTAAACTTCGCGAACTGAACCATTATTTTCGTAATAAATTTGCACGATTTGCAAGCGTTGTTCTTTTGTCAACCTGTTCATGATGAAATGGCAAACCAAACTAAATATTAATCACTTGACAGCTGACAAAATGGCCGCCAGTTAAAAAAGTGATGCCAACTTAAAGTTCTATACCTTAATAAAAAACACCCGATATATTTAAACTATTTCCGTAATTTGGACTTATATGAGAGCTAGGGTCAAATGTAGACCGATTGTCTCATAATTTGGCAAATTGATTACAGTTGTTACAAAAATTATGTATGCAAAAAATAAACTTAAAATTTTCATTATCTTCGGATTTACGCGTGCGTTTTGAGAAAAGAGTTTGTATGGGAGCTATGGTCAAATGTGGACCGATTTCAACGAAATTTGGTACAGTGATTTTGGTTTACATAAGCAGTATTTGTTTTAAATTTCATGAAAAAATATTGATTGATTGTGGCCAATGTATCAATTCCGGGAAGTGGGACCTATGGTATTTAGGTACCATAAATAATCAACCGATTTTGACGAATTTCAATAGCCATGGTCCCATTATGAAAATGATCTGTGCCAAATTTCATCAAATTATCTGTAGAATTGCGACCTGCAGTTTGATTACAAGGGTAACATGGGGGTCCTGCCAGCCAGACGGACGGACGGACATCGCTAAATCGACTCAGAAAGTGATTCTAAGCCTATTGGTATACTAAAAGATGGGTCTATTTTAGCGATATCTCGGGTGTTTATGGACCGATTTTAATGAAATTCAATAGCTGCGTAGGGAAATTTCCTAAGATCTGGTGCATAATTCCTCTGGAGGTGGCGGCACAAACTTGATTTCAACAGACAGACGGACAGACAGACAGACGAACTATGGCTAAATCAACTCTCCTGGTGATTCTGAGTCGATCGGTATAATTTTTATGGGTCTATGACGAATAATGAAAAAATTACAAACTGAGTGACAAACTTATAATACCCTTTTACCTATTGGTGAAGGGTATAAAAAGTCCCTCTCGGTGTGTCGAAAAATCGGCAGATATTAAATACATCTTAACAGAGAAACGGTTTCTTTTGAAATGGATAAAAAATGTCATTGTTATTTAAAAGATTCGCTTGAGTTTAGCCATCTTGCCTGTAAGCAGGCCTTGATATACAATTTTTTGCCCTCTTGAGCGATTTAAATTTATTCTTTTTAAAATCTATTTGAATTACTAAACCTCTTCTACATCAAATACGTTAGCATCTATTTACTCGTATTTAGTTTTCTTCAATTTTCACACAAATCCTCTTCAATAACTGTTAAACACTTTACAAATCAATATCAAATGATTCGAAAGAACGGAGATGTTTTGTTGATTCAATTAAATTTTAAATGTTACAAGAGCAATTACAATTTTCAGTTGAATGTTTTCCCATATGTTTGAGAGCATGTTTGCGAAACATGTACGAAAGTGAACATGATTTTTTCTCATCGGTACAGACTTTGGAATATGGAAGTAAATTTTTTGGCAAACGTATTAAGTGTTCAGAGATAGTAAATTTTATTATACCCTTCACCACCATAGGTGGAAAGGGCATTATAAGTTTGTGCTGATGTTTGTAACGCATATAAATATTTGTCTTAGACCCACCTTTTAGTATACCAATAGGCTTAGAATCACTTTCTGAGTCGATTTAGCGATGTCCGTCCGTCCGTCCGTCTGGCTGGCTGGACCCCCATGTAAACCTTGTAATCAAACTACAGGTCGCAATTCTAAAGATAATTTGATGAAATTTGGCACAGATCATTTTTTTGATAATGGGACCATGGCTATTGAATTTGGTCAAAATCGGTCCATTATTTATGGTACCTCCCATAGGTCCCACTTCCCGAAATTGCTATATTGGCCACAAATATCGATATTTTTTCCTGAAATTTAATACAAATACTGCTTATGTCAACTAAAATCACTGTACCAAATTTCGTTGAAATCGGTCCACATTTGACCATAGCTCCCATACAAATTCTTCTTTAAAAACGCACTAAATGAGACAAAAAATCACTAAAACACTCGTAAATCTAAAGATAATGGAAATTTTGAGTCTATTTTTTGCATACATAATTTTTGTAACAACTGTAATCAATCTGCCAAATTTCGAGATAATCGGTCCACATTTGACCCTAGCTCTCATATAAGTCCAAATGACGGAAACAGGTTGAATATATAAGTTTTGAGAAAATGTTTGTATGATGGCAAAATTTAGCAAATATTTGTCTTTTTACAGAAAGAATAACACCTTTGACCTTAGTGGTGAAGGGTATCGTATGGTCGGCTTGACCGACTATAGCGCTTTCTTACTTGTTTTTATGTTGGAACGAAAAGAAAGACATAAGAATGAGAGGTTAAGATGAGCAGATGAGGTACTTAGATGGAGATGAATTGAATTTTTGTTGATAGTTTGTTAAGAGGGAAATTAAACTTTTTTGGGAACTTGAGATATAAGGGTGGGAAAAACATTTCTTTATTATGTTAACATTTTTGTCCATCAGAGTTTAGAACTTTTCGTTTCTTTCAGTTCATTGTCTAAATACCAACTTGAATGAACAACTTAAATAGTGTTCCGAATGAAATTTGTAGTTACATTAAGTTAAATAAAACTTAAACCAACCAAATATTAAAACTGTTTGAAATATGAAAATTTATTGGCATATTGTACAAATTCATTTAACCCTTATTCTGTATTAATGGGTCAAAATTGCCCAAAGAGAGTTTGTTGCTAATTTATTCTTTAAATACTTAACGGAATTTTTTGAATACTTAGCAATTATTTTTTAGTGAATATTTTTGAAATTTAAAATATAATTTTTGTATCTTATTTCACAAAGCGTGCATAAAAAACCTTACATAATTATACCCACCATCCAAAGAATGGGGGGTATATTGCCCTAGGCAGCATATAAAATTTCATCAATCGGTTTACATTTAGTCATAGCTCCCATAAAAAAAACTTACGAAAACAGCCAAAATTTCACCTAAAATACACTTAAATGCCAATAAATCTAAAACTATAACAGATATAACGAGGAAGTCTTATATCAATACCAACCAGTGTGCAAAATTTTGTCACAATCGGTCACCATTTGACCATAGCTCCCATATAAAAAACTTACGGAAACACAAAAATACAAAAAGAAAAGGAGGTTTATGTCCGCCTGTCCGTCAGATAGCGATAGCGCCTTAACGAAAAGGGCTACAGCAACAAAATTTTATAAAAGGAAGTTTTATGTGAATGCCAGCCAGTGTGCAAAATTTTGTAACAATCGGTTACTATTTGACTATAGCTCTCATATAAAAAACTTACGGAAACACAAAAATACAAGAAGAAAAGGGGGTTTATGTCCGCCTGTCCGTCAGATAAAAGCGCGATAGCTCCTTAACTACAAGAGCTAGAGAGACAGAATTTAGCAAAAGTATTTTCGATATGTTACAGCAATTGTGTGCTGAAAATGGGTAAAATCGGTTCACAGTTTGTTGGAGCTCCCATATAACCCTGCCCCGGAAATCACATTTATGCTGATAAATTGAATAAAATTGTAAAATCTCTGACTACTAAATTTAGAACAGGGAAGTTTTATGCAACTTTTAGTCAGTATGTCAAATTTTTTTGAAATCGGTCCATTTTTGACCATAGCTTTCACATAAAAACCGCTCCCGGTAACCATTAAAATGCCACAAACGCCAGTTAAAAGCTATTAAATTATAAACTATGTCAGCTATGGCCACTTAATTTTGCAAAAATAAACTTTATATTAATACCAGCCGGTATGTAAAATTTTTTAACAATCGGTCAACAGTTGGCTATAGTTCTTATATATATAACATCCCCTTTTTATATCTACAATCAAAAAGATTTGGAGGTACATTCAGTCTACTAAGATTGCATCTTGTAGATTCCATCTACAAGATTCGGCATAGCCGAATATAACACTCTTACTTGCTGGTACTCTTGCAAAAAGCAAAAAAATCAATTTACGCATGTGATTCGGACTAAGTAACAATTTTGTTAAAGCGTATTTTCGTCTAATTTGGCGTTTGTATGTAGATCTAATGGCGAAGCTTTAAAAAGTCAGACAGGAGCGAAAGAAGCGTCAGTGATGAACCTGCTCCCATAAGAGATTTTTGGAGCCGTTGGGTAAACGAATCTACAAAAAACATTTAGTTTTGGCGAATGTGTGGCAGTGGATGAGCAGGTCGTAATGTATCGTTAACGATGCCCGTTCAAGCAATACATACCATTAAAACCAGGAAAATATTTTATACAAATTTAGACATTGCGTGTCCTTACAGGTGTTTACTGGAAGCTAGAGAAAAATCAAGGACGCCGCATTGTATTGGGCCTAATAAAAATTTGAGAGGACATAATGTAACTCGTGACAATTTTTTCACTTCCTATGAACTTGGTATTAAGTTGTTAAGACGAAGTTTACAATAGCCAGAAAAAATTTTGTAACTAAAAATCAAACCTGAAAGCTATGCTCACTTCCTCTTCGACAATGAGAACAATTTTGGTGCGATATATACCTTAAAAATCGATCAAGCTAAAAAATCCAGAAATTATTCACTTCTATAATAAAACAGAAGCACATTTGACCAACTTATAAGAACACATGTAAAAGAAGAACTGTTCGGCCTTAAGTATTCGCAGTTTTTCAATATGTTTGATGTATTCGCTTATAATGCTTATGTAGTTTTTCTAAAAATTAATCTAAACTGGTAAGATTGTGCAATGACCCGGAACATTGCGCTAACGCTGGCAACGAAGTTGCGGACGAAGTCGCTAGACAAGGCTCGAGCCAAGACTTGAGTCAAAGAGTGACAGATATTGCTCCACCTATCTGTCACTTTTATCTGGGCATTAACCCGGTATTGCCCAGAACTTTTTTTGTTTCATACTTTGTTCAAAAGAAGTATACTTATGTATTTTGCCCTTCTGAGCACGAAAATGAGTTAAATTTTTCAATAAATTGTTTCGTTTTTCCGGAAAATGTGAAAAACTTGCGTTACCATATGGTAATCCTGGGTCGTCTAGGGTACAGGATTTTTTTTTTAAATAAAATACATAAAACGCTGTTTTAAGCATGTTTGTTGAAATTAAGAATAAAGAAAATAATTTTTTTGAAAAAAGGAAAAACAAATATTATTTTTATACTTATATAAATCATGGTTTGGTATGGTAACTTGCAAAACACTTTTCGCAAAGCCCAACATTGCATTTTACACATGCTGTTCTTCCGTTAACTTTGCATCGATCACCAGCACAGTTTCTACGATTTAATGGTACTACAAAATGATCAATCTGATCATAACGGAGAGTATGTTCAACTCGACCTGGCTGTTGTGCATATCTGTGTAAGGTCATAGGACCGGGTGTTTTTGCTTTTGTGCCATAATGCTTGCAGTAGTACACCGTTAATTGTTTTCGAAACTCAAGCTGTGCCATTGTCGGTTGCTCTTTTCGATAAAGTTGCCAAGCATTTTGAATACAAGCATCTATGAGCCAAGTAAAAATACTAGACCACCACTTCTTTCCTCTACATGAGATGCGATATTGAGCCAAATTTTGGTCGAATCGATCTACTCCTCACATATATTTGTTGTATTCCGTGGTATATTTATTTTAGCTCCCTTTTCCTTAGAATAACGTTGTGCCATGGACTTAGGGTTTTCACCAAAGCAAGTAGATAACAGGCAGGCAACACTGTTTCACTTTTCATCTCTATCGATTCGGAGTAACCTCTTTCAATCAACTTGAAAGTTCTTTTATGCGGTATTGGACAGCTTGCTGGAATACGGTTTTCTCGAATTGTTCCCGTAGCATTATATCCGCATGATTTCAAATAGCGATTTCAAAAGGTAGCGGTTTCAATTCATCTGAAAAATCATCAATCATGTTGACTAATGGAGCCGCGCATTTTCCAAACTTATTTTCGTATTCAGCATTTGAACGAGGATTCTTTCCCTGATAAATTTCGAAGTTCACTATATAGCCCGATGGAGTGCAAAGAGACCAAACTTTATATCCAAACCGCAATGGCTTGTCTTTAATGAACTGCTTACAAGCATGTCTACCAAAGTAGACAATCATGCTTTCATCGAAGGAAAGTTTTTGTTCAATATGAAAATGCTCGATCATTTTTTGCTTTTAAGTGGTCTGTAAGAGGCGCAGTTTCCACATTTTATTGATATTTGCTCCCTCTTTCGAAGGGACCTTGGAATTATATTCAAAGGGAAGACACTGCAAAATCTTTTGAAAACGATTCCGACGCATGGTGTTACTTACAAGATTGTTCCGAATGACTTCATCCTGACTCCAGTCAGTTGGTAAGTCAATAACTTCGTTCTCATTTTCAGCTTCATCAAGATCTTGAATATAATCGAGCATTTGTTGTAATGTCAAACCACTAAAGACCGAAAATTTTATGAAAATACAACAAAATATAATAACTATACAAGAAATTTGAAAACACAGCACAGAAATTCATATAAAATGTGAAAAATTAAACCTGTACCCTAGACGACCCACGATTACCATATGGTAACGTCTTGTAAAAAATAAAAAAAAATATAGATTATTTCATTCTCTACTAGCAGATATATTTTTTATTAAATATGCATTGAAAATATGTTATTTAAAATGAGTACTTACCGACGTGCCATGTCTTAAAACGGGAAATCTTAATTTATTTTTTTGGGACCACAATTTGAGATGCTATAACTTCAATAACTTAACTCAGAATTACAAAAAGTACACTTGTTAGGCAAGCAACAACTGTTTAACACTACCTTGAATGTCTTTCTTTTACTTTTGTTATTCCTCTTTGGATTTATTTGTGAAAATATAACGGCATATTTTGGATTACCATATGGTAACCGTGGGTTATTTCGATTCGTCCGAATCGGTAGGACACATTCTCTGTCACTGCCCAAGGCTTTAAAATCAGAGACTCAGACATCTACGTAGCTGATTCTATGCTGAACTTCAAAATCTGCAACAGTGTTGCAGATATTGTGAGGTTTACCACTGATTTCAGTTGCCTTAGGTGGTGAAAGTGTCGCTTTAACACCACCCTTATAACCTAACCTAAACTGGAATGGAAATAAATAAAATAAGCGACCCAACATGCCGCGTATTCCCGCTAGAGCAGTTGTAAAAAGCCTTCAAAGCAAAAAAAAATAAAAAGGAGACGTTGTTACTTTTGTCCAAGTCGTTCTAACAGCACCAAATGTGCAAATAAATGTAACGAATTTCACATATTTATTTGTAAAAAGCATTCTGAGACGAATATTGTATATAATAAATGTAAAAAAATAAAAAAAAAACTGAATAAATATTTGAATTTTTTGTATTGGGCAAATTTGACCCACTAATGTAATATATCTCATTGGAAAGCCCATTTAGTTCTCAGTGCTATGCTAAGTGGAAATTTCAAACATTGAAAGAAATCCCTTATTTTTCCCATATAACTGGCATGTTTAAACTTTGGCTTCAAGTCAGCACGCTTTCCTGATATCCGATCTAAATGAAAAAACTTTGTATTTGGATTATTGGGCTAAAATGTTAAAATTTGAGGGTCTTTCTATGAAATGGGTTTAAATTGTTTGGGACAATCTTAGCAATCAATCTTATCTAATGTACATATCTGTGGCCATGTGGAAGAATAGCTTAAGTCGAAAATTGAACTTTTGAGATATCATCAATTTTGTGTAATATTTCCTCTGCTTGATTTCTGCGAATAATTTGTGAATAATATATTGGTAACATGTTTATTAGAAAAGAACGATGCATATTTAAAAAAAATATTGTTGAATTCAGCAGATTTTACGTTTTTTCTACTAAGCTCTTTTTCGAAGCTGAAATTTGCGTTGAACTGGACCTTAAGTAACTTTAATCTCTTCTGCTTAAATAAAAAGTATACATTGTGTAGTTTTACATAAAAGTTGTACATAAGTTCTTTGAAAATTTTATATCTTTAAACTAGCAATAATTGTTTAATTTAGATACTAGGTACCTTTTTTGCTGTACAGATCGAATATGGGGGTAAAAACGGGGAAAAAGGGGGAAAAATCGAAAACGTTACATCTCCTAAAGTAATAGGTATAGAAACAAAATTAAAATTATGTTTTGAGCAGCTATGAAAATAAGCGGACAGGTGTTTGGTACTTTTTTGAAACTATGTCCGATAGGGGGTAAAAAAGGGTGAAAATAGTTTTTTTGGTACTTTTTTAATCCACTCTAATTTTTTAGACCACATCTATTGACTGCACTGCAGTCAAGATATATTGAACACGTATTTGGTACTTTTTTGATTTTCGGGCAAAATGGGTAAAAAAGGGATAAAACGATAACTAAACATCTCAAAATGTAATATGAATAGGAACATTTGTCAACTGCGTTTTAATAAAATGTACTGAACTCAATTGGTACTAAAGAAGTATCAAATATTTATGCATATGGAACTTTTTTGAAATTAGGGGATAAAAAGGGGAAATGTTATAACTTTTAAACAAATGAATGTTTGTCTGTATGTATGTTCTTTATAGAATAGTAAACTATGCATTTGACTTTATTATTCTCTTTAGTGAAGATGTTGCGGATAAGCCGGCGAAGGCTTTTAAATTGGTAACACTAATTTCCGACAAGTGGCGCCTTTGAGAACTACTAAAAATTAATAAAATCGTAAACTGTGCATTTGATCATGCTATGATCTTTAGCAAAGTTATAGCGCATAAGCCGGCGAAGGTTTCTTAGTTGGTGTGAGCAATTTCCGACAGGTGGCGCTACTGAAAATTACTCAAAGTGAGTTTAATTGTAAACTGTGTATTTGATCATGCTATGATCTTTAGCAAAGTTGTTGCACATTAGCCGAAGAAGGATTATTGGTATGAAGAAATTTCGACAGGTGGCTCCACTGAAAACTGTGCATTTGATCAGGCTATATTCTTTAGCAAAGTTCTTGTGCATGAGTCGACGGAGGTTTCTAAGTCGGTATGACCAATTTTCTAAATTATTCATATTGATTGATCAGGTATTGATAGGACAAAATGAATAAAAAGATTTAAAATTATTTGGATATTTGTGTACCGTCTTTTCTCTAAATTTATTTTAGTTGGTCAGTACTTTATAAAATAAATATATGAAAACTTTAAAATTTGCCTCGAGATACTTATCATAAAGCTCCGAGCAAGGCTCGGTCGCCCAGGTACTAACTACTTTATTTTTTCAAGGCCAACATTTATACAGCTTAAGTGAAGTTAAGCAAAATCGTTATATGATGAAAGAAAAATCTGAATATGTACACAAAAATATGTGTACCTAAGTTGTTTTGATCAATGCATTATTGATTCAAAAAACTTAAGCTAAAAAGTAAACGTACATAACATTGACAAAAACCCGAATTTTTTAAAACGGACTGAACACATTTAAGCGCCTTTGATTAAGTAATGCAATAAACACCTTAACTCAATTCTCTCTTATGTCGAATAAGGTTACTCTTGCATATTGCCACAGATATATTTAGGTCGGTGTAGGGTATAAAAATTAAATGCTTAATTTTAAACAACGCTAAATTTCTAAATTAATGGTCTTAACTGAAAGCATAGCATTCGTCTTGGGTTATTTATTCACTGTATATTGGTAAATTTTTATTTTACTAAATATTACTTCATTTGTTAAAAAAAAACATCGAATTAAATTTAAAATGAACCGAGACTCATTTTAAAGCAAATTAAAATGAAATGATTTTGTTCCTAACAAATAACAAAACTCATTTTAAATAAAATAACATCATGAGCCTGAGTCCATTAATCTTCATTAAAGCAAAGGATAAAATGTAAGATTTACATCTACAATACAAATAAGTCAAGACATATGTTCTGATAACATTCATCACACCTACTCCTCCTTAGAATAGAAGGAAAATTCTAAGAAATAACATCTGTTTAATTTTTTCCATTTAAAAATTTGAAATAATAAATATCAAAATTTAAAATTTCTTGTCAGATTTAATAAAATTTCTTAGAATTTTGGGAAAGTTTTTTTATACCCTTCACCACCATAAGTGGAAAGGGTATTATAAGTTTGTGCTGGTGTATGTAACGCATAGAAATATTTGTCTTAGACACACCTTTCAGTACACCAATAGGCTTAGAATCACTTTCTGAGTCGATTTAGCTATGTCAGTCCGTCCGTCTGGAAGGCTGGTCCCCATGTAAACCATGTAATCAAAGTACAGGTCGCAATTCTAAAGATAATTTGATGAAATTTTGCACTTTTGGCGTTTCTTTGATAGTGGGACCATGGCTATTGAAATTAGTCAAAATCGGTCCAATATTTATGGTACCTCCCATGGTTCCCACTTCCCGGAATTAATATATTGGCCACAAATATCAATATTATTTCATGAAATTTAAGTTAAATACTGCTTATGTAAACTAAAATGACTGTACTAAAGAGTGTTCCAAAAAAAATATGCATTTACTATTTTAGACAAAATTTATCCATAGTGCAAGAAATAATTTATTTTTTGATCAAGTTAGTTTCTATAGATATGTCAGATACTATTATTTTAGAAATTATTAATTTTCAATAGTTATTTCAATCAAAATGGACTGCGAAAAAAAAGTTCGTGAAAATATAATTAAAACTTTTCAAAAAAATCCGTCATGGACTTTAAAAAAAAATAGCTAAAAATTTGAAAGTTGCCCCTCGAACGGTTTCTAATGCCATCAGACGGTATAAGGAAAACCTGAGCATTGAAAGAAAACCTGGATCAGGGAGGAAAAAAGGTCCTACAGATATTGGTAAGGCAAAAGAAGTCGAGCGACTCTTTCGAAGAGCGCCTAACACTTCTTTAAGAAAAGCATCTCGTACGGTGAAATGTTCTACGAATTTTGCACATAGAGTCAAAGCTTATGCTGGACTGAAGACATAAAAGTCCAAAAGGTCCAGATCGCAATGCTATAAAGAACTTAGAAGCAAAAAAACGAGCGAAAAAATTGAAGTCTGATTTTATAAAAAAATACACCTGTTGTGTGATGGATGATGAAACATACGTACTGGCAGACTTTTCCCAACTTCCTGGTCAAGATTTTTATGTTGCTGATAAACGGGGCAATGTTCGGCAAAAGTTTCGCACAAAAAACAAACAAAATTCCTTAAGAAGTTTCTCGTGTGGCAAGCTATTTGCAGTTGTGGCAAAAGAAGTAAAGTATTTGTGGCATCTGGCACAATAAACACAGAAATTTATATAAAGGAGTGACCTTTTTAAGAGAGCACAGAGTGACTACATTTTTTTGGCCCGATTTAACATCATGCCATTATGGAAAAAAGGCACTTGAGTGGTACTCAAAGAATAATATCATTTTTGTACCACGAGAGGCAAATCCACCTAACCGTCCAGAACTTCGGCCTGTGGAAAGGTATTGGGCTCTGGTAAAAAAGGAATTGAAGAACACAGGAAAGATTTCCAAGAACATGTCCGATTTTAAGCGCAGGTGGAACACATACTCCAAAAAGGTATCAGAAGCAACTGTAAAATCTTTAATGGGAGGGTTTCCGAAAAAAGTCGATAATTTTGCAAAACACGAGTACTAAGTAAATATTTTAATGCTAAATGATTTTGTATAATATGTCATTATATTTGCGTATTTTGTAGGGTTTTTATATTAAAAGGTTTGATTTTTATTTAAGAAAATCCAACTACAAATTTTATTTAGAGCACTCTTTATAATGACTATAACTCCCACACAAATATTTGTCTTAGACCCTGAGTTCTGAGTCGATTTAGCGATGCCCGTCCGTCCGTCCGTTTGGCTGGCTGGACCCTAGAGTGGTTCGAAAAAAAAAGTTGAGTCAGTCACCCCCTAGGATTAAGGATAATGTAAAAATAATTCTAAAATTTTTTTTTATTTTTTTACCACGCCTACAAATACTGCCCTTTTACTATTTTGTTCACTGTGTCGCCATTTTAAATCCGATTATAACATTTTATATATCGATTTTCAGGGCTCTGTAAGGGCTACAATTCTCTCTTTGATAGTTTTTTATAACCTCGTCAATTTCTAGTCATAACTTTTTAAAATTCGAGTCGTACCCACCCTAATCAAATCGAGTAAATACAAGTTTTTAAAAGTTATGACTATAAATTGACATGGTAGTAAAAAACTTTCAGAGAGAGAAATGTAGCCCTTACAGAGCCGCGAACACCGATATATAAAATGTTATGATCGGATTTAAAATGGCGACACAGTGAACAAAATAGTAAAAGGGCGGTATTTGTAGGCGTGGTAAAAAATAAAAAAAATATTTTTTGGAATTGTTTTAACATTATCTTTAATCGTAGGTGACTGACATAACTTTTTTTTTGTATGGAAGGCGAACCGCTCTACTGAACCCCCATGTAAACCTTGTAATCAAACTTCAGGTCGAAATTCTAAAAATAATTTGATGAAATTTGGCACAGATCATTTTTTTGATAATGGGACCATAGCTATTGAAATTCGTCAAAATCGGTCCATTATTTATGGTACCTCCCATAGGTCTCACTTCCCGGAATTGATATATTGGCCAGAAATATCAATATTTTTTCATGAAATTTAAATCAAATACTGCTTATATAAACTAAAATCACTGTACCAAATTTCGTTGATTTGGGTCCACATTTGATCATAGCTCCCATACAAACTTTTCTTTTAAAACGCACTAAATGAGGCAAAAATCACAAAAACGCTCGTAAATCTAAAGATAATAAAAATTTTTAGTGTATTTTTTTCATACATAATTTTTGTAAAAACTGTAATCAATTTGCCAAATTTCGAGATAATCGGTCCACATTTGACCCTAGCTCTCATATATGTCAAAAACAAAAACAGCTTAAATATATAAGTTTTGAGAAAATGTTTGTTTGAGGCAAAATTTAGCAAATATTTGTCTTTATACAGGAAAAAGAACACCTTTGACCATAATGGTGAAGGGTATCGTATGGTCGGTCTTGACCGACTATAGCACTTTCTCACTTCTTTTTTAATTTAATTTAAATGGAGTCAAATGGTTTTAGGTTAAGAAGCCAACACAATTTACTTGTTTGCTTTCAAAATCTTATAGAAGTTGAAAAAGCTGCGGTTTATTTTTAGAATTTCATACTCTTTGTCTGCTTATACTTAACCTCTTATCTGCTACATTATTTATTCATTTCTCGAAAAAACTCACCATCTGACCATCCGTCCTCCTGTCTTTATTTACATTAAGCCAATTTTACTAAAAACAAATATTCCTAATAATAACCTGCCTTGCCATTGTCTGTCTGTCTCCCTTAGTTTAGGGTCTAAAGTGATGAGGCACGTTTTCCATTAAAACTGAATTCATAAGATGAAAATTTATTTGTTTGGTATAATATAATTTTATAATGTTTATATGTGACCATCAAGGGTCGATATTGTTTAAATAATTTCCTAGAATGTGACTGACCATTCCAGGTCTTTGTAGCCCTAAAACGTTAAGGGTTTCTTTTGTAAATCAAATTTTTTTATGATTTACTTTCCTGTAATGGGTTGCTTTTAACTTATTTATAGCTGCTATTATTATTTTTATTAGGCAAATGAAAAAAAGGGATTAGGTAAAATTATTTATATCCTTAAGCCTAAAATGGCTTATTAAATTAGAGATTTTTGTTTTGTATTTTAAGAAAGAAAAGTTTATTGGGATAAGCCTAATGTGTTATAATAAAAATAAAACTTAACACACGGGATTAGTACACTCCTTATTTTGAAAATGAAAATTAAATTAAAAAATGTTGAGAAAAAAAAATCAATCGATTTTTCAAACTAGAACAAAAACAGTTTTTCAGAAATTTAAAGTCAAATTTTGCAAAAAACACGAGTGTTTAAGGTTTTTTGCAAAATTTGTCTTGAAATTTGACTTTAAATTTCTGAAAAACTGTACAATAGAGCGGTTCGCCTTCCATACAAAAAAAGTTATGTCAGTCACCCCCTAGGATTAAAGATAATGTTAAAACAATTCCAAAAAATATTTTTTTATTTTTTTTACCACGCCTACAAATACCGCCCTTTTACTATTTTGTTCACTGTGTCGCCATTTTAAGTCCGATCATAACATTTTATATATCGGTGTTCGCGGCTCTGTAAGGGCTACATTTCTCTCTTTGATAGTTTTTTACTACCACGTCAATTTATAGTCATAACTTTTAAAAACTAGATTTTTACTCGATTTGATTAGGGTGGGTACGACTCGAATTTTTAAAATTTTTAATTTTTATGACTAGAAATTGACGAGGTTGCAAAAAACTATCAAGGAGAGAAATGTAGCCCTTACAGAGCCCTGAACATCGATGTATAAAGTGTTATAATCGGACTAAAGATGGAGACACAGTTAAATAAATACAAAAAGGGCGGTATTTGTAGGCGTGGTAAAAAAATTACAAAAATGGTTTTATAATTAGTTTTACATTTTCTTTAATCCTAGGGGGTGACTGACTCAACATTTTTTTCGAACCACTCTACTGTATAATTTTTTGCGGTTATAAAGTTTATTTTATTGTTTATGCAAAACAATTTTAAAAAAGGAAACCCAATTGACCTTTTGTTTGCAATTAAAATTTTGGTTTATAGAAATTTGCCATTTTTTATAAAACTCGATATGGGACTATATAACCGCATTTCAGAAAGTTGCAAAATCGGTTTGACTTTTTTGTTATATGTTCGAAAACACAAACATTTTCTTAAAAAATAGACAAATTTCATTCAATGCTGACTTGAATTTTGCATTAAAATCATCTTAGAACACCATTCTTACGAATATGTAATAAAATATTAACTTTCGATAAAAAAACTTCTTTCTAAAAAGTAAAAAATTTATACCATCTTTTTGAGAAAAAAAAATGCACTTTTTTCGATCAGCGAAAAATATTTGACTTTGGAAATTTCTCAACAGTTTAAGATATTATAAAACAGTTTTCACTACTTTGTTTCCTGAACTATTGCACAGTGGTAGCATTCAAGTTGATTTTTTTAACATTTTCAAAAACTTTTTAAAAAAATATTTTTTTAAATTCAAAAAATTAATTTTTTGAATTCAAATATCTTTATATCTATAAGAGATAAAGTAGTTTTTCTTAATCTTAAAAAGTTTTCGAAAATGTAAAAATCTTTTGGAGAGGACCAAATTGTCGAAAGTTATACGAACCCAAAGGTTTTACATACACGAGATAGGCAACTTTGTCCCACCGTAGAGCCCACTTAAACATTGATCTGAAAGCCTAACAAATTCGAAATTTCGTCAAAATCCGTCTAGTAGTTTCGAAATTCTGAGTTAATACCACTGTGCACTATAACTTTGTATGCACACATTACTCTCCAATTCTCCAATATTCAGCATAAAAATGCTATGGTAGGCATAGTTTTGAGAGCTTTTAAAGACTATGTATTAAAGCTTGATACACGCGTGTAGTATCATTGGATCGGGGAAGACCAAGAGATTAACATCAAGTAAATTTTTTTTAAGTGAGTTAATTTTATTACACTTTGTATCGTAAAATAAAAATATTATTTTTCTACTTTTTTAAGGAAAATAATTTCAATCTTTGATATTCTGTAGAAATGACATGGATAAAGATATCACAAAGAAATTTTGTAGTTATGTAGACCAATAAGATCTAAAAGCAATAGACTAAAAATAATTCCAATTTTAATTTAAAAATTCCCCAATTCCCTAGTAGGGAAAATGGGTGTCTAAAAATGAGTTTTTTTTACAAAAATGGCAACACTGACTCTATTTGCAGAGCGTTTCAAAAAAAACTTTTCTAATCAACAACAGATATGTCAGAAAATATAACCATTCAAATTTTTTTTCAAATCGGTGCTTTGCTTTCGAGAAATTTTTGTTTAAACAATTTTTTTTTACAAATTCGCATTTTTTGGAGACTGCATGTGTGAGGACCAAAAGCCCAATTGACAAGAAATTTGTTTTATACGCATTCTCATTATGTTTTCTTTTAAAAACTTTAAAAGTCTTTTTATGTTTCTTAAGAAAATATTTTTTTATTAGTGAAGAAGTATAGCTATCATTTAGGGAAAAACTAAAAAAATAGCTGTATTTTTAGTATGTTTCAACTTTGAATATTTTTAACTATTTAACGAAAGAAGATATCTTTAGCCAATTTGCATAAACAATATTTAGAATTTTATTAAGAATTTAAGGAATATTCTTAAAAAAATTGTTGATGCGTCCACCACATCAAAAAAAAGCTTAAAAAATAGGTAAAAAATCAACCCAAAATTTCTTTTTACCCAAATATCTCGAAAGCCATATATAATCTACACATTTTTTATATATCTTCTCAAGAACAACTTAAGTTTAAAATTTCTTTTCAATCCATCCGTAAATGGATTTTTGGCGAATTTTTAAAAAACACCCGAGGTGACCAACATTAAAGGTCCATTAATCACTCTCCCGACTCCTCGAATGCTCTTTGATTACCAACGTGTCAAATTTCATTCGAATATCTCCAGTCGTTCAAAAGTTACAGAATTATTTCCAAAAAAACTCATCCAGCTCTGATCATTTTTTTTAATAAACTCTTTAAGAATGTCGGTATTATTAAATTCAATTGATCTACCTCTAAAACTCAAAAAGATGTAATAACCAGGTTTTTCTGTAGGGGTTGATCATCCAATGCTCCCATCCTGCTTTCTTTTGATCAACCTACTCTTTTTTATATTAAACCGTCGTGGTATAGCAGATTAGTCATCCGCCTAGCATACCAAAGGTCCCAAGTTCGATCCCCTACCAGACTCACTTCAAAAAAGTTTAAGTTTGTGCGAATTTATGTAACGCAGACATACCTTTGGTATAGGCATGCTTTGATTTATTAATGATCAGAGATAGACATCAATAATACATTCCAAGGTTTTAAGAAGGAAAAATCTGATACTAAAAGGTTTAAAATCCTTGGGTTTATTGTTTCTTACTTTACCAAATTTAGGAATAAAAACTACCACACTACTACACTCATATATGACTGAATTAGCCAGGAAATAATAAGGCCAGCCTTATGTTGCAGGTCTGCTGGAATAGTAACATCTGAATCCCCAAATTTGTACGGGTAAAAACTGTCTGGAACTCATTTTACCCTTACCCTGTTTATAGATTTGGTAAATGAATCAAAAACAGTCGAAGTGCTGGACACGTAACTGTTAAGGGTTTTGCATCCTGGAAAATAAGTTTTTGATAAGGGGTCATCAGTGTTTTACTAATCCTGCTAGTCCCAGATGAACCCTTTTTTATAAAGAGAAGTAACACTCGGGCAAATACTGCCTATAAAATTGTATATAGGAATAATAGAGAGGCGAAATGAAGAGATAAAGCTTTATATTATTAAACTCTGTAATTACACGTCATATCTATTTTTAGAACAGTGAAGTTGCGCCAGTTGTTGTTATTTAGACACATTCTTTTAAGCTTTTTTTCGTCGACTGCGTGTTATTGCTGTAGCCTTAACGCGGACGGAAGATGCTGTGGTTATCAATAATTTTTTAATAGAACTTAATAATTTCAGAAATTAATGTTGCCGAGATCGGGGATCGAACCCAGGCTCAATATGAAGTGATTAAGTTGTAGCCTTTAAGTGAAAATCTAAATCAGAATCAGAAAATCTAAAACAGATTATCTTGTGTTATCTACAGCTTTCTTACTTAAATGGCCCTTATTTACAACCACAAAGTGGTTCCAATGACTTATAAGTCATGATTACAGAGATCCTTCTAAGAGAATTATTATTCTCAGAAACAATGACTTCCTTCCAATCATGGACAGTTATATTGTGATTACTGAGCCAAAGAAGCTTTAGAAACTCTTCTTTTGATGACATACCATCGCTCACAAGGGCTGTGGAACTAGGCATACATGAAATTTTTTGGAGATCCTAAGACAGATCGCAAAAATCGTATTTCAACTAATTTTCCAGACAAAATAAATACGAATTATAATGTTTATAAAAAATGGCAACAAAAAGCCGTTTACAAACCAAGGTTCGAAAAAATACTCTAAAATACTGCATTTAAAGGTACCGTACTGTACTTAAACAAGTTCAGTACTTAGTCATGTACTTTTTTTGAAATGTCTAAGAGAATTATTATTCTCAGAAACAATCACTACCTTCCAATCATGGACAGTTATATTGGGATTACTAAGCCAAAGAAGCTCTAGAATCTCTTCTTTTGATGACATACCATCGCTCACAAGGGCTGTGGACCTTAGGCATACATGAAATTTTTTGGAGATCCTAAGACAGATCGCAAAAATCGTATTTCAACTAATTTTCCAGACAAAATAAATACGAATTATAATGTTTATAAAAAATGGCAACAAAAAGCCATTTACAAACCAAGGTTCGAAAAAATACTCTAAAATACTGTATTTAAAGGTACCGTACTGTACTTATGCAAGTTCAGTACTTAGTCAGGTACGTAATAAAGTCTTCAATTTAAGAATAGGTAGAACATTTATTCTATGCAATAAGTTTAAATTTCGGGACTTCCCTTTATAAGTGTAGAAGTAAAGTTACCCAGTAAAACTTTTCATTACCAAATAATGAGTTAAACAGTTAAACTATTGAACACGAACTACTTACTCATTCGCTGTTTAAGTCATTACATTAACATGGGGATGTCATTGGAGGCAAGTACTTACCAATTGCAGAAAAGTAATGACTTGGGTAAGCAATTTGAAAGCAACAACAACAACAGCAACAACTTTTTTGTTGTTGTTTTATTAAAAACATATATTTTTAAACGAAATACAAAATTTTTTTTATGATCCCATGGGGGCTCGAACCCAGACCCTGCGACTGCTAGGCAGAGACCCTTCCACTGAGCTACTTCATATGTTGAAAACTTGGCAGCTTATAATTAATATAAACAATTTTTATTTTTAGATCCAAAATCATGTGAAAATAACTTTGTTTTTCCCTGCTTTTTTTTGCTTTGTTGTAATTTTTGGAAAAATATTTTTATACGATTTTTTGTAATTATTTTAAAACTTTTTTGTAATTATTTTAAAACTTTTTTAAAATTATTTTAAAACTTAAACAATTTAAATCTTCTTTTTTGTATATGTTTTTACATAAGATTGACTCTTACTTACTTAAATGTTACAACCTGTTAAGGTCAAAGTCCGAGCATATTTTAGAATTCCATGGGTTTCGATCTTGTGCGAGTATTCTCCAATTTTATAGGCCAAGCTTTGAAAAATGTTCCTCTACTTGGTCTTTCTATCGAAGTTTCGGACATCCTGCTCTAACATTAGGTAGTGGGACATTTCAATTCTAATTTTATCCTCTTCATTGTATTTTTTTTCAAGAGATTGTTACTAGCCCGTAATCCTAACCCATTTTTATCGATCTTATGGGACAACTCTCGGAACATGTTAACTCACAATATTAATGGGTGTTAAACTAGCTCCCCGGGTGATACCATGAGGAGGTGTGTGTCCACAGTTGAGATGAAGGATGACCCAGATAAGTTGGGCTTACCAAGTTAAGACCAATTAGAATCGTGTTTGGTATTCAACATCCCCTACATAATCAAAATTGACTCATGATTGTATTTTTTCATTAACGTGAGTTAGTTTTACAAATTTTTTTACACAAGATAATATTTAAGTTCTTTAAATTCAAAAATCATTTAAAAAGACTCTTTTAATAAAAAAAAACTAAAAAAAATTGTTGCCCTTGGTGGGATTTGAACCGGGGCCATTCAGTTTAAATTACCATCTTAATTACAAATAAGTACTTCTGTAATAACTTATTATTTATTCGGATGGTATGTTGTAGTCGTTACAAGGTAACCAGTTATCAGAGTACTTGCCATTACCAAAGTTTTGCTGGGTAGATATAGATTTTCGGTTCACTTGCATTCTTTCGGTTCATGAAAAGCTTAATACCTTTTAGTATTTTCGTCTGATTTAAAAAAGTATAACTTCATTATATTTGATAAACGTTTGTACTTGGGTATACATTCCTGGGGGTCTCGACTTTAAAGGCTCACAGCTGCTCAATGCCTCGTTCTAGAGCACTGATTACGATGTCAATCGATGCACCATCTTCTTAGTTCCGGAGTTTGAAAAAAAATATTTCTAATGGTTTATGGGTACATTACTAGAAGATACCCACTTGACACACCTGTACCCGGGTATAAGGACTAGGGTTAAAAAGGTAAAGTTAAATTGGTCACTTAATAAAATTTGCTCGCCTGGATTTAGCTTAAAGCTGGCATACTAGTTTGTTAGTTAAACTTTTATAAAGTACATATTGCATTAAATCGTACGTACTTTTCTACTTTATATTGAGTACAGTTAAGTAGTTTTCAATAATTCTAATAAAACTTTCTCCTGGGAAAAAAACAGGAATTGTATTAAATTTCTGATACAATGAAAAAAATATAAATAACTAAATTTAAACCTCATCATAAAGTTGGGTACAATAATGAAACCTTAATATGTTTTCAATAAAAGTTTTAATGAAAACTAGAAATTTATAAAGACCAAAGCAAAAAAAATACGAGGGCGGTTCGGAAACTTCTTAGCCTACCAATGAAAGAGAATAGTTAGTTTTTCAAAAATATTTTTATTTTTCAATATAGTCTCCTGAAACTTCAATACGCTTTTCTAGCAATTCTATGCCTTGATTAAAATACTTTTCCTCAAGGTCTTCAAAATAGAGGTTTACAGCTGTAATTGCATCTTCATTTGAGGTAAAACGCTTGCCAGCAAGGAATTTTTTTAGATTTGGGAACAGGTAAAAATCACTGGGAGCTAAATCAGGAGAATAAGGTGGGTGGTCAAGCAACTCGTACTTTAATTCGTTGATTTTAGCCATCGTTAAAACACTCTTGTGCGCTGGTGCGTTATCTTGATGAAAAATTATTTATTTGTGTTGTAAGCCAGGACGTTTTTCTCGAATTTGTACATTTAATTGATCCAAAAGGTTGCAATAGTACTCTGAATTTATTGTTTGATCCTTTTGCAGATAGTCAATCAATAAAATACCTTTGAAGTCCCAAGTCCGTTGCCATAACCTTACCAGGTGGTTGAGGCCCTATGCTCCACTGGGTGTCAAGGATAACAGAAGAATAACCTTACCAGCTTTTGCCTTCTTTGGGGCACTTCCTCCAGCTTCAGGCCATTGTTTGGATTGTTCCTTTGTCTCTGGAGTATAGTGGTGGATCCATGCCTCATCAACAGTTATGAAACGACGCTTAAAATCCATTTTATTTCGCTTAAAACGATCCAAACAAGCTTGAGAAATATTAATTCTTATGCGTTTTTGGTCGACTGTTAGCAAATGCGGCACCCATCTTAGAGAAAGCTTTTTCATCTGTAGCTCTTCATGCAAAATGAAATGGACTCGACCATTTGAGATGCCCATGATATTAGCTATTTCACGCACTTTTATTCGTCGATCATTTAATACCATATCATGCTCTTTGGCTACAATTTCTGTTTTCAATGCTTGTACGACCACGTTTAAATTCAGCAACCCAATTTTTTACTATTGCATATGAAGGAGCACTTTCACCTAACACATTCATTATGAATTCTTGTCCCGATAAACCTTTTTTATGTAAATATTTAATGACACCACGTATTTCTAATTTTTCCATTGTAAAAAATAGCGGATTTGTCTTTTGTGAACACATGTTTCTATATGAAGGAGTTACCAGATCGAAACAAAATTTAACCTGTGTTTATAGCAGAGATGGAAGTTTCCAAAACACTTAACTTTTTTCTGTTTGTACCACGCTTTTTGTGCTAGGCTAAGGAGTTCCCGAACCGCCCTCGTATATGTATATAAATATATATTAAAGAATCCTAGTTTTGTTATACCTATTTTGTACATTTACCTCAGAATTATAGTTGGGGTCAGTTACCCCATACCCAATCCATGTTTTTTTCATTTATTATTAGATATTGTTGTAAATATTTTTAAAGCTTTTTTGTATTTATTTTTCTGTTTGTTTTCTCATCTCTTCCTTTTGCCACAGAATTCATGGAGCTTTGGAGGACGAGGACAAAGTTATTGCACATACAAAACTGAAGACTTAAACTCAAACTCAGGTAAGTAAATCGAGATTAGACAATTTAATATTTTAACAAACAGAACAAGTGTAAAAAATGGCTGTATACACTTTTACTGATTGCACAGGCATGATAAAATAATAATGATGGAACTGGAAGAGATTTTGTCTTACACAGTAAAGGCAGGAAGGAAGGAAACTTTAAAATATAAACAAGGAAAATTTATGAAGAAAGTAAACGTTTAAGACTGTGTAATGGAGATGTTGCGAGTGTTGTATGGTCTGACGGAATAACAATTTGTTAGTAAATTTCTTAGTAAATACTTTAATGGCTAAAGTTTATTTGTTTTTATTATTATTTCTTGGCTACGATTTAATTTAAGGACCTCACTCTTATGTTATTGATACACTCAAAAAAATCATTGTTTTTAAATGTAAACCAAAATACTTAATATTTACTCAAACAAATTCTTAAATAAATTTAGATTTTAATGTGGGGTTTATATAACTCAAGCGGCTGACGATTAAGTGAAATTTATATGTGTTTTGTTATTGTAACAAAAACAAAATACATGTAAATTTCACTCAATTGTCATTCGCTTGAGTTATATAAACCCTACATAAGTCATCTAAAATTTCCTGGAAAAAAACAATATTTCCTCTCGATTATTTAGACCAATTCACCATTTATGACCAGAAAGGGAAATCATGGTACAATTGTACCGGGTGGTTAAATTACAAGGGCCGATGTTGATTTTGAATAAAACACAAACTATTTAGGAAATTATTGTAATTTTATTTTATTTTGATATATTGGTATTACTCAATTATGTATGGAACAAAATATCGGCCAAAAGGGAGCCGCGACCACGGCGGTACACGTCCATCCGATGGTCCAAATTTTCGATGACCCTGAGGCATAATAGAGGTTCTATGCCGTTAATGTGCCGAATTATCTCATCCTTTAGCTCTTGAATTGTTGCTGGCTTATCGACGTACACCTTTTCTTTCAAATAACCCCAGAGAAAAAAGTCCAACGGTGTCAAATCACATGATCTTGGCGGCCAATTGATATCGCCATTACGTGAGAAAACACGGTTATTGAATTTGTTGCGCAAAAGAGCCATTGTTTCGTTAGCTGTGTGGCAAGTGGCACCGTCCTGCTGAAACCACATGTCGTCTACATCCATATCTTCCAATTCGGGCCATAAAAAGTTCGTTATCATCTCACGATAGCGAACACCATTCACAGTAACTGCCTGACCGGCCTCATTTTGGAAAAAATATGGCCCGATAATGCCGCCAGCCCATAAACCGCACCAAACAGTCACTCTTTGTGGGTGCATTGGTTTTTCGACAATCACTCTTGGATTCTCATTCGCCCAAATGTGGCAATTCTGTTTATTGACGAATCCACTGAGGTTAAAATGTGCCTTATCACTGAAGATGATTTTCTTCGAAAATTGATCATCCACTGTTGCCATTTCTTGCCACCATTCTGCCCATTCACGACGTTTGGAATGGTCAAGAGGCTTTAGTTCTTGAGCCAATTGCACCTTGTAAGCGTGTAAATGCAAGTCTCTATGCATAATGTTCATCTCTCCATGGTTCAAATTGAGTAAGTCTGAGATAGAGAAATGTCAAAAAAAATTCGGAAAAAAACTTGCATAAAACTATGCATAATGTTCATCTCTCCATGGTTCAAATTGAGTAAGTCTGAGATAGAGAAATGTCAAATAAAATTAGGAAAAAAACTTGGCGTGGTTCACATTCAACATCGGCCCATACAATTTAACCAACATTAGGGTGGAGCGAAAAACAACTTTTGTTGAAATTCTGGATTAAAAATCGATGCTCTACATGTTAAGGTGCTCAGAAAAAAATGTTTTCTTCCTAGGTCAATGTCCTAAAGCGCCACCCACAGAACATTTATTTCTAGAACCCATTTGTATAAGGAAAAATGGGAGTTTTTTCGGTTTTTGATAAATTTCAACCTATAATGATATGTTTTTGGCAAAACCTGTGATTGGATGTAGAAGACAACTAAATAAGCTTTCAAAAGAGTCATAAAAACTAAAAATCCATGCAGTAGTTTTTAAGTTATTACAATTTGCTCCACAAAATTTGTGTCCTTTTCAACACGCCTAAGGATATGCAGCAGAAAAATCAACTTTAGAGTACATAAATTACAATGTAAGACATTCCTTATCATCTAATGACTTATAAGTCTTAAATAGTTAAAATACATTACAATAAAACTAAATTTACATAGTTTATTTTAAACTGGAAAATGGTACTTTTTTTAAGGACCGTTTCAAAACTCACTTTTTAAGTTTTCGAAAATTTTGTTTAAAAAAATAGTCAAAATTTCAAAATTTTCGACTGTCTATTTTAACATGCCGATCAAAAATTTTGACTTTTTTTATTTTATTTTTTTATTTTTGTGCTTTTTCAGTAAAAATTAATTAAGGAAAGCTTTCGATAGACAATGTTTTCTACAAGTTTCGAAAGTTTGACATCGAATAATGTCAATAAAAAATCGTTCGATATTTAAAGTTTTATATAGAAAATCAGTAGCAAATCGAAAGTTAATTACAGAAAACCTTCGACATCAAAAGTTTTATATAGGAAATCTTTAGATATTGGCAGTTTTATATTAGAAAGCATTCGATGTAGAATGCTTTTAGTAGAAAGCTTTGAATATTATATATAACCTTTAGGAAGTCTGTTGATATACAAAGTTTTCTAGCCGAAATATTTTGACAACAAAAGTTTTACATGTATAAGAAAGTTTTTTATAGGAAACCTTTTGACATCAAAAGTTTTATATAGGAATGTTTTTAGTTGAAAGTTTTTTATATCAAAAGTTACCTAAAGGAATTGATATTTAAAGTTTATTGTAGAAAAGTTCTATATAAAGAATCACTCGATATCGAATGCTTATTAAAGGAATCCTTTCAACACCAAAAGTTTTACTTAAGAATTTTTAATATAGTTTTTTTCTTAGAAAGCTTTATATACTTAAAGTTGTTTATAGAACAGCTTTTGATATTCAATTTGTCTATGAGAAAGTTTTATATAAAAAGTTTTCTATCTGAAACCATCAAAACCATTGGCATCGAAAGTTTTATATAAGAAAATTTCAAAAAATTTCCTATAAAAAGTAAATTTTTTAAAAATTTCCTATAAAAAGTAAATTTTTGAAAAATTTCCTATAAAAAGTAAATTTTTGAAAAATATCCTATAAAAAGTAAATTTTTGAAAAATTTCCTATAAAAACTAAATTTTTGAAAAATTTCCTATAAAAAGTAAATTTTTGAAAAATTTCCTATAAAAAGTAAATTTTTGAAATATTTCCTATAAAAAGTAAATTTTTGAAAAATTTCCTTTAAAAAGTAAATTTTTGAAAAATTTCCTATAAAAAGTAAATTTTTGAAAAAATTCCTATAAAAAGTAAATTTTTGAAAAATTTCCTATAAAAAGTAAATTTTTTAAAAATTTCCTATAAAAAGTAAATTTTTTAAAAATTTCCTATAAAAAGTAAATTTTTTAAAAATTTCCTATAAAAAGTAAATTTTTTAAAAATTTCCTATAAAAAGTAAATTTTTTAAAAATTTCCTATAAAAAGTAAATTTTTTAAAAATTTCCTATAAAAAGTAAATTTTTAAAAAATTTCCTATAAAAAGTAAATTTTTGAAAAATTTCCTATAAAAAGTAAATTTTTGAAAAATATCCTATAAAAAGTAAATTTTTGAAAAATTTCCTATAAAAAGTACATTTTTGAAAAATTTCCTATAAAAAGTAAATTTTTGAAAAATTTCTATAAAAGGTAAATTTTTGAAAAATTTCCTATAAAAAGTAAATTTTTGAAAAATTTCTATAAAAGGTAAATTTTTGAAAAATTTCCTATAAAAAGTAAATTTTTGAAAAATTTCCTATAAAAAGTAAATTTTTAAAAAATTTCCTATAAAAAGTAAATTTTTGAAAAATTTCCTCTAAAAAGTAAATTTTTGAAAAATTTTCCATAAAAAGTAAATTTTTGGAAAATTTCCTATAAAAAGTAAATTTTTGGAAAATTTCCTATACAAAGTAAATTTTTGAAAAATTTCCTATAAAAAGTAAATTTTTGAAAAATTTCCTATACAAAGTAAATTTTTGAAAAATTTCCTATAAAAAGTATGTTTTTGAAAAATTCCCTATAAAAAGTAAATTTTTGAAAAATTTCCTATAAAAAGTAAATTTTTGAAAAATTTCCTATGAAAAGTAAATTTTTGAAAAATTTCCTATAAAAAGTAAATTTTTGAAAAATTTCCTATAAAAAGTAAATTTTTGAAAAATTTCCTATAAAAAGTAAATTTTTGAAAAATTTCCTATAAAAAGTAAATTTTTGAAAAATTTCCTATAAAAAGTAAATTTTTGAAAAATTTCCTATAAAAAGTAAATTTTTGAAAAATTTCCTATAAAAAGTAAATTTTTGAAAAATTTCCTATAAAAAGTAAATTTTTGAAAAATTTCCTATAAAAAGTAAATTTTTGAAAAATTTCCTATAAAAAGTAAATTTTTGAAAAATTTCCTATAAAAAGTAAATTTTTGAAAAATTTCCTATCAAAAGAAAATTTTTGAAAAATTTCCTATAAAAAGTAAATATTTAAAAAATTTCCTATAAAAAGTAAATTTTTGAAAATTTTCCTATAAAAAGTAAATTTTTGAAAAATTTCCTATAAAAAGTAAATTTTTGAAAAATTTCCTATAAGAAGTAAATTTTTGAAAAATTTCCTTTAAAAAAAAATTTGGAAAAATTTCATATAAAAAGTAAATTTTTGAAAAATTTCCTTTAAAAAGTAAATTTTTGAAAAATTTCCTTTAAAAAGTAAATTTTTGAAAAATTTCCTTTAAAAAGTAAATTTTTGAAAAATTTCCTATAAAAAGTAAATTTTTGAAAAATTTCCTAAAAAAAGTAAATTTTTGAAAAATTTCCTAAAAAAAAGTAAATTGTTGAAAAATTACCTGTAAAAAGTAAATTTTTGAAAAATTTCCTATAAAAAGTAAATTTTTGAAAAATTTCCCATAAAAAGTAAATTTTTGAAAAATTTCCTATAAAAAGTAAATTTTTGAAATATTTCCTATAAAAAGAAAATTTTTGAAAAATTTCCTATAAAAAGTAAATATTTGAAAAATTTCCTATAAAAAGTAAATTTTTGAAAATTTTCCTATAAAAAGTAAATTTTTGAAAAATTTCCTATAAAAATTAAATTTTTTTTACAAATTTCCTTTTAAAAAATAAATTTTTGAAAAATTTCCTATAAAAAGTAAATTTTTTAAAAATTTCCTTTAAAAAATAAATTTTTGAAAAATTTCCTATAAAAAGTAAATTTTTGAAAAATTTCCTATAAAAATTAAATTTTTTAAAAATTTCCTTTAAAAAATAAATTTTTGAAAAATTTCCTATAAAAAGTAAAGTTTTGAAAAATTTCCTATAAAAATTAAATTTTTGAAAAACTTCCTATAAAAATTAAATTTTTGAAAAATTTCCTTTAAAAAGTAAATTTTTGAAAAATTTCCTATAAAAAGTAAATTTTTGAAAAATTTCCTATAAAAAGTAAATTTTAAAGTTAAATTTTTGAAAAATTTCCTATAAAAAGTAAATTTTTGAAAAATTTCCTATAATTCCGATAATTTCTTGTAATTCCTATAAAAAGTGAATTTTTGAAAAATTTCCTATAAAAAGTAAATTTTTGAAAAATTTCCTATAAAAAGTAAATTTTTGAAAAATTTCCTATAAAAAGTAAATTTTTGAAAAATTTCCTATAAAAAGTAAATTTTTGAAAAATTTCCTATAAAAAGTAAATTTTTGAAAAATTTCCTATAAAAAGTAAATTTTTGAAAAATTTCCTATAAAAAGTAAATTTTTGAAAAATTTCCTATAAAAAGTAAATTTTTGAAAAATTTCCTATAAAAAGTAAATTTTTGAAAAATTTCTTATAAAAAGTAAATTTTTGAAAAATTTCCTATAAAAAGTAAATTTTTGAAAAATTTCCTATAAAAAGTAAATTTTTGAAAAATTTCTTATAAAAATTAAATTTTTGAAAAATTTCCTATGAAAAGTAAATTTTTGAAAAATTTCCTATAAAAAGTAAATTTTTGAAAAATTTCCTATAAAAAGTAAATTTTTGAAAAATTTCCTATAAAAAGTAAATTTTTGAAAAATTTCCTATAAAAAGTAAATTTTTGAAAAATTTCCTATAAAAAGTAAATTTTTGAAAAATTTCCTATAAAAAGTAAATTTTTGAAAAATTTCCTATAAAAAGTAAATTTTTGAAAAATTTCTTATAAAAAGTAAATTTTTGAAAAATTTCCTATAAGAAGTAAATTTTTGAAAAATTTCCTATAAAAAGTAAATTTTTGAAAAATTTCCTTTAAAAAGTAAATTTTTGAAAAATTTCCTATAAAAAGTAAATTTTTGAAAAATTTCCTATAAAAAGTAAATTTTTGAAAAATTTCCTATAAAAAGTAAATTTTTGAAAAATTTCCTATAAAAAGTAAATTTTAGAAAAATTTCCTATAAAAAGTAAATTTTTGAAAAATTTCCTATAAAAAGTAAATTTTTGAAAAATTTCCTATAAAAAGTAAATTTTTGAAAAATTTCCTATAAAAAGTAAATTTTTGAAAAATTTCCTATAAAAAGTAAATTTTTGAAAAATTTCCTAAAAAAAGTAAATTGTTGAAAAATTACCTGTAAAAAGTAAATTTTTGAAAAATTTCCTATAAAAAGTAAATTTTTGAAAAATTTCCCATAAAAAGTAAATTTTTGAAAAATTTCCTATAAAACGTAAATTTTTGAAATATTTCCTATAAAAAGAAAATTTTTGAAAAATTTCCTATAAAAAGTAAATATTTGAAAAATTTCCTATAAAAAGTAAATTTTTGAAAATTTTCCTATAAAAAGTAAATTTTTGAAAAATTTCCTATAAAAATTAAATTTTTTTACAAATTTCCTTTAAAAAATAAATTTTTGAAAAATTTCCTATAAAAAGTAAATTTTTTAAAAATTTCCTTTAAAAAATAAATTTTTGAAAAATTTCCTATAAAAAGTAAATTTTTGAAAAATTTCCTATGAAAATTAAATTTTTTAAAAATTTCCTTTAAAAAATAAATTTTTGAAAAATTTCCTATAAAAAGTAAAGTTTTGAAAAATTTCCTATAAAAATTAAATTTTTGAAAAACTTCCTATAAAAATTAAATTTTTGAAAAATTTCCTTTAAAAAGTAAATTTTTGAAAAATTTCCTATAAAAAGTAAATTTTTGAAAAATTTCCTATAAAAAGTAAATTTTAAAGTTAAATTTTTGAAAAATTTCCTATAAAAAGTAAATTTTTGAAAAATTTCCTATAATTCCGATAATTTCTTGTAATTCCTATAAAAAGTAAATTTTTGAAAAATTTCCTATGAAAAGTAAATTTTTGAAAAATTTCCTATGAAAAGTAAATTTTTGAAAAATTTCCTATAAAAATTAAATTTTTGAAAAATTTCCTTTAAAAAATAAATTTTTGAAAAATTTCCTATAAAAAGTAAATTTTTGAAAAATTTCCTATAAAAAGTAAATTTTTGAAAAATTTCCTATAAAAAGTAAATTTTTGAAAAATTTCCTATAAAAAGAAAATTTTTGAAAAATTTCCTATAAAAAGTAAATTTTTGAAAAATTTCCTATAAAAAGTAAATTTTTGAAAAATTTCCTATAAAAAGTAAATTTTTGAAAAATTTCCTATAAAAAGTAAATTTTTGAAAAATTTCCTATAAAAAGTAAATTTTTGAAAAATTTCCTATAAAAAGTAAATTTTTGAAAAATTTCCTATAAAAAGTAAATTTTTGAAAAATTCCTATTAAAGGTAAATTTTTGAAAAATATCCTATAAAAAGTAAATTTTTTAAAAATTTCCTATAAAAATTAAATTTTTGAAAAATTTCCTTTAAAAAATAAATTTTTGAATAATTTCCTATAAAAAGTAAATTTTTGAAAAATTTCCTATACAAAGTAAATTTTTGAAAAATTTCCTATAAAAAGTAAATTTTTGAAAAAGTTCCTATAAAAGTAAATTTTTGAAAAATTTCCTATAAAAAGTAAATTTTTGAAAAATTTCCTATAAAAAGTAAATTTTTGAAAAATTTCCTTTAAAAAGTAAATTTTTGAAAAATTTCCTATAAAAAGTAAATTTTTGAAAAATTTCCTATAAAAAGTAAATTTTTGAAAAATTTCCTATAAAAAGTAAACTTTTGAAAAATTTCCTATAAAAAGTAAATTTTTGAAAAATTTCATATAAAAAGTAAATTTTTGAAAAATTTCCTATAAAAAGTAAATTTTTGAAAAATTTCCTAAAAAAAGTAAATTTTTGAAAAATTTCCTATAAAAAGTAAATTTTTGAAAAATTTCCTATAAAAAGTAAATTTTTGAAAAATTTCCTATAAAAAGTAAATTTTTGAAAAATTTCCTATAAAAAGTAAATTTTTGAAAAATTTCCTATAAAAAAAAATTTGGAAAAATTTCATATAAAAAGTAAATTTTTGAAAAATTTCCTATAAAAAGTAAATTTTTGAAAAATTTCCTAAAAAAAGTAAATTTTTGAAAAATTTCCTATAAAAAGTAAATTTTTGAAAAATTTCCTATAAAAAGTAAATTTTTGAAAAATTTCCTATAAAAAAGTAAATTTTTGAAAAATTTCCTATAAAAAGTAAATTTTTGAAAAATTTCCTATAAAAAGTAAATTTTTGAAAAATTTCCTATAAAAAGTAAATTTTTGAAAAATTTCCTATAAAAAGTAAATTTTTGAAAAATCTCCTATAAAAAGTAAATTTTTGAAAAATTTCCTATAAAAAGTAAATTTTTGAAAAGTTTCCTATAAAAAGTAAATTTTTGAAAAATTTCCTATAAAAAGTAAATTTTTGAAAAATTTCCTATAAAAAGTAAATTTTTGAAAAATTTCCTATTTACGGTCCCTGTCCGCAACAGTTCATTTATGAATTTTTTGTGAATCTAGAAACTTTAAAATATTTTATAAAAGCTGTTTTGTAATCCTCTGATTTGCCTCTATCTTTAATGTATTTAAATTTTTTTTTATTACTATGATCGATTTGATGAAAATTGCAGAAACACGTGTTGATAAGAAGTCACTTCAATTTTTTGTAGCGTCCGTCACAGCACCTTTAAAGCGAATATCTTTTTCCTCCAAAAGTAGTATGTAAATTAACAAATGCCATTCGATAGCACAATCGATGGGCTAATATTATCGGAAATCTGTGTAAAGATATCTAGAGTAGAACGCCTATGGCATACATTTAAGTACAACAAAATCTGTGCAAATGTATCGCCAGGTACGCAGGATTTGCCCATATTTGTCTTCTATTTTCTAAATTTTCATTTGTGTTGTATCAAAATAAAATAAACATTTTTATTATTTTATTTCCTAAGATAATTTATTCAATCATTTTGGTTGGAATTTTTAAGTTTAAAATATTCAATTCAATATTTTTTAAAACATATTTAAATATTTAGGCAAATAAAAATTAATAACAATTAGTTCATAACTCACTAAAATCAAATTAAAATGAAATTAACAAATTTTTACTTTATTTTACTTTTAAACAAATATTTTCCCTCAACCAAAAAAATAAACTCGTAGATTTAATAGAATCGTTATTATCGTTGCACCAAAATGAGAATTTTTCAAATATTATAATTATTTTGATTAATTTTTTTTTTCGTTAATTTCTTTTATAAAACTAAACAAGAAAAGCAATTTATTTATAAAACTTATTAATTAAGAATAAGGGGAGAAAGATTAAATTCCTAAATTGCTAAAAGTTGAGCTGTTTTATTTAAGATATTGATACTTTGGCTGAAACTTAGGATTTTGAATTATATTTCTCGATTAGTATGAATCAAATTATTGAATAGTTTGTAACTATTTCCTATTTCCTTTTTGTTCTTCTTCCATTCTATAATTTGTCATCGAGACTATCATAGCAATCTGTTTCCGTTTCCGTTGTAGCCTTAGAATTTGCCGTAGCCATCGATGATGATGATGAAGCCTTTGATGAGTTGGATGTTAAGGATGAATTAGTTGATGTGGTTGAATGTTGGTGCTGATGTTGCAGCTGTTGCTGCTGATTTTTTGTTTGGTCATTGATTTGTGGCATATCACTGTTGCTGCTGTTGCTGGTGTTGCCATTGAAGGTCGTATTAGAGAAAGTCTGAAATTCTGGATTATTTCTTTTTTGCTCTTCTTCTATTAACTTTTCAAAGTCTTTGGTTGGATCATAGATTTCAAACTCTTCAAATTCAATATCATCATATTTACGTTTCTCATAGATACTCTTATCATTGGCCACATAATACTTGACTACGGTCTTATCAATAACGGAAGTGCTACTATTTAAAAGTTGAAATGACGGTTTTTCCTCAGCTGCTGATGATTTGGAAGTAGAATTTGAAACTGATGAAGTGTTATTAATTTCCTTATTGACATCCACACGATGAATTTCAACGGGTACAATAATTTGTGAAGGTTTACTAATATCTGAACCCAAGGACATACCTGCCCTTGCCGAGCTCAAGTTGTAAGCCTCAACTTGTTTTTCCTTTTCTCCCAAATCCCCCTTGGTTTGGCCATTTGTGGTACTTATCTTGGTTGTGGCTGTCATTGTGGGTAGCAGAGTATTTTCATAAGACATCATTTTATTTGTTACATTCTCCTTTTCCTTATTAAATCCTTTCAATTCCTTGACATCACATTCTTTACTTGGTGATGAACTCTTGGTTGATGATTTATCTTTTTCATTATATGAAATATTTTTGGTAATTTCCGTGTTGATCCCTAGGGATTTAGTTGGTGGTGGCAGTTGAGACTGAGGCTGCGGCTGGGGCTGCTGCTTAAGAAATGTAAAAGCCAAATCGACATTTTTATTACGACATATTTTCACACATGCTCCTCCATTCATTTCACTTTTATTATCCAGATAAATATCTTTAGCTTCACTATGAAACATTTTCTCCTCTACCGTTTTCTTATTATTTCCCTCCTTCAGCTGCTCGTCTTCATCCTTTTGATTTAAATTCAAGGATTTTAACAAATCATTTCCTAAGCAGGACTCTTTTAAATTTCCTTTAGCTATATTGATGTGATTATTAACAGTCACTAGTTTAATGCCTGCCACATCATGTTTCTTTTCCTCTGCCACACGACCCTCCTCACGTTTAACTGTATCATCTTCATCACTTGATTTATGTTTCAAATTTTTACTTTTCTCAACTTTATTATCCTGACAACATGTTTGGTTGTTTATGGTTAATGTTGGCTCATTGTTAACACGATTTGATGGTCGCGATTTTTCGCTATTGGCTTTTGTTGCCTCAAAATGATGCACCATTTTTCGAACAAGTTCGGTATCTTCGAGTTCGTTATCTGTGGCACCAGCTAATTCCAAACGACTGCTACAGCTGTTCGATTTAACAAGTTTAAATGTAATACCATTTCCTCCTGTTAATCGAAAAGAAAGAAAAGAAAAAAAGATTATCTTTAGTCGTTAATCATCTTTGGTAATAATTTGAACTGTTGGTGGGGAGGGAAAAAAGGTTTCACTGGAATAATGTCAGTTGCAAAATCGTCGTATTCGATTCAGACCTTTAAGCAAATATTTTGCAAAAAGTTTGATGAAATTTGATATTAAAACAGATCCATTTGTTTGTCAAAGCATTTAGTTCAAATAAAATTTATTCAGTATCTGGTAACTTTTGATGAATATTTTATATAATGTTTAGATTATCCCAAAAGTATGCTACACAAATGTTTCTGAAATATCACACAATGCGATCGATGTCGCTTGCGACGATTTGGCTCAGATATTATGAATGAAAATGACTTGAAAAGCATTCTAAAATTAAGACCTCCCTTTTCAATTACGTTAAAGAGGAGAGGTATATCCTCTTTCCCTTTTAGGGCTGTTCAGACCTTTTATTAATAATTTAATATATTTCCTTCCTATTGTTTTTTGGCTATGTTTATATCTCGAATCCAGCTCTCCTCTAAATATAAACTAAAATAAATGCAATTTTGTTATGCATATTTAAGTGTTTTAATTTTGAAAATCGGATGAGTCGTTCTCGAGTTAGGACGAAATAGGTCTCCGTACCTGACTAATTTAAGGGGAAAAATTTGCCACGCCCATAAAAAAAATCCAGATCTGATGAAAAAAAACCGACAACGGATCTGAGTTTAGCGCATCAAAATCCATATAGTCCACATAGTTTTATTAAAAGAAGGATTTGGCTGCAGAGCAGAGTTATGGTTTGCTTGCATTCAGAATTTAATTTTTACTTATCTTTTCTACATACATTTATTTTACTTTTTCTTCCACTTTTTTATTTTATTTGCGAAATATTGGCAGAAGTTAAACAGTTTTAATTCCGTTGAAATCGACTTTCATATTGAATAATTTTTGTACTCTTTGGAGTACGAAGAATCCCAAATCTACAGATTTGATCTTCTTAGACTTTAGGTAGCGCAATTTTGCATGTCTTTGCGTAATTGGCATGCAAAAAATCGATTAAAACATTTACGTATTTTTTCATATCTCGTCTTCTTCATTCTTTTTAACATATGGAACCAAGTCGTTGTTCTACGAAATAGACACCACACTTGGGAGATAAATCCATTGTCATCTAAATTTTAATTTCGGCACTTCTAATACTACTTAATGGCTGCCAAAATTTTAAGCTCGTTTTCGCACTTTTTTAATTTTTTTCACATATTTTTTAGCCGGCTCAAGGAATTCCAAAATTTGGATAAGGATTTGTAGATTTTTCAGTTTTGCATCGTTTGATATATATCTCATCTAATGTGCTCCATAAAGGTATAACATACGATAGGTGTAAATGACGAAAACTTGAGCATAAATTTCATAAACAGACATTTTTTATTGAAACTTGACTTCTTTGACTTGTAAATACTAAACTTTACTGTCACTTATTTCAAATTTCCTGTATTTTATTTTCAATCCCAGTTTTTTCTTCGCCTTTTCTACCAAAACATCTTCTAATTTTGGCAGTATTCCTTTTAATATTTTCTTCCCTGTAAGAATACTTCTTTTATATTACAATCAGATTTATCTGCTTTCTATCTATTCCCCAATCCTCATCTTGTAATTAATAATACTTTAAATTCTCCTAGTTAGACTTTAAAATACATTTTTCTCCACCACTATATTTTATACCTAATTCCCCTATTGCCGTTCTCAACTCAACTCAGTTTTGTCGTCTGCCAGTCGACCCAACTTTCACTCAAACAAATTATTTTTGATATTGCGGAACTAAAAAACGTTAAATTTTTTAGTTCCGTGAGTGAAAGTTGGTTCGTTTGGCGAACGACTAAACTGAGTTGAGTTGAGAACGCCAATAGGAAAATAATTTTTATTCTCAGACCTTTATATTTTGTTCAGACTACCTATTTTGTACACTCTTTTATCCAAACTTTGATGTTGAACTCAAGCTTTCCTAATTTCTGCCTCGCCTTTTTCTGCTAAAGTTTACCTTCTAAAACTACCGAACACCACTTGAGTTTTTAAGACAATTTGGGGTCATTCTATACTATATACTAAATTCAGGCTTATCTCAGGTCTGCCTCATACTTAGTGCTTTATCCAAAATCTCGTTTATGTTACCTCTTTCTGAATTTCTGACTATACGATGCAGAGATAAATCTTCTATTCAAAAATCCTTCTTTCTTTTAGGTTCTTTAAGCAAAAATTTTTAAATAGTTATTCTGTTCTGACTCCAAAACACCAAACTTTACTCAGATTTTCCTCTTAACATCTGTCCTTCTAAATCGATCATATTGTGTAATAGAGTAAAATAAGTTTTTTGTGTCAACTTAATTCTCATATTCAATTTCGCTTAAAAGTTCATTTAAATAGATGATCTTAACTACTGGCATTTAACAGTGGGTGACCTAGTGTGCTGATGAAGTCCGTAGCGGATCAAAAAAATGCAGCACACTCGTTAATAAATAATTTATGATATGAAGCCAAGCCCGACTCGAACTCACAACTGCCTACATAAAAAACATCACTCAAAGCATAGCTGTGCTAATATCACGGGGACTCTGCAACACCTATTTTAATTTTAAAGAAGTGATTTAGAAAATTTAAATGTATTCGTACTAGCACTGAAGATGCCGAACGTTTTAGACGCCCAATTGAGGTCTGTAAATCGGAAACAATTGAAAAAAATCACTATATGGTTCTAGCCGATCGAAGAGAAATTTTGAAAGGCATAGGCATCTAAGTCTAAATCCTGTTTTCTACGCACAACAAAATCGTCAATTATAACGACATTTCATCCAAAGACTCTATAGTATAAAGATGTTGGACTTACATATATTGATTTGCCGTATTGTAGTTTTTAAAAGTCCTATAAAAAATAGAATATACGTCTTTTACTCTAATTCAGAAACAACTAATGGAGAAGCTTATCCAACGAGAGAAAGCTAAGGCACACACACGTGCTCATGAAATGTATGTTTGCGCGTTTATGTGTTTCTCATTGTTCTGTATCCACTTTAATTTCATTTGGACAGAAAAAAATACATGGAGTGCAATAGCTTTATAGAGTCTGCTTAAATCGTACGCACTTGTGGATGGGTGTAGTGTCTTTCAGTCAACCAAGTAATTCTAAATAACATAACTCATACTAGTGAGATGATTATCTGCTTCCACAGTCAGGCTGCTTCTAAGGCCCTTCAAGAACAAAGCATCATATTCAAAGTAGTTTGGAAATGTGATCAGCTCTAGTGGACTTATCGGTCAAGTATGATGGGTTCCTGGTCACTGTGACATCGAAGCCGACAGGTAAGGCTATTGCCTATAATTGAAGATCATTGTGATAGATATAGCTCCGCCTATATTTCCCTTTTGTATGTGAATTGCAAAGGTCTTAAATCTGTCAGGAAACCACAAAGAAATGTTGCAATATAATAGCCACCTCAAAATCCATGGCTATATGACCAAAATTAGACATGGTCTTAGTAGAACCAATTTAAGATAATTTATATGCATATTAACCGACCATTTTGGACTCAAAACTGTCCTGGAGCCTAAACACCCAGTTCAGGGTGTCCAAAAAATCCATTGCACTCTACTCGTGTAGAGGGGCCAAAGGCCAAACCTGTGGACTTTAACCTACCAATGCTGCCTGGTTCTACGATATAGTTTTCAGTCCTATACTAATATATGATGCACTGGTTTGGTGGCCTGCACTCACCAAGGCAAACCAGCGGGATTTTTTTAGTAAAATTTAAAGATCGTTCGCTCTAATAACACACTGATACATTTTGAGGAAAAAAAATACACTTTTAAGGAAATCTATATCAAACGTGTAAGTGTATCAGTTTGTCATTTTTAGAAATTTCGATATACCCTCAAAATCGAAAGTTATCGATAAAAAACGATTTTTTTGGTCTTCTCGAACAAAAATAGGCCTAGCTAAGTCAGTTGTTTATCGATTTGAAATTTTAACACGGTTTGAGACAGACAAGACATCAGGCTTTCTTCTTGTTAAAAAAGATTTTTTATTTCATCAAATTATCACAAAAATATTTTCAAACAAATTTAAATTTTTATTTTTTTTTCGATTTTTTCACATTGGGACGCCGTTTTCCGCAGTATTTTGTTAGGAATGCCAAACTTTTTTATATTTACTTGAAAAGTGCATTAAATATTTTGTGAACCTAGATTATTTAAATTAACAACGAATTAAAAAAAAATATAAGTTTTTTTTTGTAAAAGGGCCAGTTTAATTAACGTACTATATACGTATAAGTACTTATATTTATACGCACTTATGAATGAAGTTAAAAAAGGATAGAAACAAAGAAGTACGACATAATGTCCAAGCTCTATTTATGCCTCTATTGCCGTTCTCGGTTTGACTGTCTTGAAATCATCCCAACTTTTACGACCAAACCCTTTTCTGGTATTGCGAAGCCCAACGGTTTTTAGTTGAGATCGGTAATACAGCTTTCACACTATGAAACTAGTTGCATAGGGTTTCTGCAACTAGTTTCATAGTGTGAAAGCTGTCTAAGGTGTTGCCATTTCAAAATATGATTTGATATATAAAAAATTATTGGTGTGAAAATAAGACACAAAAAAATGTGCAATTTTTCGGTTTTTGCAAATTTTGACCTATAAGCTTAACTTTTTGACAAAATCTGAATGTTAATTTGTAATTTAGACCCAATTTGCTTTCCATCAACAAATATCATAAAATCAAATAGATGTCTTCAAGAACCCAAAATTTCTATGAAAATTTCCGATAAATCAAAAAATCCTTAGCCGATTTATACGCTACTTACGTAGATAGAAAGCTAATTGAGTCTACATTATGAATTAATATTTACACTTTGTTAAAATGTTTACTAAAACAGTTAAATTTGGCAAGAACTAAAAAATTGGCCATATTTTTTCTTATAAACGCAATTTTCAACTTCATGGCCTGGGCGCCACGTGATAACGTAGTCCGATTTGGCTTAAATTTTGTTATTTGAAGTTTCTCACCGAATGCCATAATAATCCGACCGCTATTTCTCTACTTTCGAAAAAAGTTGAAAAAACACTCTAACGTAGTATTGTATAGAAAATTTTCTAATATACAAATAATACTGAATTCACATTTTTTACTAAAATTGTTATATCTGGTCATATTTGGTCATGTTAAAAAAAGGTCTTTACGAAGTGAAAGCCTATTTTGTTTTCTGTCGAAACACATTTTAAAATTTAAAATTGATGTGAAAATGACTCAGTTAAGCCTTCTTTTCTCCGCTAAGTCCAAAAAAATCGTTTTTTATCGATAACTTTCGATTTTGAGGGTATGTCGAAAATTTTAAAAATGGTAAAATGATCTTCTAACCGAGTTCTACTGGTTGAGCTTGGTTTCGTTCCGAGTGTATTTTCACTGTATCAGAGTGTAATTACTGGTTCCTTAAAAACTACACCATCTAAGGCGCTCTTCTTCATGCTTTACTGGCTCCCAGTCGAAGTAATGGCACAACAAATCGCCCTTAACTCGGCTGTACGACTTGGCACTATTAGAACCTGGTCCCATTTGAAAACTGAACAGTCCACTATTCTGGATAGAATTTTTAATATAACTGACAACATTGGCTACTGCATATCCACCCCTCTCTTTAATAAATCCTTTACTGTAACTATTACTGGAGACCCTTCATCCCTTGGTGACTGTTGTCCGGAGGTATACACGGACAAGTCCAAGTCAAAGATAGTCGTAGTGGGGGCTTCTTAATCCCACTATTAGGGAAGAAAATTTATTTAAGGCTTCCTGATCAATGTAGTATTCTTCAATCCGAGATATCGGCCATATATTGTAGAAAGCCGTCAAATGGTTAAGATACCACAGAATATACAACAGGTATAATCGTTTCAGTAGCGACAGTCAAGCTGCCATTAACTCCCTATCTAATGTCCACACGACATCGGTTCTTATCCAGGCATCTCTTAACAAGATGGCGAGACATTGCAATATCAAACTTGTCTGGGTACTCGGGCACAATAACATACCTGGTAACTCCATTGCAGAAAAACTTGCTAAATCCGGTGATCCCCTGAGTCAGGATAACATCGACCAATTTACAGGCTTACGGCTATCCGCCTGCAAATCAGTAATTAGGTAATTTCTTTACGGGTCAGTATAGGGTACAGTATAGGAACACTTGGTCCTCTGAAACCACTTGTTCAGTTTCCAGGGAAACATGGCCCATTTACAACAACTAATGTTCAAAATGCTCGCCCATACCCCGCAACCTAATCTAAACCTTAAAAGGTTATTGCGTTTTTGGGTTGCATGCCAGTAGACTTAACCTTCAACACTATGACTACTGTCGAAGTTGTCATAACGTCGGAGAGGAGGAGACAGTAACTCATCTCCTCTGCCAGTTTCCAGCTCTTTCAATTTTGAGGGCTCTTTATTTGGGGGATTAGAATCATTTGTCAGGGCTACAGGCTGGCTTAACACGGCATTTACACATGCAAGTGCAAGCTCAATACATTTATATTTTTTTACTAACACAATCACACTTCTGCAAGTTGTAGGCTCACTGGCAAGCGATTTTGATTGCCAGTGATTTTTTTACTTGCATGTCAGAAGAATACGTATACACAACTTGTAACAAGTCACCTACGTGTGTAAACGTACTGTAAATAAGCCTCTCACCGATGGCCTGTAATAATTATCTTTGTTTCTCATTTCCAGTCTTTCCCCTGCAGGTATCACAAACGGACCGCCGTAGGACCCAAGTGATGCTGACTTAACATCGGCTGCCTGTCTAAGCTAACCTGATCGGCTACTGTGCTCTAAATTCTAGCCTGAACTGGTGGAAGGGAGTTGTTCCAGAAATTTACAAATAGTGAACCAGTTGAACATATTCTATGTCGCAGTACTATGCTTCGAAATCAAAAACTTAGGTTTCTAGAATTCCGCAAGAAACAGCAACACGGTAAAAATTGAGTGATGTTGTGGACTTTATAGCTGGTCTTAAATAGCTTAGATAACGATTCTACCATACAAGCGAGTGTTATCGCTTGTTACCTCTAATACTATTTGTTCTCTTCACTTAAATTCTTCTAGCTCTTACGCTGCTAATTATACTCTTATTACTACCGTGGATCACAAAAGGGTCTTCGAGTGAAGGTGTCATTCTTGATACCGCCTTTCTAACCCATAAAAAACTTTTCTTTTGTATTTAAACTTTAAAACAATTTGAAGTCATTCGAACACTGAACTGGCCTGAATCAAACTGAATAATATATCTAAAATGTTTAAGAACTAAATAAGCTTTTAATTATCTTATACTTTCTTACTATATAAAAGTATGATTATAAAAGGTAAGACATTAGTATATGGGGGATTCGAAATAAAGAAAAAATTTTAACCCGGGTTCCACATATAACGAAACCGGTTTAAAGCAAAATATGCTCCGGAGTATTTTGTTTCCGTCAACTATTCCATTGTATATAAAATCCCGGCTTCAGACTATCAACTCTAATTCAGATTTCTCACATGGAGTCTCATTACATTGTCTCATTCAAGACTATTGATCACTGAATGCGTTGGATAAAAATCGCCCAGAAATCTTAAAAACAAGTTATGATTCTTGTCTAAAAGTATCATTAAAAGAGGAAACACGAAATGCGGAATATAAACTCCATCTTTAACCTTATTTTGATATAATCTAAAACTTTTGCTTCTACTTAAACTTTCAAGTTATACACAATTATTTTCTTGATGATATTCCTTGCTTCGAAATCACTTTTTCCCATCCCCAATAACTTTAACAATAAACATGAATAACCTACCTCCATTATTATAATCCTCTGCTGCCGATGACTTATCACCACTCCTAGTATATCCTTGAGCTTTATGTTTGACATTATTTTGGTTGTGGTTGCATTCATCATTCGACACTGACTCTATTGCTCTGGCTTTTGCGTTTGCTGTTGCCTTAACTTCATTGTTCGCCACATTATCATCGTTCTTTATTAAGTGTAACTTCTTTTGTTCAAATTGTTTGCCGTTGAAATGACATTCATTATTGGTGGCTTTCACGGGCCATGCAGATGCAGTTAAACTTTCCGTTGTTGTTAAGGCTGCGGCGACATTATTACAACAAGTTTCAATTTCACGAACTCTAGCCCTTGTTTGAGTTTGTGTCATCATTGTGGGATTTTTTGTAGACATTGGATTTCCTCCAGCGCCAGGCGTTGAGGTATTATTGAAATTGTTGGCATTATTCATACAGCCATAAGTATCAAGTGGATTAGCGCCAGCAGAGGTCGTGGCGGACGTGTTAGATGTTTGTACCACACGACCCCCATAATAAGTAACAGAAGAGCCGCATTCACGTATCTTACGTAGAACATCCTGAAAAATTAACAATGAAATATTTGAGTTTTTTTGTTATTATTATTCATTTTTCCTTTCTTTTTATAATTTTTCTTTATAACCCTTAATTTAATTATTCATGAACATTTATTTATTTATATCCTTAAAATTAGCCTGGTCTTGAGAGTTTCTCATTTGTCTCCTTTATATTTTGTTTGGTATCATCATTATATTTTTATTTTTAAGATAATAATTTTTCCTTTTTCTTATTTTATAACATCACTATAAATCTATTTTTTATAACCTCTTGTCGTATTAATTTGGCTAAAAGGCTTGAAGAGTGGTGGCACAATGGGGATTTTTGCTACAATGCACAGTAAGAAATTCCGGCCAAAACCCCCATAAATGTTTTTAATTTTTTTTAGGAAATTTTAGTCTCAGATAAGAGCTGACACTTCAAAACATGTAATCCAAAATTTTTACCATACTGCATTGCCTACTAAGGCTATAATAATTAATCAAAGTTTGAATATTTGTTTTTTATGTTTTTAATAAAATTATTTGTATATTTGAACCCATATATAAAATTCGCTTAATTTTGGAATATGTATAAAATTTTAACTTCTTCTTTTTTGGATTAAAAAGTAGATACCTTTTACTAATCAACCGCGCCAATTTCCATATTTTTTGACCTATGCTTCATTTAGAATTCGAGCAGTTAAAACAACCATAAAAAAATTTAAGAAAAAATTTTAAATACAAAGTTTGATAGACCGCGAATTTTTTTTAGAGATTTTTAGAGGTTGAAGCACAACACTGTCTAATAGCTGAATTGAATCATTAATAAGCTCTATGAATTTCATATCCATTTGCATCCCATTTTAAGAATTATAGCGTTTTTAGTAACACCCCTTTTTCACAATTTTTTGCAATTTATGGCGAAAAAATCACTACTTGAAGTGAAATATAGGCGGGATGCAATATTTTTATGCCACTTTCTTTAGTTTCCTTTCTAATTCTATGCAAAATTTATATATATAGATAAAAAAAGCAACAAAAATTTAAATTTTGAGTCACCTTTGCATAATTTATTTAAGTATATAGGTAGTGGCCACATAATTGTGGACGCAATAAAAATTGTAGAAGCTGCAAATTTTATATTATTTAAGAACTCGTAATCTTTTTTATAAAAATATTCAATGTTTAGAGTTTTTCTGTAGGTTTGTTAGAAGCATACAAAATCTGGTTTTAAGCTCATAGTATGAGCCCAATATCTCTGAAAGGACATGTCCGATTTTGTCAAGTCATATATCGTAGGATAGCTATTCTTTTCATATATTATCCTATTTAAGTAAATAATTTTTATAATCACCAGCAAAGATTTTTTCAGTGTGTTTAGTAGTCCATTTTTATGTGACCACAGACTTTATATTTTCTTAAAAAACTATTTCTGTTTAACTAAAGATATATTATTTATGTACACTAAAAATTTCAAGAGCAAAAGTCAAGAAATGACCAAGTTATTGAGTTTTGGCCGTATTCTCCCACTGTGCAATGACTGTTTGGAAAGTCTGATAAACAAATGTTGAAAATAATTCTTTTCAGGATAAGGAAAAAGTTTTTATTATTAATTTTATTAACGTTTCATTTGCCTTATTAAATTGAGGGAGTAATTCATTGCGGTTGTGGAAAATTTTGATTATATTATTTTTGGGACTGTGACTACCAAAAGTTTTAATAATTTTTGCTCAAACAAAATCTTCTGCGAAACTCAAGACAAACTTTTTTTCGTTTTCGAGAGGTAATGTAAAGTATCCTAGAGATAAAGTCTTTAACAACGGAAGAATGTGGGATTTCTAACTCAAAATTGTAGTGGCATCTTCTAAAACTACAATAGAATAGACTTCGTTGTCTTTTTTCTTACTGGACTCAGGACCAACATCTAGTGGCTGAGGAGAGGTAAGGGTGATCTTCATTCCTTAATCAGAGAATGTTAGTTACTTAAAACCCAAATATTTTAGGCCAATCAGTCTGTCGTCGTTTCTTTTGAAAACACTCGGACAACTGATTGACCTATTTCTTAGGAACTCATTGTCACATGCTGAGGCTTATCTCAAGGGTAGATCTGTTGAGAGTGCAATAAATGATGTGGTCGATTTTATTGAAAAGGGCCTGTTATTCAAAGATTAAGTATTGGCCGCTTTCCAACCGAGGGCGCTTCCAACAATGTCACGACTGAAGACATTAGAAGTTTACTTGAGGATATGAATATACAGGGTTTTCTAATAGAGGATATGAATAATAGGGTTTTCTATAGGTTAGGTTAGGTTGAAAAGGTAATACCAGGAAAGTGGCATCTTCACTCGGAGACCTTCGGGTTCATTGTGATCCTTTCTGAAAATAAATAACGATAGCGGGAAAAGAAAGAGAAAGAAGAGTGAAGGGAGAAGTTTCTGGAAAGTGTTAGATATAGAGAATGGGAGTTGTAGAGAAGAGAAGTAATTATAGTATTCGTAAAAAAGTGAATAGGGGTACTCTACAAGGAGGAGTTTTATCACCATTGATATTGTTGTTGGTTGTCAATGTCATCTTGAGAAGACTTGACCAGTTGGGAGGAAAGGTCGTAGTCTATGTCAATGACATAGTTTTTGGCCATCCACCATCAGAGTGATATTATGCAATCGGCTTTAGGTGAACTATTTTCCTGGGCTAGCAATAAAGGACCGGGGATAAATCCTGACAAAACAGAGTTAGTCCTCTTTACCAGGAGGTACACGGTTGACAATTTTAAATTACTGATGCTATATGGTGTGAGTTGAGACTGTCGTCGGAGGCAAAATTTTTTGGGGGCATTTTGGATAGTAAGTTATCCTGGAGACACGCTACTTTTGCAGGAACTCCATAGGTAAAAAATGGGGCTTAAGATCAATAGTTGTGTATTGGATTTATACAACCATTTAACATACGGATGTGCAGTTTGGTGGGAAGCTGTTGATAAAGTTTTATTCCTGGTTTCTCTCAACAAGGTACAACATTATGCTAGTATTGGTAAAAAGTGCTCCTGGGTATCATGTTGTATTGCACCATATTGATATCTTTATTAATGGTATGGCAACCAGAAGTCTAGTAAGGCTGCGTGAGTCGGTTATACTTAGATATAGCCGGGTAGGACATACCAGAAAACTGAACTTTGGCCATTCTTTCAAAAATAAATTTCTTCAATTCCAACCGGGTTAGTTGATAATGAAAACCTTAATGCCAAGAGGAAAATCATGAATGTAACGCTTAATTCCGTCCTAACTACAATCTCCGAATGGGATCGTTCAATCTGGGTCGATTTTAATGCTCGTACGACCTAATGTTGTGTGTTAACACACATATGTCTTCATCTGCAATTATAAGTGGTATAAATATTAAGATATCAAGAACTTTTGAGGTTCTGGACGATGTTCGTTGGACTTAGCACATTTTCCAAGTGTCGAAAGCAGCGTTCAAGTGTTCTGGCTTTTTAAAGCGGTATAAAACATACTTCATTCCAACTGATCTCGTTACTACCTATATTCGACTGAAACTGGAATACAACTCTCATGCATTGGAGCATCGTCGTAATGGAAGTTACGTTTCACTGTTCTATCGCTACTACAATAGTATGTGTTCAAACGAAACAAGAGATCATGTTCCTGAAACCCGTACATTACTTTGTAGCACATAAAATTAATTTTTTTGAGGAACTAGATCGAATATCCGTCAAACAATACCAATTATACTCATATTTTTCTACGATAAAATAAAACGATTTTAGGCTTTTTCAGAGCAACTAGTTTGATTATTTGATATTATAGCTCGCGGATAACTTAGCGATTTTAAAACATTATTTTCATTGGAATGGACCGATAAATTACCTGCAAACAATCAATGACAACTAAATGTTAAAATGTCAAGACATTTCACCGGTTTCGGAAACGGATTTTCACTTCGAAATTGCTTAAAAATTATTTCGATAGTAGTAGCTACTTACATTGCTAACATAGTATGTATCGCACATTTCATCCTCATCATCGTCCACATCCCCAAACAAATCATTATCGTCATCATCCTCATCAGCATCACCTTCATTGCCACGTTCCTGATCATCGGAATCATGAAAGCCATGTTTAATATGATACTCATAAATATCACGATAATTACTAGACTTCGAACTTTTATGTAGAGAACCATAGATGGCGCTGCGAGGACGTATGCCCGAAGAACGTACCGGTATGCCAAAAGCAGAAGAACGTGGTTTTCTTGTTGTTACACTGCTATTGTGTTTTCTTACCAAATCCTGGACGTGTATAGGTTGTTCTTTCTCTTCCTTCTCCTCTTCACACATTGAATTCGGGTCATTATTTTCCTCTGCCTTTTTTGTTGGGGTTTTAGTGCTAGTGGCATTTTGTTTTTGATTATTTTCCATTTCATTGCATTCACAGGGCGAAGACAAATCTCCACTTGATATACCACTCGAAAGGCTGGCAGTTTCCCACTTACGTTGTGGTGAATTAATGGTTTGTTTGGCTGAAGAGGATGATGATGCAGCGACGCTTGCTAATGGTTTGGTAGTAGCATGTCCATAGGAGGTATCTATGGTGAGATAACGATATTTTCTAGCTCTACGTGTTTTTGGACTGGTTGTTTGTTTAGCAGTTGTGGAAATATTTAAGGCGCCATTGTTTTGTTGCTGTTGCTGCTGCTCTTGCATTTGCAATTGGTGTTGACTATTTTTTGTTAACAGTCCTTGACCTGGTGTTGGCAATATGTGCTCTTCAAAAAATTTACGCACATTTCTTACTGTGTCCGGATTTGGCAATTCCTCTTCATATAACTCACGATTAACTCTGACAGGTTGATAGAAAAAATGACGTTTAATACCGCCACTAGTTGTGGTACTAGAACCATGACCATTTGAACTTGTATTTCCTGTTGTGTTGCTCTGTTTTCGTTTGCCCTCATTTTGTGTATGATTCGTTATACGACCATTTATTTGTGTATTGGTACTCAAAGGCCTTTCAATTTTAGTGCGCACTGGCTCCACTATGACTACATTGTTGTTAGACAATAACTCTTGGAAACTATATTCCTGCAAATACTGTATGAGACCATCAAATTGTGCCTCCTTTTTGTTACGTGCCAAAACATTGGTGCGCAGCAATTGTTGGGATTTCAAAACTTTATAGCGTATATGATCGAATTGTGGTTCATTGGCGTCGTCAATATCTGCATCGTTGGCCTCGTTACGGCCTCCTTGCTTAGACATTAGATTCGTTGGCACTGCACTAACAATGGTGGCCTTTTTGTCACCATCCAACTCAACTATTTCAATGGAAGGCATAAAACTGCAATAGTCATCTTGTTGAAGAGGAGTCTGGTTGTGGCTTTTTTGGTTGTCTTTACCTGATGCCATGTTTGTAACATTTCTTGGCTTCATTCGATTGTCTAGCTCATCTTGAGGCATATGTTTCGGTTGTGCTCCTAAAATAAATTGCTTTTTTTCCTCATAACGTTGCTCCCCATAGGTTTTATGCAAAGACATTTGAGATTCTTGCAAATTTTCCGTGTCATTTGTTTTCTTTGATTGTTTCGCAAAAGATATTTCCTCTTTACTTTCTGTATTATGTCGCTGCTGCTGATGTTCATTTGCTATGTCTGTACTTGGATTAAGAAATTTGCTTTCTTCCTTAGAATTGTCTGATGGTTCTTTGAATTTTTCATCTTTCCTCTGTTCAGTGATTTCGTGAGTTTGATTTTGCTGTTGCTGCTGCTCTAAATCAGTGTTTACCAATTTGGACCAATAACAACGTACGGCATCAACCTTTTTCAAATATTCGTTTTCTACATGACTACCTTCTGCTCCTTCCTTGTAGGTTTGGCTTATTGGATTGTTTGTATTGAAATTTGTGCTTGGATTGCCAGCAAGTGTCATACCATTTTCTAATTTACGCTTGTTATCAATGACCTGTAAAATTTGTGGTCGCGACATTTTATTACTTTGATGCTTTAACCTATTACGTCGAAATGAGTCAGTTGTGGTGGTCGTGGTTGTGGTAGTAATAACCTTAACCGGTCGGGCTCTGTAGATTTGATTGCTGAGTACTCTTCTATCCCTGGATTTGGGTGATAGTAAAAGCTTTTTAGCTTCTCCTATACTTAAGTGTGGACTCGAAAGGTTTACACTATTTGCCGATGGATATTGTTGTCTTTTATGCTTGGAGGGCACTCTCTTCAGAGAACTTCTGAAACTATTACTTCTACTGCCACTAGTTTGGAATTTCTCCTTAAGACTTCCACTAGTTATACTCTTCTCCTTAAGACGTTCCTTGGAAAATTTCACCATCAAAACCTCATCCGGGTTTTCAACTCTTCTAATCTGTTTCTCTGTATTACTCGTGTAAGAATACCAGTTCTCCTTCTCCTCTTCTGTAGTTCTCAACTCTTTGGATTCCAAGCTTTCAATAGAATCTTCTTCTATAATATTATTTTGGGCATCCGTTACCACTATGCGGAATAAAGAGTTTTTATTGATTTGTTGTCTGTTACTATCAGGTAAATCTTTGGCTTTTTCTTCTCTAAAATCTTCGTAAAGTTTTAAAGTGTCTTCCAACCGAAACTTGGAACGATTCGCATATTCTATCTTCTCCAACTGGCTTCGTCTACCACTTGCTCTTATCTCCTTGGCTCTACGCTCGATTTGTTGACTGAAATTTTCAATTTCAATACCAGGAGCGTCTTTGGGTTTCTCCAAACTATCGAAGTTTTGACGTGGAGTATATGTTGGGAGGTTTGGTAGCTTAGGCGAATTTCGTTGAGTTTCGAAAGGTATTTCGTTGGTTGGTGTTGTGCTGTCTGAGGAATTGTTATTCTCCACAGGATTTAACTCTTCTTTTTCCTCTTCCGAGTGGAAATTTTCGGGAGATTCCAAACAGGGTTTGAAAGTTTCAGTAATTTCTTGATGTCTTAAGGTAGTTTTATCTGTAAAAATTGAAAATTAGGATGAAAATTGTTTTAGAGTTGTCTACCTTTTCTACTTACCCTCCTTCACATCCAAAGAGTTCTTTGAATTCCAAGATACCTCTTCCTCATCCAATAAGTTCTTCGAATTCCAAACTTCTTCTTGCTCCACTTCCAACTCCCTTTGCCGCTGTTGCTTTTGTGCTTCCCTTTCGATTTCTTGCTTCTCCTTCTGCTTAAACTCTTGATGAGCTTTGCCAAAACGTTTTATTGAATCATAGATCTCCTCACATGTAACCACTTCCTCACGAGGCAAACGTTTACAATGACTATCAGTTATTAATTGTGAATCGTGCTGACGTTCACTCTCAGCGTCTTCTGCTTGGTCAAGTGAACAGCAATTATCTAAATTGTATGATGACCTTAGTTGCGCATCAATGCTTTCGGAAACCTTAAGAATTTGACCGATGTTGACGTCAGGCAAACTATGATATTGATTGTCGTTAAGATTTGTTTTGAATGGTATGTACAGAGGTTCCGCCACCTGACGTTTCAGATGACTGGCGTTAGTTAATGCGGAAGTCGATGACGCTGAAGATGATTCAGTTGTTGGTGGCGTTAAAGCTTTGTCTGAAGAATCACTAACATTCGAGGAATAAGCAGAATCAGAATAACGTTTAAGTTTACGTTTCTCTACTACCGACAAAATCTTTGGTTTGCTAGCGGCACTGGATGTGACTCCACAGTTGTTATGCTGTTGCTGTACTGTGGCAATACAGGGTGTGTGTTCTATTTTTAGAATTTGTGTGTATAAGGGCTTGCTACCCTCTTCTTCTAACAAATTATTACAATGATCTAGAATCTCTATTTTGGTATTAACCGACTCCACATAGCTAACAGTATCTTGTGGAGTTCTTAGAAAGTCCTGGTTATTGCAATTCACTTCAAATTTGTGCTGCTTAGCCTGAGGCTCGTAAATGGTATCTTCGATGGAAATGTGTAGTAAAGTTTCAACCTCATCTATACAGGTGCACAAATTGTTTACCTCCAATGAAGTGTCACAAGGATCTACCTCTATCAAAGTACTATCGGAACTCTCCTCGGAGGATAGATAAACCGAATCATAGGCTATAATCTTTTGCAGATTTTCACTAACAGCTCGTGCCCTCTTCAAGGTACCCTCAATCTCAGTATCGGTAGTGGTATGTCTATTGGAGTCCTCAGTATCTTCAAAATCTTCTTCTCTCTGCTCTTCTTCAATTTCTTCGGGTTCCAAATCCGTTTCCTGAAGAAATCTATGTCTTGTGATTTGCTCTTCCAGCAAACGATCTCTATCACGTTCTCTCTCTGGCAAGTCTTCAGCCTCGTCTTCGGTTGTCTCAATACGGGTACGTGTAGTGGTCAAACTTATGATTTCATAACTTTCCTCGTCACCCTCGATTTGAGTCTTCTGAAAGATTTCCTCAATTTTGGTTATATCATACTCCTGCTCGGACAAAGAAGCGCTATCGGTTTGATCATCCGAGTTACTGGTAGTAGTCTCGGGAAAAACACTACTTTGACTGGTCTCAGGGCAAGATTCTCCACCGCTAGCCGGAGTGGAATGAGAAAGTTTATGGGACTTTTCAAAGTTAGCAGAACGTTTTTGTCTTCTCGACTGATAGATTCGAGGTTTTTCTTGGGCCAACAAATGAACTGCCTGTTCAAAGGCCTCAAATTCCAAATGCTGCTGATTAAGAAGATGCTGACGCTCTTGCTGCTGGGAATGATGTTGTTTTAGTTCATTCGATTGATGTAGAGAATTTTTAAAGTAATCCGAATTTAGACTTTCCAAATCGCTTTTATCGTTATGCCAGGGATGTAATTGTTCCGTAACAAGACCAAGTGCTAGTTTATCTAAACGTTTCAGATGTTCATAATAATCATTGGCTGTTGAAGTCGTCTGAGGTTCATGGTAATGGGGATGATAATGTAAGTGTTGTGATTGCTGTTTATGAAGTAATAATTGTTGCTGATGCTGCTGCTTATGGGAATCACAAGTCTCTGCTAAACTTTCAGTGCTTTGTTCGTCTAGATCTTGACAATAACAATCATTGACTGCAACAGCTCCTCTTGCTACGTCCCCAGACGTTACCACATTTGCTGTTTGGCAAACACCACTACCACTATTGTTGCACTTGCAATTTGTCGTCAGTTGTTCTCTGGATGTATGATGGTGGTGGTGATGTTGCTGCTGCTGCTGTTTATTATTGCCACAAATTAATCTATTGGGAAAACAAAAACAGAAAAATAAAGATTGAAATATAAATAAAATTCATTGTTTTTCCAACAATTGTTTTGAGCTAGAGACACATAAAAGTTGGATTTTTAGCAAGGGAACATTGTTGGGAGATCTATTAATTTTATACGAGTACTTAAGCTGTTTTGGAAGATGTAGTTTGAATTGCTATTTAAATTGTAAATATTGCTAATGTTACGTTTGAATTGCTGCCTAGACCTTGTTCAATAAATAGAGAAAAAATTGCATTCTAATCAAATAATATCTATTTATCATCTAATTATAGTTGAGCTGTGTATTATGTTAATTTTATACGATTACTGTTCAATGATTTTTCACGCAAACAATGGGGAATTTATAAACTGAAATATTGAAACAGTTGGAAACTAGGGGGAGTTACAATGGAAAATGTTATAGAATTACAATGCAAAAGCCAAAATTGCACACATATTTTTATAATGCAATAACTTGAATTTATGAGACAGAAATTTGAAAACAGTAGGGAATGTACTTGGTTTAAAATTTAAATTTTTTAATTTAAATTTTGAAAATTCTAAAGCAATCGAGATATTTTAAAATTTTTTCTGTTTAGATACCCTTTTCAGCCTTGTTAGAAGTTAAAAAGAAGCCAACCAAGGTTAGGTTAGGTTAGGCAGGCAGCCGATGTTAAGTCAGCGTCACTTGGGTCCTAAAAACGGTCCCTTTGTGGTACCTGCAGGGGATAGACTGGAAAAGAAAGCGAAGATAATTAATTCCAGGCCATCGGTGAGAGACTTAATCAAGCCAGCCTGCAGCTCTGATAAATGAGTCTATTTTACGAATGTCAATACTAGCTAGATCGGATAAATCCACCAGAAAGGTAACCCTCGAAATTGAAAGAGCGGGGCAGTGGCAGAGAAGATGAGTAACCGTTTCCTCCTCTTCGGCCAACCAAACGAAGTAAAAAAGAAAAGTCATTTGGAACAGAAGTATTCAATATTCTGAAAAACTCTTCAAGTGTTTACAAACTGTTAATATTAATTTGTGCTTGATTTTTTAGCAACTTTCTTTTTGGCAGATCATTATACCCTTCACCATCATAGGTGGAAAGGGTATTATAAGTTTGTGCTGATGTATGTAACGCACAGAAATATTTGTCTTAGAACCACCTTTTAGTATACCAATAGGCTTAGAATCACTTTCTGAGTCGATTTAGCGAGGTCAGTCAGGCAGTCCGTCCGTCTGGACGGCTGGTTGGACCCTCATGTAAACCATGTAATCAAAGTACAGCAATTCTAAAGATAATTTGATGAAATTTGGATCATTTTTTTGATAGTAGGACCATGGCTATTGAAATTCGTCAAAATCAGTCCATTATTTATGGTACCTCCCATAGGTCTAACTTCTCGGAATTGATATTTTGGCCACAAGTATAAATATTTTTTCATGAAATTTAAAACAAATACTGCTTATATAAACTAAAATCACTGTGCTAAATTTCATTGAAATCGGTCCACATTTGACCATAGCTTCCACACAAACTCTTCTGTCAAAACGCACTAAATGAGACAAAAATCGCTAAAACGCTCGTAAATCTGAAGATAATGAGAATTTCTTGTTTATTTTTTGTACAGATATTTTTTGTGACAACTGTAATCGATTTGTCAAATTTTGAAATAATCAGTCCACATTTGACCCTAGCTGTCATATAAGTCCAAATGTCGGAAACAGCTTAAATATATAAGTTTTGAGAAAATCTTTGTATGATGGCAAAATTTAGCAAATATTTGTCTTTATACAGAAAAAAGAATATCTTTGACCTTAGTGGTGAAGGGTATCGTATGGTCGAGCTTGACCGACTATAGCACTTACTTGTTTTACTTTAAAATTGAACCATGATTTGACTTACGAACGAATAACGCCTGAATATTATTGAATTTTATTATCAAAATTCGTATTCGGATAAGAGAGTGCCCTTCTTATATTTCAGTGGGCTGGCTCTTATATCAGTGGGCAGGCTCTTTTATCTTATATTTACAGTGGGCTGGCTCTACAGTGGACCAAATTTTCCCACCTCGGGTATGTAGAACCTTTGGGTCCGCATAACTTTCGAAAATTTGTTCCGATACCAAAGATTTTCCATTTTTGAAAAAAATGTTTTGCTTTTTTTGGCGTGACTTGTGGATTTTTTTTTCTTATAAACCTTTTTGGTATGACGAAAAATTTTTTAAATCTCAAAAAAATCCGCAATTTTTAGACAAAACTTGAGTTTTTTGTGTCTATAAAAAAAAATTATTGTGGATTTCAAAACTTTTCTTAAATAAATCGTATTAAAAAGGTTTATCAAAATTTTTGGGACATCAAACATTTAATTAAAATGTTTTACTGTAGTGTATTGCACTAAGATCCCAATTCATTACAATTATTTATTATTGTAATAAATAGTTTTTTGATAAAACCAAAAAATGTTGGTGCGGAAATCTTTTCTCGACGCGTTTCGATGGTGGGTTAGGCCATCTCATCATATTCATATATATATATATATATACATAATGTGTGGTTTTCGATCTGTCTAGAATTAGGGATAATCATCCTGATGAGATGGCCTAAATAACCATCGAAACGCGACGAGGAAAAGTTTCCTCACCAACATTTTTTGGTTTTATCAAAAAACTTTTTATTACAATAATAAATGATTGTAATGAATTGGGATCTTAGTGCAATACACTACAGCAAAACTTTTTAATCGTATTAAGTATAACGTTCTTAAGGTCTGTGCAAAAATCTGATATGGCCCTGCCATAAATAAGGACAAACGGTCTTTTTTTTCTATAAAAAACTTTAGTTTTCGAAAAGCTTATTCTTATGTATTCAAAAATGTTAATTAAAACTCATTCTTAAATTTATATTTCTAATATATTGGTCTATACTGTGTCCAAAAATGGTCCTAATACCTTATTAGGTTTTAGAGATTTTTGAACAAAATTACAAAGTATATAATGCTAAAAAATTACATTAATACCCTACAAAAAGTGTACTTCTTCTGTATTCAAAAATGCTAATTAAAATTTTAGAACTTGTTCTGAAATTTATATTTCTGAATTTTTAATATATTTGTCTATACTGTGTCTAAAAATGGTCCTAATACCTTGTTTAGTTTTAGAGATTTTTGCGATAAATTAAAAAGTTATATTAAAATAAATAAATTTATTGTTGTTGCACTTTTTTGCCAAAAGTTTTGAATCAGATTCTAAATTACGAAAAATTTTTAACCTCACTTAAAAGTATATCGAATTTTCTTTTCTTTGGTGTATTATTTTGGTAGAATAATATACAAAAAAAAACCTCATGCGCACCACTGTGCACTGTTTCCAAGAACAGCTGTATTGATTAGTGTGGTTAATTTATCAATTTGGCGTTACTGTTCGATGATTATCTTTATTTTTACCTAAAATAGAAGACTATTTAAGTTCTATATAGACAAAACCGTAACGGTTGACGTACTGGAAACCCAAATTTATTAATGAATTCAGGAGATATTGGCCGGTAGGTCGCTTTTAATTAGTAAAGACAAAAAATAGGAATTCGATATGGTTTCAAATTCCTATTTTTTGTCCGATTTAAAATCTTGGGCCGATCTTTGAAATCTAAATTTTTTGAAAATCCAAATATTTTCAGAACAACATTGCGTTACAACCCAAAGAAATATATCGATGGACTCAAAATTACTTCCTTCACTTCGATTTAATCCAATCAAACTATAGATTGCCATTTTAAAGATAACTAAAATTAGTCGGTATCTTTTCATTATTTCCATTTCTGATAGCACCGACTTAACGAATTAACAATCGCTTACAAATCACCTCAATACCTTCTAAAATTTATATGCTGAATTAAATAGCGGTCCATATTTGCCGTAGCTTTTATGTTATATCAACTTCGAGATATCTCTTAAACGCTCATAAATTTCAAGAAATTTTTATCATGTTGATCCTTTTAATAGAATCACGAAAAGAGGAAACTGAAAGCATTATTTAGCTCCTTTGTTAATTTGATGATGTTAAGCATGTTTATACACTCTACAATTATTTAAGTTATTTCGTGCAGTTTTATTTAGTTGCATGAACAATTTTATCAATTAAAGAAGTTGACATGCAATCATTTTATACGTGATTCCCCAAAGTCTACAGAAACCGTCTAAAAATCAAAACTGAAAAGGCAACAAGAAAAAAAACTCAAAAGAAACTAAATACAAAAATAAATCTGCCAAATTTTCACAAATAAAGTTTTTTGTGCCCCTGACTAATAGGTCAATCAGTTTAACTACGATTTATATATGTTCGATTTTTTATTAATAAAGCAGCTGGAGTTCTAATACTTTGCATGAAGAAATTTGGCTTTGATCATCATCTCAAGACTCTTGAGAATACTTTGTACAAGCTTTTAAGAAAATTGGGTCCAATTTTTTCCCATTCCTCAAGAAAAATTGTTTTATTTCGGACTTCGAAGAAATGTGATGTTTTCTTATACATATTGGAGTCGATATAGCTCCAGAGATTCTGGTGCTATCTCGACTCTGGACTAAAGTCTTCATAATATACGGGCAGCTATGTAAGTTTTATGCTTCGAGTCGTTGACTTGTTAAAAATTGTAGTACTTCAACTGCTAGTTTATAACTCGTTAATCGTTGTCCATTCCATTTATATATGATATTCGGGAACAAGAAGAAGTTAATACGAGCAGGTGTCAACTGTATATTTTACCAAGTATAAGTCATCAATTCGATGTTTTGTCTGCTCCAAAATTCATTTCTTTAACGAGTTGTGAAGAATGATTCGTCTTCAGGGATTGTTTTTACGAATTTCTCCGAAGACAATGGCCATATGACCCATACCGCCGTAGAAATAGATGAACATTTCTTTCATTGTGCTTCTTTCACGAACACATTCTGTTGGATTTATCTCGTCTTGGAAAACCTAAATATCGATTGCTTTTATGTTTCCGGCTCCGATTTTTAAAACGCTTGACGTTTTTTTTTTATCATTTCATCTCTTCGAGCGATAACTATTTTGACTATTGGTCAGCTGGTAATCCAGATCTCAACCCTTTGGACTACAATTTGTGGTCCGTATTAATGGCTTGTTTTGCTTTACTTGCTATCCAAATATTGAGTAACTGAAGCGAGCGCTTTTGTCCGTACAGGAGGCCTTTCCAAATGAGCTATTCTAAGATTTGTAGCCATTTTATAACTCAATAAAAACAAAAATATCTTTTTTTGCTTTTTGATTGACACTTTCTTGTTGGAAAATAATCAAATCATTTCCAATTTTTTGTCAAATTGATTTTCTGATTTCAAACAAGTATCACTTGTATGAATGATTCTGAAAATCCCAAAAATTTATCTTCTTCGATTTCGATCAAACTCAAAATATATATTCTCCTTTTATCGCCGGATGTGAAACCTAGCCTCATATCTTTTATCGTTTAGATTATTAGGCTCCCACAGTTGGATATCTCATGTATTTTTGTGAAAATTGGCAACGTTTTAGAAAAAAATAACAGTTATTTTTTGATTTTTATTTTTTTGAGCAAAAATAACAGTTATTTTTAACTTTTATTTTTTCGAGCAAAAATAAAAGTTATTTTTTAACTTTTATTTTTTTCGAGCACAAATAGCAGTTATTTTTGACTTTTATTATTTCGAGCATGAATAAAAGTTATTTTTTGACTTTTATTATTTCGAGCATGAATAAAAGTTTTTTTTGACTTTTATTTTTTCGAGCAGAAATAAAAGTTATTTTTGTGTTTCCAACCTCAATTATGATTGCAACACTCAACTCCATTAATTTTTGAGCATATGCAAATTATTTTCACTGAAAAATTATCTTTGTTTAAAAAATTGTTCAATGAATTTATCATGAATTTAAACAAAAATAGCTTTTATTTCTACTCGAAAAAATAAAAGGCAGATTGATTACAGTTGTTACAAAAATTATGTATGCAAAAAATAGACTCAAAATTTCCATTATCTTTAGATTTACGAGTGTTTTAGTGATTTTTTGTCTCATTTAGTGCGTTTTTAAAGAAGAATTTGTATGGGAGCTATGGTCAAATGTGGACCGATTTCAACGAAATTTGGTACAGTGATTTTAGTTGACTTAAGCAGTATTTGTTTTAAATTTCATGAAAAAATATTGATATTTGTGGCCAATATAGCAATTCCGGGAAGTGGGACCTATGGGAGGTACCATAAATAATGGACCGATTTTGACCAAATTCAATAGCCATGGTCCCATTATCAAAAAAATGATCTGTGCCAAATTTCATCAAATTATCTTTAGAATTGCGACCTGTAGTTTGATTACAAGGTTTACATGGGGGTCCAGCCAGACAGACGGACGGACGGACGGACATCGCTAAATCGACTCAGAAAGTGATTCTAAGCCTATTGGTATACTAAAAGGTGGGTCTAAGACAAATATTTCTATGCGTTACAAACATCAGCACAAACTTATAATACCCTTTCCACCTATGGTGGTGATGGGTATAAATATTGATATTTGTGGTCAAAATATCAATTCCGGAAAGTGAGACCTATGGGATGTACTATAAATAATGGACCGATTTTGACGAATTTCAATAGCCATGGATAGCCCACTATCAAAAAAATTATCTGTGCCAAATTTCAGCAAATAATCTTTAGAATTGCGACCAGTATTTTTATTACATGGCTTACATGGGTGTCCAGCCAGACGGACGGACTGGCATCGCTAAATCGACTCAGAAAGTGATTATAAGCCTATTGGTATACTAAAAGGTAAGTATAAGACTAATATTTCTATGCGTTACATACATCAGTACAAACTTATAATACCCTTTCCACCTATGGTGGTGAAGAGTATAAAAAGCAATTTGAAAGAAAAACGACTTAGGTCCTTTCTATATTAAAGTAACGATATATTCATTATGGGTCTTTGGACATTATTTTGGGAATTATAAATGGCATGACAAACTCAAAATAATGGTAACAAAAAGGATGGAATAAAAAATTTCTCTAACGCTCGGCTAAGAACTTTTTAGCTTAAAGTCGATTCTAGGTAAAAAATGTATGTCATTATGCAAAATAAATTATATAATTTTTTAAATTTACTTACAAAACAAGCTCCGCAATAATTATTCATATATTGTGGTTAGGATTTATTATTTAAGCCAATTCAACCACAGAATTAAAAACTTCTTTGTGTCAACCAAATCCAGTTTCTCTAGCTAATAAAATCATAGAAAAATTTGATTAATTGCCAACGAATTTTGGTTGAATGTTCGGATGGTTGACTGATTGCACTAGAATTATATGGTTTAAAAAGAAAAACTACTGCTGCTGCTGTTGTTTTCTAATTTCAATTTACAAACATGCACAGATACTTTTGGCAAAAAATTTTATTATTTTTTTTTTCGCTACTTCCTTTGGCTGATTGTTTTGTAGAACTTAAAACATGTCAACGACAATAAAACAACTGAATCAAAATTTTAGTTAACTTTTTTCAACAACCTGTAGATTTTATTTCGACTGTGTATGTTTTTTATATTTATTTATTTTGTTTTTTTTTTTATTCGTTTTACTTCAATTCGATACCTCCTCATCTCCGGCATAAAGTTAAAAGCGTTACAAACCCCCCCAAAACATTTGAAAAAAAGGTTTTCAGTCAGACTTAGATTCAGATATACTCGTACAAAGTTAAAGTCTCATCGCATCGCATCGCGTCAGTGGTTTGTGCGTCATCGTCATCATCATCATCGCAATTGCAAAACAAGAGCACGCGATGTTTGTTTTTAAGCAGAATTTTTTATTTTTCCTTTTATTATTAAATTTTAAATATTTTTGTGAATAATAAATAAATAAAAATCTTCCCTTGTTTATTTTGCCTTAAGCTTTTTGTGTGTTTTTGGCAACTTTTTTTATTTTTGTTTGTATATCTTTTTACTTATGAAGAAATTTTTCAAATAAATAGAATGAACAAAAATAACAAAATAAACTCAAATTAAGTTTAAAATTCTGAGACTACTTCAATTTTTTTTTTTATAAATTTAAATTAAGTAATTTGATCTGTAATCTTAGACTTGTAAAAAAAACTAATTAATTAGCTTTTAGAGGCTATAGATCTAGTTCCTAAATCATATAAAAAAGCTAATCTTATATTCTTAAACGAGCAATAATTGTATGTATATATATATATATATATATATATATATATATATATATAGAATGGCTATCTCGAAAACGGCTCTAACGATTTTGATAAAATTTGGACAGTGGGTATTTCTTTTGATGTATAGGTCGAAGAAGAAGGGACTTTTGGAACTTTTACCTCTAAGAGGGTAAAAACGGGTAAAAAGGGGAAAAATCGAAAACGCTATGTCTCCTAAAGTAATAGGTATAGAAACCAAATTAAAATTACGTTTTAAACAGCTTTGAAAATAAGCGGACAGGTGTTTGGTACTTTTTTGAAACTATGTCCGATAAGGGGTAAAAAAAGGTGAAAATAGTTTTTTTTGGTACCTTTTTAACCCACTCATATATTTTAAACTAAGGAATATAGAAAGAAACTTTGTACTGCAATCAATAGATGTGAAAGAAACTTTAAACACATATTTGGTGCTTTTTTGATTTTGGGGCCAAAATGGGTAAAAAAAGGATAAAATGATAACTTAACATCTCCAAAGTAATATGAATAGGAACATTATACATTATGTTAATTGCGTTTTAAAAAAATGTACCGAATTCAATTGGCACCAAAAAAGTACCAAATATACTATGGAACTTTTAGAAATTAGGGAATAAAAAGGGGGAAAAATTAGTATTATTTTAAACAAATGAATGTTTGTCTGTATGTATGTTCTTTATAGAATAGTAAACTGTGAATTTGATTGTGTTATGCTCTTTAGCGAAGATGTTGCGGATAAGCCGGCGAAGGTTTTAAAGTTGATAAGACTAATTTCCGACAGATGGCGCCACTGAAAATTACTAAAAATTAATTAAATCGTAAACTGTACATTTGATCATGCTATGATCTTTAGCAAAGTTGTAGCGCATGAGTCGACGAAGGCTTTTTAGTTGGTATGAATAATTTCCGACAGGTGGCGCTACAGAAACTTACTCAAAGTCAATTTAATCGTAATCTGTACATTTAATCATGCTACAATCTTTAGCAAAGTTGTTGCACATGAGCCGACGAAGGTTTCTTAGTTGGTATGAAGAAATTTCGACAGGTGGCGCCACTGAAATTTACTCAAAGTCAATTTAATCGTATGCTGTACATTTAATCATGCTATAATCTTCAGCAAAGTTGTTACGGATAAGCCGAAGAAGGTTTATGAATTGGAATGAGCAAAGTCCGACAGGTGGCGCCACAGAAAATTACTCAAAATTAATTAAATCGTAAACTGTGCATTTGATCATGTTATAATCATAAGCAAAGTTGTTACGAATAAGCAGACAAAGGTTTCTTATATGGTATGAACAACTTCAGGTGGCGCCACTACAAACTACTCAAAATGAATTAAATCGTAAACTGTGCATTTGATCAGACTATAATCTTTAGCAAAGTTGTTGCGCATGAGTCGACGGAGGTTTCTGTTGATATGAATAATTTCCAAAATTATTCAAAATGAGTTAAACTGTGAACTATGTTTTGGTCGGACAAAATAATTCAAAATTAACTGAATATTTCTACAATGTCTTTCCTCTAAAATTTATTTTAGCACTTTATAATATAATATATATAAAAACTTTAAAATTTTCCTCAAAATGCTTATCATAAAGCTCCGAGCAAGGCTCGGTCAACCTTTATCTTTATCGGTGATTAATGACTAAGATACCTACTAATTTATGAGCGTCACTCAAGACCAAAAAATTTTTAAATTGTATAACAATTTTTGTTCAAATTATTTACAAGATTTCTGCTGTATTGTTTCATGTAGTTATACGAGGGTTACTATTTAAATATCGGGAACTAGAAAAACTATTGTCAATGGCTAAAATCTGTTAACACCATAACAAAGTTTGAAATGTTTTAGCACAAACGTACTACCAATGTTTTGATAAGTTTGACAAAAATAAATGGAAATTTAAAAAGTTTATCGCTTAACTGACTTTATTAAAAATTTTAAGGTATCAAATAACTAATGGGTGTTTTTTTTTAGAGGTATAGAACTTCGAATTGAAATAAAACACAAGAAAATCGTTTTAATGTCCATCAATTTGGCTTTATTGGAAGGATAATTTTATGCCATTAATGTTTAAATATGATTTCGGGCATGTGGCCGCCGCGGCTGGCTCGAATAAAGCCAATTCTACAGGTCCAATTTTCAATTATTTTTTTGAGCATATGGGGCCGTATGTTGGCAATAACGCCACGAATGTTGGCTTCCAAGTCCCCTAACGTTTCTGGTTTGTTGGCGTAGACGAGCGACTTCACATATCCCCAAAGAAAATAATCCAGTGGTGTCAAATCGCACGATCTTGGTGGCCAATTGACAGGTCCGTTCCACGAAATTATGCGCTCGTCGAATGTTTCCTTCAATAAATCAATTGTGACGTGCGCTGTGTGGCATGTAGCGCCGTCTTGTTGGAACCACAACTCATCCACATTCATGCCATCCAATTGGGGAACAAAATAGTCGGTTATCATGGCTCTATACCGGTCTCCATTTATGGTAACTGACTCTCCAGCATTATTTCGGAAGAAGTATGGCCCAATGACTCCACCAGCCCATAGAGCACACCAAACAGTCAGTTTTTGTGGATGTAATGGCGTCTCAAGGGTCTCATGTGGATTCTCTTCACTCCAAATGCGGCATACACCAAAATAACGACGCATTGCATGGTCTCGCGGCTTTAATTCTTGCACAAGCTGGATCTTGTAAGGTCGCAAGCCAAGAGCTTTGCGCAAAATCTTCCATAAAGTTGATGGACAAAGCTCCAATTGCTGTACACGGTGGCGAATCGATTCATTCGGGTCCTCTTCAACACTTTGCTCTACAGCGGCAATTGTTTCTTCGGTGCGCACTGTTCGACGTCGCTGCGGATGCGTATTATCACATAGAGTAAACGTAATGCGAAAACGATCCATGGTTAACCGAATTAATTGCTCTGATGGACGATTATGTCGACCATAAAATGGACGGAGCTTGCGGTAAACTTCGCGAACTGAACCATTATTTTCGAAATAAATTTGCACGATTTGCAAGCGTTGTTCTTTTGTCAACCTGTTCACGATGAAATGGCAAACCAAACTAAATATTAATCACTTGACAGCTGACAAAATGGCCGCCAGTTAAAAAAGTGATGCCAACTTAAAGTTCTATACCTCAATAAAAAACACCCGATACTTCTATCGGAGCAGAAGTAGTCATTTGAGTCATTTTAAGAATTTTAAATTCAGATTAACCAGTACCGCATATAAGTTCTTGTGATGATACTGATCAAGGTGTAAACACTTTAACTAGCGTACTTCTGCAAGCCACACATCAAGCTTGCGAATCTACCACAAGGAAAGGAAAATTCAAGCCCCTTTGGTGATCAGCAGACACCGACTGTTTAATGAAGCCAAAAGAACTGCCAATTGGGTCCCCCATAAAGCTTTAGTTAACAGATTCTAAAATGTTGTCAGAAACGCGAAAAGGCACTCTAGGACAAACTTCTGCGGGGCGCTTTTGAAAAATTTTATGATCCAGTTCTATAGAGAAGAGTCTAGATATTAAGGTTTAATAATTGTTTTCGAGAAAAAGTTTTATTTTGTGCTATAAAAAAGGTATTGAAATGAAAAGTGATAAAATTTTTCATCAAACTCAATAGCTCATGCATCGAATATAGTTTCACAGCTTTAATCTTGATGTCGATTTAATTGAGATACACAGCCTGGTTTTCGTCTGCAGAAGTAAATAACTTAATCTCGTATATAGTTAAGGAGATATCGGGAAATCAAAAAAGCTCTAAAAAACTCAGTGTTTTCGTTTTTCTTTGGACAAAAACTAAGTTGGCTCGGTTTTTCTCGGAGCTCCCACCATAACCATGTTAAAGGTGAAAGTCTCTTCTTTAGATTAAGTTAAAAAAAAATTCACCGAAATTGACCGTAGAACAAAGTTTAAAATTTTCTGAATAAAGTCACCTAAATTATTACGCATAATTTAAGCAAAAAGTGTTGCAGTCGTTTAGGCGTAACTTTTCAATCAATGTAAATTTTTGTGTAAGTCCCGTATGAGTCGACGGATTTCATCCAAAATTAGTAGAGCACTTTTTAGGGTCAACTTATAGACTCGTGCCGAATTTTATCAAATTTTGTTGAAAATTGTGGAATATACTGATAAGAAAAATAGTTGAAACAAGTAAGAAAGTGCTATAGTCGGTCAAGCCCGACTATACGATACCCTTCACCACTAAGGTCAAAGGTGTTTTTTTTTTTTCTTATATAAAGACAAATATTTGCTAAATTTTGACATCATACAAACATTTTCTCAAAACTTATATTTTTATGCTGTTTCCGTCATTTGGACTTATATGAGAGCTATGGTCAAATGTGGACCGATTTTAACGAAATTCGGTACAGTGATTTAATTTTACATAAACAATACTTACTTTACTTACTTAAATGGCCTGTAATTACAACCTGTTTAGGTCAAAGGCCGAGCATATTTTAGAATTCCAAGCACCTCTATCTTGTGCACATATTCTCCAATTTCGTATACCAAGTTTCAAAAGATTTTCTTCTACTTGGTCTTTCCATCGAAGTTTTGGACGCCCTCTTCTACGCGTTCCCTCTGGATCATTATCGAAGACTTTTCTTGCCGGAGTATTTTCATCCATTCGCACAACATGTCCTAGCCAACGCAGACGCTGTTGCTTAATGCGTTTTACTATGTCTATGTCAGCGTATAACTCATACAGCTCATGGTTCATTCGATGTCGATACTCATTGTTGACGCAGACTGGTCCAAAGATTCTTCGTAGAATTTTCCTCTCAAATACTCTAAGGATAGCTTCATCTGTCTGTGCAAGTGCCCATGTATGTATGTATGAGCGTTTTATAGAGCGTGATTTTAGTTCTTACAGAGAGGACTTTATTTCTTAGCTGTTTGCTTAGTCCAAAATAGCATCGATTGGCAAGTATGATTCTACGTTTGATTTCGAAGCTTATATCGTTGTTGATGTTCACAGCGGTACCAAGGTATACAAATTCTTTTACAACCTCGAAGCTATAGTTCTCAACGGACACATGTGATCCGATTCTAGTGGTCTGTCTGCCTGTAGAAACCATCAGTTTTGTTTTTGATTCATTTACAACTAGACCCATTTTATTTGATTCCTTCTCGATATTGGAAAAGGCGGCAGTTACCTCGCGTAGAGTGCGTCCTATAATATCAATGTCATCGGCAAACGCGAGTAGCATATGTTTTCTATTGAAAATTGATCCTGTTGTATTAACCGCTGCATCTCGCAAGATTTTCTCTCCGTTTAGTTATGAAGGACTCTGATAGGTTCTTACCTATCTTAACAGATGATGTTGTATTAGTTAGTGTCATCCTGCGTAACTTTATTAGCTTCGTAGGGATGCCGAACTCAGACATTGCTTCAAACACCTTCTTCCGTATCGGGCTGTCAAAAACAGCTTTGTAGTCAACAAAGAGATGATACGTGTCGATTTGTTTCTCCTGGGTCTTCTCTAGGATTTGACGTAGAGTAAAGATCTGGTCAGTGGTTGATTTACCTGGTCTAAAATCACATTGGTATGTCCCAATTATTTCGTTTACTTTGGGCTTTAGCCTTTCACACAGTATGGTCGATAAAGTCTTATATGCAATTGAGAGGAGACTTATACCTCTATAATTTGCACATACAGTTTTATCTCCTTTTTTGTGGACTGGACAAAGGACACTGAGATTCCAATCGTCCGGCATGCGTTCTTCTGACCATATGTATTCTAGGAGCCGGGACATATACTTTATTAGCTCATCACCTCCAGCCTTAAAAAGCTCTGCTGGCAAACCATCGGCACCATCAGCTTTATTATTTTTTAATCGCGCTATTGCAGTCCTAACCTCGTTCAGGTTGGGTGGTGGACATATAATGCCGTAATACATAAACAATATTTGTTTTAAATTTCAATGTTGATATTTGTGGCCAATATATCAATCCCGGGAAGTGGGACCTATGGGAGGTACCATAAATAAAATGATCTGTGCAAAATTTTATCAAATTATCTTTGGAATTGCTACCTGTACTTTGATTACATTTTACATGAAATCAGCCAGCCAGCCGTCCAAACGGACTGCACAAACTTATTATACCCTTTCCACCTATGGTGGTGAAGGGTATAAAAATGGGGGTTCAAAGCAGGTACCCCAAGAAGTTTACGGATTTCAACCAAAATTAGTAGAGCTCTTTGCTGGATAAACTCATGGATAAATTTTGTTGAGAATTTCGGCTTTTACATTGAGAACAAAGATAAGTAAAAAAATACTGTATGCGAAATTGCATCGTTGTTGGATCACTCCTTCTATTTTTTGCACTTCGATGTATGAGAAAATATTACTGTACGGCGTGGAAGGCTCACTCGTATCTATACATATGAGTTATCTTAAGCTATCTCATATACTTAAATCTTGGATCAGATGTGAGGATGTCTTTATAGCTAGCCAAACTAAACCAATCAGCCTCAGTTCTTTTCTTCTTAAACGCTTGGAACATATTATTGATGCCCATCTTCGTTTATCAATAAAATCGTGTCTACTCTCCACATTACAGCATGACTACAACAAAGGTAGATCTATAGAAACAGCACTCCATTTATTTGTTAGTTTTATAGAAAAATCACTCGAGTACGGCAAATTTTTACTTATTGCCTTTCTTGACATAGAAGGACTTTAAACAATATCAAGCCTACGTCTATTACATTGGCAATGGCAGACTAAGGAATTGACAATTCTATTATCTCCTTCGTTGTAAACTTCTAAGAGTTATTAGCTCAACCATGGATAAAGCTACAGTCTACATAGCAGCATGTCGTGCTACTTTGTAGACTATACAGGGGCGGTGTTCTGTCACCTCTGTTATAAAACCTTGCTATACTCAGAGGACTGGATTCCCTGTGCTTCGAAACCATTTTTTATGCAGATGACGTCGCTATTGCAGTTTCGGGTAAATACCTGAACACTCTACCGTCGCTCTCCTCACACTTGCTAGCTGGACCGTTTCTAATGCCTTTTGAGTTAATCCCGCTAAAACGGATTTAGGAAATTACTAGGAGACATAAGTTTGCCCCGTTTACTCTTCCGAAGTTAGACGGGATAGAACTGCTGCTCACTGACCACGTCAAATATTTAAGATTCGTTCTGGGCGCCAAGCTGTTCTGGAGCTGAAACATCCAATTTAGGGTGTCTAAAGCAGCCATTGCACTGTATTCGTGCAGAAGAGCCTTTCCCCTGCAAATACTGCCTTTGATATGGTTGTAAAACCTAAATGCATGTATGGGGCTCTTGTTTGGTGGCCTGCTTTATGTAAGGCTAATCAGCGAGAAACATTTGTTAAAATCCTCAGATTCTCTACCCTAATGATGCTAGTGCAATTAGGACTACGCCTTTAAAATCAGTCTTTACTATGCTAAACTTTCTCCGGCTGAGCTTATGGCTTAAAACGTAGCCCTTAACTCATCCATAGAACTATCCCCAAAAACATCGACTACTGCATTCGTATCCTATTTCTTGACCACTCATTTACTGTAGATATCTCTGGAGGCAAAATCGACCCTATAGTTGGGAGATATACACGGATCTTAGACTATGCGGATGAATCTAAATCGATAAATTTAATAGATGGGGCTTTTTCATCCCACTGTTAGGGACGAAAATTTACTTTAAGCTCCCAAAACTCTGAAATTTCAGTAATCTATAGGGCGAGCATATTTGAGGCCCTATACTCCACAGAGAGTCAAGGATAATAGAAGAAGAATGGGGAGAGCAAATTTCTAAGGTACCACCGAATATACTACAGAGATATTCGTTTTTTTACGGACAGTCTTGTCGCCATTCACTCCTTATCTATATTATGCTTTAAGACATCTGATGACATAAGACATGAGATGACGAGCCATTCTAATATTGAACTTTTTTGGGTACGTGGCCACAAGAATGTACCAGGAAGCTATTGCAGATGATCTATAAAAATTTGGTGCTATCCTCAGTCAGAATGATATTAATAAATACATAGGTATATCGCTATCAGCCTGCAAATTTCTCTTTGTTGGTCCGCACAGTCCAACTGGTCCACAGAAACAATCAGCTTAGTCTCAAGAATAACTTGGACAATTTAGGACAGTAAGCATTCTGCAGTCTTGGTTTCCCTATCGCCTCTATTATCAATTCTCGCAGGGCACTGCATAACAGGATTACATGTTAGAAGTTGTTCACAATGTCGAGGAATATCCTATCACCTATTGGTGAAGGGTATAAAAAATGTTCGAATATCGACCTACTTTTTAAGGATAATATTTCGACAAATAAGGACGTTAAAACGCGAAAACTCCTCTTAAAAATGTATTTAACGATTATAATACAAAAATTTGTTCGTCAAAGCTAATATTATAAATTTGTCTTATCGATCTGCCAAAAAAATAAAATCCGTAAGAAGGTCGAAAATCGCCTGCTTGTTATTTTTGCTTTTAATTGTATAGAGCAATGTCAGATTGATTTTGTGCTTTATATATATATGTTTTTTTTAGCAATGTGTTATTTTTGCTTTTTATTATATCGAACTATAATTAAAAAAAAAATATATTATTAAAAAGGTTTCTTTTTGGAATAACTTTTTAGAAAAGTATTTGCTATTAAAAACCTGTTATACAAAATAATCAAGTTGTCATTGCTCAAAAATATAACAAACAAAAATAACGAACAGACATTGCTCGATAAAATAAAAAGCAAAAATAACTGTCTTTTTGCTGTAAAAATTAAAATTCTATAAATAACAGTTACAGGCAAAGCCGGGTATAACGAATCCCGATTTAACGAAAATTGGATATAACGAACGCTATTATTTTTTCCATTGAATACCTTATATAGCGAATATTAAGCAAATTTAATAAAATTAATTATAACTAATAATAAAAAAAGTTATGTAAAATTTCCATGAATTTAAACATTTTATTAATGTTTATTTGAAAACCGACTAAAAAGAAAGTAAAACAAGTAAAAAATATGTAAACTGTGCAAAAAAAGAATCAAATTGTCGTTTTCGTAAGATTTTGACCGATTCCAACCAAAATTTCGTACAGTGATTTTTAAGTCTTAAAGAAATATTTCCTCTTAATTTTGTATAAATATAATAAAATTTGAGGGCAAAATCTAAATTTCGGGAAGCCAGACCTACGAAAGTTTCCTGAAATAAAGAACCGATTTCAGTATTGTTAGTCTCACTATAAAAAAGATATCTGTACTAACTTTCATGAAATTATCCTTGAAAATGGGACTTTAATAAGAAGATTACATGGATGACAAGCCTGGGCCCTTACCGCGTAACTCGATTCGAAAAGTAAAATCATTCGAAAGAAATTTCCGAATCGAAAGGTTAACCGTATTGTGTAAATCGTTCGAAACGAACACAGTGTTGTATTCACAAACATAAGGGAAAATTTGTGAAAATGTTGGTAGCACTGCTGTTTGACACACAAATTTTCCAAAACAAAACATATCAATGAGCAATTTCAAGTTATTTTTAAATAATTTTATAATATAAATTGCGTTTCCTTATTGTTCGATGATGAGAATGATACGGTACCTGAACGAGTCAAAAAAAATTAATTAGAGACTCTTCAAACATAATGGGTCTTTCTAATAAAATGTAAATGACCATATACACCCACAATTAAATTAGCAATTATCACAATTAAATTAGAGTATATTGTTTAACAATTTCCAAATCAAGGTCTACAATAGCTTTCTTCATTTCCAATTGTTGAACCTTTCTTTTGGATTTTTCCAACTCTGTTAATTTTTTGAAATCGAATTTTTCTTTTTGTAGTTTAATTTTTCTTTTTTAAGTTAATTTTTTTTAAGTTAAATTTCTAAATTTAATTTAGGAGTTCGAGTTTATACTTTAAAAACAGTTATTGTTATTATAAAAGGTCATTACTACGATATCTTCTTGATTGGAGGAATTTAAATTTTCATTTAAATTATTTTCAAGACTACATCTTCGTATTAATGTTGGCACATTGTGTGATTAGCTTTTTGTTCCAAACTTTTGTGTCCCAGACATTCCGCTTACAGCTTCCTCTATCGAAAGAAAATTGGACGTTTGCTGTTCTAATTTGCTTGGTCCACCTCCAGTCCGAGAAATACTGCTACGGTTCCTATGACATTTGCTTCTTACGTTATTTTTGTAGAAAGCCCAAACCTAAAAATAAACTTGTCATATATTCCACCATTTCCTCATATTGTTTTTTTGGTTGTGTAAATATATTTTTTCGGAATATTCCTTTAAAATGTTAACAATACTAATTTATTATTTGATTCACTTTATAAAAATGGATTTTTATTTAAAAAAGTATAATTTTTATAAATACTTACATTTTCCCCAACTGTCACTACCTAAATAGCTTTCGAACAATTTCCTATCATTTTAAACGACAAAAATGTCCGTTTTAGTAATACACAGTTGGATTTACGAAAGGGAAATTTATTTGTCGAAAGCGAAAAAACTTGTCCGCACTTTCGAAACAAAACATACGAAGATCGTATTAGACAGTACTATTTGTACGAACTCGAAAATTTTCCGTTTCGAATCGAGTTACGCGGTAACCCCCCTGAACAGCAGTCGAACGAACTGACATCGTTAAATCGACTCAGTTATTGATTATGAGTAGATTAGTAGGTGGTCTCAGACCAATATATCTATGGTGGTGCAGAGTATAAAAACTTTGCGATATAACGAATATTTCTGTATTACGAATGAGCCTGACATTATCAGCCTGTTCACAAAACTGTCATACGTTAGAAGGCAATCGAATACGAGCCTAACGATCAAGCTCTAAATTGAGTTAATTTTCTTTTTCGTTTGAAAGTAAAAGCTTCGTAATTAAATATCAAATAATAGTATTGCCATGATACATTTTATTACTTTTCTGAAAGCTTTTCCTGTAAAACTTAAGAATTTTGTAAAATGATGTTAACCCTAAAATTAAATAATATCAAAAATAAATAAAAACAAAAAATAAAAAAATTTAACATTTTTTTCAAAATTAAATCAAAAAACAACAAAGAACATTGTGACACTCCAGTGGCTCAATAGAGTTGCATACCGACGAGCACGTTCACCCTTTCCTACACTCGGTCGAGTAGCTCTTACAAAGACCCTATTCCGAAACATGTATTGCGTACTGGTGAAATACAACTCTCATGTATGGGCCGGTGCTTCCAAGTTTATTTCGGAACTTCTTGACCGAGTACAGGAGAGAGCAAAAGTGGTCATCGGTAACAGTAGGTTATCCAACTCTATTGTTCTATTGTTACTACTTTGGAATGTGCTCTAACAAAATCAGGAAACTCGTTCTCGATACAAGAACTTTCTTACGCAATACACGTCTATCTTTTAGAGCTCATCCTTTCCTAGTCTATTGACCAGTAGACAGACGATACTCTACAGATAGACGATACGCTAGCCGTACTGTTCGTATGTAGAATTTTCTTCCCGCAGAAGTTTTTCCAACCAGTTACAATATAGGGAAGTTTAATGTAGGGTTTACATAACTCAAGCGCCTGACGATTGAGTGAAATTTACATGTGTTTTGTTATTGTTACAAAAACAAAATACATGTAAATTTCACTCAATCGTCAGACGCTTGAGTTATATAAACCCCACATAAATCAAATGTCCACAAACACTACCTATTCCCCTCCCACAACCTTTTCCTAATTTCAACACAATGCATTATATTGTGTTCAGGTCCCAGGCGATTAGAATTTTTCAATTGCCTGATTTGACATTTACTTTCGTCTATACATTTCATTTACGAACCAAAATTGTAAAAGCTTTTTCTAGTTTCACTCAAAAAAAAAAAATTCAAAAACCAAAAGTTCAATTTTTTCGTAAGTTGACGTACAATTTGAAAAAATTGTAGTTTCAAAAACAGGCTGTATATCTTTCGTTATACCGGGAGTTGCCTGTATTTAAAAAAATTTTAAGGTAAATTGAAAAAAGTAAAGCAAAAAATATTTGCTCTTATTTGAATATTAAAATTCAGTATCAAATTCAATTTTTTAAACTTTTCAAAATGTAGTTTTTTAGATTCATTGCAAATAAGTACATGACTCAAGTCAAACATTTCTTAAACACCACTTTTTATAGCCTAAATGAGTCTTGAATCTAGAAATAAATTAATCTTTACTAATTGAGATTCACTTAAACATTTTAATTAAACACTTTTTCTTATCCACAAAAGACACAAATTTTAAAACAAATTTTTCCACCAATTAACTGGCATTCACTTTTTCAAACCAGCTTCTCAAACAAACCCAAATTACGTATTTTGTACATCAAAGCCAATTACTCATTATACAAATTAAACTTTCTTAAACACCCGTTATTTTTTTTGATCACCTCCATCCTCTTCGATCCACTGACTTACCTTTCACGTTCTCGAAAATAACCGCGATTAACTAAACGAGCACGCGGTATCAATTGTGATCGTCTACTACCATTTGAAGAACTAATTTGCAGATCGCTAAATGTCTCCTCACGTATAACGGCTAAACTGCGCGATCGTCTCAAGCTACACGAATCGCTGGCGAATTCAAATGGCTGAGATGATGATGATAATGATGTTGAAGGTATTGACGACGTTGAGACGATGTTGTTGTTGTTGGATTGTTGACGTGTTTGGTGTTGGATCTGTTGATGTTGTTGTTGTTGTTGTTGTTGCTGCTGCAGCGGCTGCAATTGTTGCTGTTGTTGAGGTTGGGATGATTGATAGATGTTGTTTGTAGAATGATGATAATTTTCGTCAGCTGTTAATTAAACGAGAATAATAATAAAAGTTGTAAATTAGAAAACGAGTTTCAGCCAAATTTAAGTTTTTTTTAATCAATTTTGCGGTTGTTGTTTATTGTGAAAAAAAAATAATGTTATTAGAGTAAAGACGAATTATTAAGGTCCCTTTATCGATATACTTATATTCTAATGTTTTGCCGAAGACTGTTAAGCGATGCCATTTTAAGAGGTAAATTAATTACATTATATACTAGCTGTTTGTACCCGTCGTTGCCCGGGTTGATAGTAAAAGATTTTTACTTATTGCTGTTAACTATTTCTTTAAAAATTAACATTATGAAATATTTTTTTATTAATTTTTACAATTATCGAACAATCATAAAAAATCATTGAACAGTCGTCAGTCACTCATCAATCAACCATCAAACAATCGCCAAACAACCATCAAATAATCATGAAAAATCTTCAAACAATCGTCAGTCAAGCTATTATCAAACATTAATCATATTTCCAATATCCGATTTTAGATAAATAAAAAAAGAGGGCGTATAAGTGGGCATTGTAATTTCTTCTTTATGTAGAATCCTAACTTGAAAAAGAAAACATGTAGAAAAAAATGTTTTGATCGATCCAGCCGTTCTAAAGTGATGCAATTTTAAAGAAAACGGGAATTTTATCCCCATTTTTTGATTAAAAGGTCCTCCTTGGTCCATTTTCAAAAAATTTAAAAAATTTGGTTAAATCGTTTTGGTCATCCATATTTGTAATTTTTATATTTGACTTATATGGGAGGGGTCACGCCCCCTGGAGATTAAAAAAACAACCTGGCCTATTTTACCCACTGGTCACACCTTAACATACTGTCAAAATCTTAGAAAAATCGGTGTGCAGGGTAATTCATATTTGTCATTGTTAATATTTGGCTTATATGGGAGGGGACACCCCATTTGAGATTCCAAAAAAAACCTAGCCTATTTTAACCACCGGTCACACCTTAACATACTATCAAAATTTCAAAAAAAAATCAGTCCGGTCGGTCATCTATATTTGAAATTTTTAATATATGAGTTATATGGGAGAGGTCACGCCCACTTGAGATTTAATAAACAGACCTTGTTCATTTTAACCACTGGTCACACCATACCATATTGTCTGAATTTCAGAAAAATCGGGCAGCTCGGTCATCCATATTTGTCATTTTCAATATATGAGTTATATGGGAGGGGTCACGTCCCTTTGAGATTTCAAGAAAAAACCTAGCCCATCTGACCCACCGGTCACACCATACCTCACTGTCAAAATTTCAGGAATGTTAGTATAACTTTATCTACATTTCGAAAATCATCAAAATCAATTTACCCAGTTCTATCTAATTTCATCAAAATCGGTCAAACCGTTTAGGAGTCAACCTCTTTCAAACAAACAAATAAACAAATTAACCAATAAACAAACAAACTTACAAACACATTAATAATATATATATAGATATATAGATATAGATAATTATTTAGAGGCATTCTCCGGTAAGCACTCACGAGGCTCCGTATGCAAAAGCAAACCTTGTTTATTAAACTTAAATTAAAAAAAAAAAAAACATAATCGGTGTAAAAAGTTCAAATTTCTCTAAGCGGCATAACTGAGTTAATCCTGGTTCACATCAGGCAAAAACACAAAAACTCACAAACAAATATACATTTCGTGAGCATGTGTGTGTGCCTTAACTTTCTTCCATTAGATAAGCGTCTCCATTAGTTGTTTGCTAATTAGAATAAAACCGTTATACTTTTTTTTATGGACTTTTCAAAACTACCATACGGCAAATCACTGAACAACATCTTTATATTATAGAGTCTTTGCTTGAATGCTTCTTTTGACACTGAAAAAATGTGCCAAGTCCAACGGACATCACACTGGGTTCTTATGCTCAGAAAGTCAAGAGCTACTAATTCCTCAATATTTTTAACACTCATGAGTAACAACGAAGTGACATGATCGAAGATGAGGTTGTGTGTTAACACACCAGATATTAAAATAGCGACCCAATTCATAGATTCTATTTTCCCAATTTTATTCATGTAGTGTCTCATGACCCCAATCTCCAAGAGCCTTGGTCTACAAATAAATGAGTACGAATGGCAAATGTTGCTCTTATCAGCAAAATAGTAGATAAGGTTGGAAGTTTGACTTAGGAGGTCATTTAAAAGAATGAGGTTAGAACGTCTACTTAGCATAACATATCACATTCTTCCTGAACTCGAGTAGCTATGACGGAATATATCAATTTCTGTAATATATAATTTTTTTTTTTAATGTAAGCCACGACAGCCTTAACACGCTGTTGATGTAAGATAAATTAAATTGGCTGTAAATAATAATTAAATAATGTTTCAACCTAACAACAGATGGCGCAACTTCAATGTTCTCAAAATAGACATGACTTGTTGTAATCTTATGAAAAATATGAAGCTTTATCTCTCCTTTCTTCCGCTTTTTACCTCTTTACTATCCTATTTACAAAGAAGGTAGCCCAATTTGTATATATCGGGACGCTATAAAAGTACAGCGACAGAGACAGCAAACGACGCCATATTTCTTGCTGCATTTTTGACATTTTACTTCAGTAAGGTTTGTTATATCATGATGGAAAGACATACGGGCCAACAACGAGTCGAAATTATTAAAATTTACCGCCGAAATTCGGAGTCAGTGGCCTCAACATTAAGAGGGAAAATTATCTTCAGCAATGAGGCTTATTTCTGGCTGAATGGCTTCGTCAATAAACACAACATGCGTTATTGGTCAGGCAGCAATCCACACGTACTCCTTTAGTCATCATTGCATCCCGAAAAAATTACGTTTTGGTGTGGTTTATGGGCCGGCAGCGTCATTTGGTCTCACTTCTTCCGTGATATTTTTGGCCCGAATTGAATGATATGGACTTGGAGGACATGTGGTTCTAACAGGACGACGCCACAAGCTACACAGCAAATGACACAATCAATTTATTGAAAACCAAGTTTGGAGAACATGTTATCTCACGAAATGGTTCAGTCAATTGGCCGTCTCGGTCGTGCGATTTGACGCCGTTAGGTTTATGCCAACAAGCCAGCGACGATTGATGAACTTCGTAAGAATATCGAACGTGAAATTGCAGCTTGAATTTATGCTTGAAACCCGTCGAAAATTAGGTCCAGCGTCTGGACTTCCGTGGTGGCCATGCAAAAGAAATCGAGTTTCATACATAATGACATTAAATGTACTTTTACAGGAACGAAGAATTTCATTGATATCCAAAACCGTTTTTATTTGATTTAAAAACAACTTTTGTAGCGCTCGTATTAAAGAACCCTTTATTTGTATAATGAACAACACATTCTTAATTAACATATGTATATGTATTTATTATACGACAGTAGGGGGCTTAAAAGTCTCATCAAATGCTCCAATGTTATTCAATACCTTTCAAAAACTCCCCATTTTTATTATGTTATTCTCAAGTTTTCCAAAGCTCAACAAATTATTTAACTTGACTTATTTATTATCTAACAAACGCACAGTGGGGTGAGATGAGATAAAAATTAACATAAATTTAGAACTTTTTTGCTTTGATATTTACTTATATTTACTTTTAATCAGTAAAACTTTTATACAATTCTTGGTTTTAAAATATTGAAAATTCGGTAGTTAATTTAAAATAAATCAACAAATCGGAAAATTTTATAATTTTCTTTTAGTAGCTAATTATACATTTAAATTTTTTGTTATTTTTTTTATATGTGAAGTCCAATAATTAAACCCGTAATTTATTTTTTATCAGGGACCGTAACTGTTATAACTTTTATCGTTAAAGTCAGAAAATAAAAGTTATTTTTTGACTTTTATTTTTTTCGATAAAAAATAACAATTATTTTTTACTTTTATTTTTTCAAGCAAGAATAAGAGTTATTTTTTGATTTTTATTTTTTCGAGCAGAAATAAAAGTTATTTTTTGACTTTTCTTTTTTCGAGCAGAAATAAAAGTTATTTTTTGACTTTTATTTTTTTCGAGCAGAAATGAAAGTTATTTTTGTTTGAAATTATGATAAAATTATTGAAATTTTTTTCAAACAAAGATAATTTTTCAGTGCAAATAATTTACATATGCTCAACAATTAATGGAGTTGAGTTTTGTAATCATAGTTGGAATTGGAAACACAAAAATAACTTTTATTTCTGCTCGAAAAAATAAAAGTCAAAAAATAACTTTTATTTCTGCTCGAAAAAAAAGGTCAAAAAATAACTTTTATTTTTGCTCGATATAATTAAAGTCAGAAATAACTGTTATTTTTGCTCGAAAAAATAAATGTTAAAAAATAACTTTTACTTTTGCTCGAAAAAATAAATGTTAAAAATAACTGTTATTTTTGCTCAAAAAAATAAAAATCAAAAAATAACTGTTATTTTTTTTCTAATAAATAAAAATCAGATTTTTTAAAAGCATTGCATTTTATGAAAATTTGGTCTAAGACTATCAAAATGGTATACTTGGTTTAATTCTACGACATTTCCTTGCGGTTGCTTTTTTCAATCAAAAATTCAAAAATAACAGTTATTTTCGGTCCCTGTTTTTTATACAAATTAGTAATTTTGCTTTTTTGCTTCAAAAATGCATTTATTATAACAACAAAATGAGTTGATACATCATTCAAGGTGTCGCCCATCTTTCAGGTAGCATATGGATTACCCGCCACAAGAACTGTTTCAGTTTTGAGATACAGAATAAATCAAGCCAAATTCTGATATCCTGTTTTAAAGTTAAGCATATTTTGGTGGTCAGAAGTGACAATGTCTGGGCTATAAGGTCCCAGACATTATCCGCCGTTTTCTAAGAAGTTTTTGACTGATCTCACAACAATTGCGTGAGAGTTATCATGATGGAAGATTATAACCTTGTGTCTGGTAGAATATTCTGGTTCTCTCTACAAAGAAATCAATTGTCTTCGGTATAGGTCCATTGTGATTATCTGCCCCGATTTCAGCGGCTCATACTATAAAATACTCTTCTGATGTTTACATTTTCTGCGGTTTCGAGGGTTATCGTAATGGATATATTTTAATTCGTCAGTTTCTTTTTGTAACGTCGCCGCAAAACATCTTTTTCAGGCACAAAATTGACATTATTATACGCCTAAGAGTATATTAAACATTTAATTATAATGATAGATGTTTACCCTCCAAACTGCTGTGGTATAGCAGGTTAGTCATCCGCCTAGCATATCAGAGGTCCCAAGTTCGATCCCCGGTCAGACCCACTTATGCCTTACGTTATCCAAATTGAAATTATTAACTTGTACATCCAACATCTCGGTATAATGAGTTTATATATGGAACGATCTTCCATATAGCTGACACACTTAAATATATATACAGATTTTAGTTGTTCATGAGTCCGATGTGCCTTTAATTCAGGACTTCTGATTTTATCTTAATAGTGTTCAAAGCTAAAACCAATTTTTATTAAATTTTATTTTAAAAGTTAACAAAGTTCTTCAATTTTGAAACCCTCTCTCATCCCACTGTGCAATGTTATGCTCTTAAGATTTAAACAATACTCGAGCAACACTTGTTAATACATTAATTCTATTTAAAATACAATATAATTTTGTTTTTTTTTTTCTATTTTCGTATTAAATAAAAGCTTTGTAAATATTGAAATTAACAAATTGTTTTGTTTTTAATTACAATTTTAAATGCTCCTACGATTACACATAAAAACACTTAATAGCTCACACGACTCAGTCTCTAGATTTTTATCAGGGAGTTACGGGAATATTTAATCGAGCAATTTGTATGATTTAGGTAAGTTTAAGAAATAAATTGTAATTGAGTGGATTTTTGATGTAAGATTTTGATTTTCAAGGGGACTTTTTGAATATAAAACAATATAACATATCAAATTTTGCCGGGGTTCGAGCCCTATTAACGACAACATCAATTTCTACCATAATATCCTCATTTGGCGGTAAGCATAAACACGCCGTCGATGTAAAATGGCAGTAAAAAAGCTTAAATAATACATATACCTAACAACAGATGACGCAAATCCACTTTTCTGTATATACAATTTTATATAGCGTATATACGAATTCGGTTACCTTCTTTGGAAAGGGCATAATATAGAGTAGAAAGGTAATTAAAAGGAGAGATAAAGCTTTATATTATTCAAAGAAAAGGTTCCTCCCGCCCCTACCCTACTTTACTTTGATCAAACTTATCTAAGAAATGGCACAACAAAGTGTTATTTTAGAACAAAGGAATAACTTTATTTTTTTTCTAGGTGTGATAGAACTCCCTCTGCTCCTATCCCGCTTATTTTTAAACGACCTACTCTTATTAACAAAAAGATTGATGTACAAAATTTGAAGACTTAACCTTTAAAAGTTTTAAAGACACATGCAGAAAAGCTTATTTATAGGCGAACTTTTTCCCCTGCACCGATCCGACCACATTTGGTTCAAACTTCTATCATTGATTAAAACATCAGTTGAAAAAGGTTGAAAAGTTTACCTTTATTTTGAAATAAGTATTATATATTTGTATGGGGGGAGAAATTTCCCTGTTCCGATCCTATTTACTTTTATTTAAATTAATTTTTATAAAAATAGTCAAGTTTTAAAATCAATCAATTGACACTTGTTATACCCTTCACCACCATAGGTTGAAAGGGTATTATAAGTTTGTGCTGATGTATGTAACGCATAGAAATATTTGTCTTAGGCTCACCTTTTGGTATACCAATAGGTTTTGAATCACTTTCTGAGTCGTTTTAGCGATGACCGTCCGTCCGTCTGGCTGGAACCCCATGTAAACCATGTAAAGAGTGCTCTAAATAAAATTTGTAGTTGGATTTTCTTAAATAAAAATCAAACCTTTTAATATAAAAACTCTACAAAATACGCAAATATAATGACATATTATACAAAATCATTTAGCATTAAAATGTTTACTTAGTACTCGGGTTTTGCAAATCGACTTTTTTCGGAAACCCTCCCATTAAAGATTTTACAGTTGCTTCTGATACCTTTTTGGAGCATGTGTTCCACCTGCGCTTGAAATCGGATATGTTCTTGGAAATCTTTCCTGTGTTCTTCAATTCCTTTTTTACCAGAGCCCAATACCTTTCCACAGGCCGAAGTTCTGGACAGTTAGGTAGATTTGCCTCTCGTGGTACAAAAATGACATTATTCTTTGAGTACCACTCAAGTGACTTTTTTCCATAATGGCATGATGCCAAATCGGGCCAAAAAAATGTAGTCACTCTGTGCTCTCTTAAAAAGGGTAACAACCGTTCTTGTAGGCACTCCTTTATATGAATTTCTGTGTTTATTGTGCCAGATGCCACAAATACTTTACTTCTTTTGCCACAACTGCAAATAGCTTGCCACACGAAAAACTTCTTAGGGAATTTTGTTTGTTTTTTTGTGCGAAATTCTTGCCGAATATTGCCCCGTTTGTCAGCAACATAAAAATCTTGACCAGGAAGTTGAGAAAAGTCTGCCAGTACGTATGTTTCATCATCAATCACACAACAGGTTTTTTTGCTTCTAAGTTCTTTATAGCATTGCGATCTGGAACCTTTTGGACTTTGTATGTCTTCAGTCCAGCATAAGCTTTGACTCTATGTGCAAAATTCGTAGAACATTTCACCGTACGAGCTGCTTTTCTTAAAGAAGTGTTAGGCGCTCTTCGAAAGAGTCGCTCGACTTCTTTTGCCTTACCAATATCTGTAGAACCTTTTTTCCTCCCTGATCCAGGTTTTCTTTCAATACTCAGGTTTTCCTTATACCGTCTGATGGCATTAGAAACCGTTCGAGGGTCAACATTCACATTTTTAGCTATTTTTTTAAAAGTCCATGACGGATTTTTTTGAAAAGTTTTAATTATATTTTCACGAACTTTTTTTTCGTAGTCCATTTTGATTGAAATAACTATTGAAAATTAATAATTCCTAAAATAATAGTATCTGAAATATCTATAGAAACTAACTTGATCAAAAAATAAATTATTTCTTGCACTATGGATAAATTTTGTCTAAAATAGTAAATGCATATTTTTTTAGAACACTCTTTAATCAAAGTACAAGTCCCAATTCTAAAGCTAATTTGATGAAATTTATCTCAGATCATTTTTTTGATAGTGCGACCATGAGTATTGAAATTCGTCAAAATCGGTCCATTATTTATGGTACCTCCCATAGGTCCCAATTCCCGGATTTGATATATTAGTCACAAATTTAAATTTAAAACAGAGACTGCTTATGTAAACATAAATCATTGTACCAAATTTCGTTGAAATCGGACCACATTTCACCATAGCTCCCATACAAACTCTGCTATCAAAACGCACTAAATGAGACTAATATCACTTAAACGCTCATAAATCTAAAAATAATGAAAATTTTAAGTTTATTTTTAGCATAAATAATTTTTGTAATTAACTTGCTAAATTTCAAAATAATCGGTCCAAATTTGACCCTAGCCCCCATATAAGTCAAAATGACGGAAACAACTTAAAAATATAAGTCTTAAGAAAATATTTGTATTTTGACAAAATTTAGGAAATATTTGTCTTTATACTCGTAAAAGAACACCTTTGACCTTAGTGGTGAAGGGTATCGTATGGTCGGGCTTGACCGACTATAGCACTTGTTTTTTACTTGTTTTTTCTCAATACTCATACTCACCACACTTAAAATCGCGATAGTGATGAGTTTGCTGATGTTCATTGATATATTTTAATTTCTGTTGCTGCTGCTGTGATCCTGAGTGATGTTCTGGTTCAATAACTTCCTCTTCTTCTTCGTCATAAATTTCCGGTTCTGGTTCAACGCGCCAATAATACTCAGCAATATCCAGCGCGTCTTTACAACGATCGATATGGTTGTAGTCCAACGAACGCGAATGACGCAACTGATGATGACGCGTTTGATGCGACAACGATGACCAATGATTTAAACCAGCAGCTGCACTATGACAGCTGGTGGCTAAATCAAGATGTGAAACGGATTTGTTGTGTCGCCAGCCCGAACCTCGCGATGGGCATTTGTAGTCGGGAAAGGAGCTTTCGGCGAAACGTACACGATCTACGTAATTGTAGATGTATTCTTTAGATCTTCTGAAAGAAAAGATGGGGGTTAAAAAAGATAAATTTTTATATTGTTAAAGTTTTTATATTTTTTAATAGTTTATATTGAATTTAATTGAAAACTTTGTTTATATGAACATGTTTTCTGTGGTTTTTAGTTCGAATTTTATTTCACTTTCAATTTGAGTTTGAATTTTTTTTATTTTCAATCATTTAATCATCATTCCTTGTAAAACAAAACCTCTAAAATGTTGATTGGTTTTATTTAGGCAAAACATTTTTATCCTTTTTTGGTTTTATGTTTTTGCTTCTATTGATATATTGAAAAGTTTTTTAGTTTCTGTTCAAAAAAACCTTTAATCATTATCATCAAATTTGTATGAGTTCTACTTCAATTGTAGCAGAATATGATTGAGAGTTGTACGAAAATGTTTACAACTTTTAAAATATTTAAATAAATTATTTATGCTCTTCATAAACTAAACAAAAACCAATGAAGTAGAATAAACTATTGATCTTTTGATAGGTCTCTGAACCCTGAAATTATAAACCAAATGAAAAATATAATAAAATTTAAAATGTTAAAGTTGAAGAACAAAGAAGTTATGCCATCTATTGTTAGGTAGACGCATTGTTTAAAAAATGTTGTTCTACAGCCAATTTTATTTATTTTGCATTGATGGCGTGTTGTTGCTGTAGGCTTATCGCTGATAGAGCACGCTTTGGTTATTAATAATTTGAACTATAGAAATTGATGTTGTCATGACCGGAGTTCGAACCCCAGGTAAACATCTATAAAACTTATGTGATTACAAAAAAAATATTAAAAAATAGTTCAGTTTTGCCATAAAATGTAAAAGAATATTATACTCGAAACACTCTATACTTTTGCAACTTCAACTTAAAGTTTATATCTTAAAATTTAAACATGATTACAACTCATGGTACATTTTAACAAAATGTTCCAACTTACTTTCAGGTCACGTACGTCACCTAAAGTCACATATTTGCTTCACATCAACATTCATATACCCAATAAAAAGGAAAAACTCGTTGAAATCCAAGAAAATCAATATTGATTTCTGCTACGTCAATGTATTTCTTCCTATCGAATCATTTTTTTTACATTGCAAACGTTGACATCAAATAAAAAATATAATCCTTTATAAAAGCCAAAATGATCCTGCTTTAAGACAGGAAAGAAAGTTGTTGAAAACAAATTTAAATACAAATCTTTCTGGTATTTACTCAGGTTTTTTGTAAATAAAGGTAATGTTAAAAGGTTTTTTTTTTAATAACACAAGAGTACTTTAAGTATTCTTTGAAAACATGTAAAATATAATTCATAAAGATAAAATAAACCAAACTTTTACCTCAATAAATCCCTCTTAAGCTTTTACATATAAGATTGAGCAAAGGCATGTAATACAAAAGTTTAAAAGCTTAAAATGTTGAAAACAACAAATCTTTTGGTTAAATATAACATTATTTAAAGACGGAATTGTCTCTATATAGACAAAATTGTCTATATATAGACAAAATTGTCTATATATAGACAAAAATGTCTATATATAGACAAAAATGTTTATATATAGACGAAATTGTCTATATATAGACAAAATTGTCTCTATATAGACAAAATTGTCTATATATAGACAAAATTGTCTCTATGTAGACAAAATTGTCTATATATAGACAAAATTGTCTATATATAGACGAAATTGTCTATATATAGACGAAATTGTCTATATATAGACAAAATTGTCTATATATAGACAAAATTGTCTATATATAGACGAAATTGTCTATATATAGACAAAATTGTCTATATATATAGACAAAATTGTCTATATATAGACAAAATTGTCTATATATAGACAAAATTGTCTATATATAGACAAAATTGTCTATATATAGACAAAATTGTCTATATATAGACAAAATTGTCTATATATATAGACAAAATTGTCTATATATAGACAAAATTGTCTATATATAGACAAAATTGTCTATATATAGACAAAATTGTCTATATATATAGACAAAATTGTCTATATATAGACAAAATTGTCTATATATAGACAAAATTGTCTATATATAGACAAAATTGTCTATATATAGACAAAATTGTCTATATATATAGACAAAATTGTCTATATATAGACAAAATTGTCTATATATAGACAAAATTGTCTATATATAGACAAAATTGTCTATATATATAGACAAAATTGTCTATATATAGACAAAATTGTCTATATATAGACAAAATTGTCTATATATAGACAAAATTGTCTCTATGTAGACAAAATTGTCTATATATAGACAAAATTGTCTATATATAGACGAAATTGTCTATATATAGACGAAATTGTCTATATATAGACAAAATTGTCTATATATAGACAAAATTGTCTATATATAGACGAAATTGTCTATATATAGACAAAATTGTCTATATATATAGACAAAATTGTCTATATATAGACAAAATTGTCTATATATAGACAAAATTGTCTATATATAGACAAAATTGTCTATATATAGACAAAATTGTCTATATATAGACAAAATTGTCTATATATAGACAAAATTGTCTATATATAGACAAAATTGTCTATATATATAGACAAAATTGTCTATATATAGACAAAATTGTCTATATATAGACAAAATTGTCTATATATAGACAAAATTGTCTATATATAGACAAAATTGTCTATATATAGACAAAATTGTCTATATATAGACAAAATTGTCTATATATAGACAAAATTGTCTATATATAGACAAAATTGTCTATATATAGACAAAATTGTCTATATATAGACAAAATTGTCTATATATAGACAAAATTGTCTATATATAGACAAAATTGTCTATATATAGACAAAATTGTCTATATATAGACAAAATTGTCTATATATAGACAAAATTGTCTATATATAGACAAAATTGTCTATATATAGACAAAATTGTCTATATATAGACAAAATTGTCTATATATAGACAAAATTGTCTATATATAGACAAAATTGTCTATATATAGACAAAATTGTCTATATATAGACAAAATTGTCTATATATAGACAAAATTGTCTATATATAGACAAAATTGTCTATATATAGACAAAATTGTCTATATATAGACAAAATTGTCTATATATAGACAAAATTGTCTATATATAGACAAAATTGTCTATATATAGACAAAATTGTCTATATATAGACAAAATTGTCTATATATAGACAAAATTGTCTATATATAGACAAAATTGTCTATATATAGACAAAATTGTCTATATATAGACAAAATTGTCTATATATAGACAAAATTGTCTATATATAGACAAAATTGTCTATATATAGACAAAATTGTCTATATATAGACAAAATTGTCTATATATAGACAAAATTGTCTATATATAGACAAAATTGTCTATATATAGACAAAATTGTCTATATATAGACAAAATTGTCTATATATAGACAAAATTGTCTATATATAGACAAAATTGTCTATATATAGACAAAATTGTCTATATATAGACAAAATTGTCTATATATAGACAAAATTGTCTATATATAGACAAAATTGTCTATATATAGACAAAATTGTCTATATATAGACAAAATTGTCTATATATTGTCTATATATGGACAATTTTGTCTATATATAGACAATTTTGTCTATATATATGTATATATATACAGAATTGTCTATATTTGACTTCTTCAATTTAGATTTTATCTTAATTTTTATTAATTATATATTTTCTTATTTCATTTCAGGTAAATGGATTAAAATTATAAAATGTTTTATGTAAGTATTTTTGTATGTATAAAGTTGTATGTATGTATTTACATGTATCGAGAATTTTGTGTTCTTCGTATAAAATACAATTTGTAAACAATGTATGTATGTACTCCTTGTACTTGTAATGTAGATGTTTGCGATTTAAACGATAATTATCAACAGTAACATCGTAATTATTATCATGGCTCATTGAAATTTTATAGCTTCAGTAATATCGACGACTTGAAAATATGTTAAATAAAAAATTAGCAAACCAAATAGTAAACAAAAAATCGTAAATGTCGGGAAACGTTAATCAGATAATACGCTACATCCTAAGATTATGGGTAGAGCTATTAAAAATGAGACTTAATTTCATTTGCTTGCAGCAAAAGTTAATTAAATTGTTCACAATTTAAATATTTGATATTTTAAATATGTCCATTAAGAAATAGACTTTGAAAAAAATTGAGCTTTCTATACCCAAAGTTAGTCCATATCTACTTGGGTAGGGGGTTTATTAAAACTTTAACATTTATATAAGCAAATAACATTTAATCATGCATGCTGTTAGCAAACATATATATGTATATATGTATGTACCTACTCCTCCCTCCTAGTTATTATCAGACATTGAGTGTGCCTGGAAGCAGGTCCCTCGGTTGGAAAGACAAAATGTTGTATAAAATATAAACAAAAACAGTCAAAAACTAAATATTTACATGTATTGAAATTTGTACGAGAATGTGTTCAAAAGAACAATAACAACTGGGGGATATGAAAATGAGACAGAATGTTATAATGCCACTTTTGATGTTTGTGTTTTAGGGGACGGATAACCCAGAGGACACTGAAAGACAATATAACATAGATATAACTCAAAAATTATTAAAAATAGATTTGTTTTTAATCTATTAAAGTTATAAGTACTGAACCGACATTTAAGAGATAAATGTCTGTCTGGACATTTTCTGATGTTTCTTCTGACATACATTTTTACAAATATCCGACAATCGTTTTCCATTGGCCAAAACTCTGTAACTTTTTAACTAATAAAGATTTTTTAGTAATTATTTTTTAGTCAATAGATATTATCCTAAGCTTTTATCGAGTTTAGGTTTTATTAAGATCTGTGCAGCGGTTGTAAAGAAATTTAAGCTTAAGGTTCAATTTTTGATCTCTATTTTCGTTTCAAATGTGCTAACCCGTTTTACCCACTTCCTCTCAACCGATTTGGCTCAAATTTAGGCCCAAGCCAATCATGGATGACAATATAATATAATATTTTGTTATCCTTAGGTATTTTCATTATAAATGTCCCAAATGGACCAAAAATTGAAAATTTTAATTTTTGAAGTCGAAAATCTTTAAAACCATAAGAGATAGGATATGCATGTCGTTTTTTGTAGATCTTGACCTACATACGTATTTATTATATAGAATGATTCATCAAAACGCTTGGGAAATGGCAATTATATATCGTTTTAAATGATTTTAAGAGTCTGGGGTGCCCCCAAAAAAATCTAGTGGAAAGCCTAAAAAAATATTTTAAAATCCTGCCAACTGTTAAGAAGTTATGGACTTGTTTCCATTATATTTTTCCACCATCCGACCCTGCTTTAATTTTCTATCTACAATTTTCATTAAAATAAAAAAGTGTTCTACGGTCGGGTCGGGGCGGGTGCAAAAGTATATATAGGCTAAAAGTAAATACTTTCGCCTATCTTTGGGTCGTTTCGATTTTAGTTCGTTTTTTTTTTAATTTAAAAGTTATACACTATTAAACTTCAAACTAAACGAATATATGGCGGTTTCAAATTTATTACATAACACCCTAACAAGTAAGAAAAGCTATAGCCGGTCAACCCGGACTATATGATACTAGTAAAGTCAAATATGGACCAACAATTTAACAAGTTTTTGTTAAGTCTAAGATATATACTATATGTTATTTTTTTCAAAATTTCGAGATTTAAGAAGATTTATGCCATTTCCAGCTAAGGGCCTAATATGGGAGCTAAGGTCAATTGTGGATCGATTGTTGCCAAATTGCGGTTATTGATTTATATTTACCAAATGTTTATCTGTGCACAGTTTTAGTAATAAAATGCATTTATCTTTAGATTTATAACGTTTTTGTGTTTTTATGGGTATTTAAACTACTTTTGAAAATGTATCTTGTATGAAAGGTATAGTCAAATATGGGACGATTTCTACAAAATTAGATGCAATGATTAATATCATATCATAATGTTATCATATACAAAAGCCCAGTACCTTTTCCACAGGCCGAAGTTATGGCCTATCGTGGTAAAAAGCGGCATGAAGCCAAATCAAGCCAAAAATATATAGACTGTAGTAAATGTATATTTCATATAACATTTACCCCCTAATTCATAAATCAATTTTAAAATTATCAAAAGCTTATTGTAGGAATTTTGTATGGAAAATTTTAATTATAAGCTCATTATAGTCTTATTTTTCGATTATGAATTAGGGCGTTAGTTTTTTATTCGATTAAAGTTATTTTTGACTCGCATAATTATTAACTCTAATATGTATATACGCCCCTATTCAAATTTGTAGTAAAGCCCTGAAGCTTACTAATATCTTTGTATTCATTCATTCATTCATTCATTCATTCAGTCGCATATGCATGAATGAATGACTAAATGTGTTAAATGTATTTTATTTTTTTGTAATTATTGCTCATGGGAGAATCCTTCTATTTTATACATAAGTATTTGTCTGCTTATATAAATATAGATATATTTATACATACATACATATAAAGTTTACTAAAGGATACTAACACTTTAATGTAATTTTGTATATGTATTATTGCTATTATTATATTATTGTAAAAAATAAGTACTATTTATCTAATAAGGGTACTTAAGTGACATTAAGGCACTTAAAATTATTTACTCATAAATAATAGATGCCATTTATTTTAAATGTCAGCTCGTTTCTGTTAGATAATGGTATAATGAAATGTTATATACGATTAGGACATTTTGTTTTTCAATAAAATATAATTTCTAAAAAGTACCCTTTGAGACCAAAAAGGTACCGTAAAAAAGGTATCGTTTCTTATATACCTATATATTGCAATATTGGTGCTTCGAAATCTTTCCTTTTGATACTGAAGGAACTGTTTCATAGCTCTATCTGTGTTATAAAAGTATCCAAATTCTTTTGCAGGTTTCGGATGGGTAGTTTAGGAGATAAACAGATTAGTGTAATCTTCGTAAAGTTTTCGTTGGGTTTTCTAAAACAAAGCTACGTGTTTAATTCGCAAAAGATGAAATCGCTTTTAAATGACTTGTAGTAGATCTCTATTATCCCATTATCTGCCAATAATATTGCCATTTAAATATTCAATATAAAATTTTAATGTATTTGTATAATAATTGTGATTAGTTGTGATCTACTTCCAAATGATTTATGTGATACTTGACTATTTAAAAGAGTCAATATTTAATATTTATTTAATTAGAGTTCATTGATTTGTATTTACCAATTAAGAGCCTCAAAACATTTATTTGTATTATCCCATAAAGACAAGATGAAAGATAGAAATGAAACCGAAAGTAATTTAAATAAAATGTTAAATTGTCTGAAGATTATAATAATTAATAATTTGAAATAATTAAAACCATAAAGTGTTGCTGATAAGTAAAATAATATCGGGTGATTTTCTAAGAGCTTTCAGATTTGATTAATGGTTAAAGATGAACCTTGGCATATCCCCACAGAAAAAAATCTAAATAAAAATAAAAATTCTTTTAAAAATTCCCTATAAAATAGAGACATTTTTGAAAAATTTGCTTTAAAAATAAAAAAAATGGAAATTTCCTATAAAAATAAGAAATTTTTTATAAAAATAAGTAATCTTTGAAAAATTTGCTATAAAAATAAGACATTTTTGAAAATTTCTTATCAAAATCAGAAATTTTTGAAAAATTTTCTGTAAAAAACAGAAATTTTTGAAATATTCTCTTTGAAAATAAAAACTTTTTTGAAAATTTTCCTATAAAAATAAGAAATTTTTTAAAATTTGCTATAAAAATAGTCAAATTTTTGAAAAATTTCCTATAAAAATAGGAAATTTTTGAAAAATTTCCTATAAAAATAAGAAATTTTTGAAAAATTTCCTATAAAAATAAGAAATTTTTGAAAAATTTCCTATAAAAATAAGAAATTTTTAAAAAATTTTCTTTAAAAATAAGAAATTTTTGAAAAATTTCCTATAAAAATAAGAAACTTTTGAAAAATTTCCTATAAAAAAAAGAAATTTTAGAAAAATTTCCTATAAAAAAAAAGAAATTTTAGAAAAATTTCCTATAAAAATAGGAAATTTTTGAAAAATTTTCTATAAAAATAAGAAATTTTTGAAAAATTTTCTTTAAAAATAAGAAATTTTTTAAAAATTTCCTATAAAAATAAGAAATTTTAGAAAAATTTCCTATAAAAATAAGAAATTCTTGAAAAATTTCCTATAAAAATAGGAAATTCTTGAAAAATTTCCTATAAAAATAGGAAATTTTTGAAAAATTTCCTATAAAAATAGGAAATTTTTGAAAAATTTCCTATAAGGATAGGAAATTTTTGAAAAATTTCCTATAAGGATAGGAAATTTTTGAAAAATTTCCTATCAAAATAGAAAATTTTTGAATAATTTCCTATAAAAATAGGAAATTTTTGAAAATTTCCTATAAAAATAGAAAATTTTTGAAAATTTCCTATAAAAATAGGAAATTTTTGAAAAATTTCCTATAAAAATAGGAAATTTTTGAAAAATTTCCTATAAAAATAGGAAATTTTTGAAAAATTTCCTATAAAAATAGGAAATTTTTGAAAAACTTCCTATAAAAATAGGAAATTTTTGAAAAATTTCTTATAAAAATAGGAAATTTTTGAAAAATTTCCTATAAAAATAGGAAATTTTTGAAAAATTTCCTATAAAAATAGGAAATTTTTGAAAAATTTCCTATAAAAATAGGAAATTTTTGAAAAATTTCCTATAAAAATAGGAAATTTTTGAAAAATTTTACATAAAAATAAGAAATTTTTAAAAAATTTTCCAAAAAACAAAAAATTTTTGAAAAATTTCCTATAAAAATAGGAAATTTTTGAAAAATTTCCTGTAAAAATAGGAAATTTTTGAAAAATTTCCTATAAAAATAGGAAATTTTTGAAAAATTTCCTATAAAAATAGGAAATTTTTGAAAAATTTCCTATAAAAATAGGAAATTTTTGAAAAATTTCCTATAAAAATAGGAAATTTTTGAAAAATTTCCTATAAAAATAGGAAATTTTTGAAAAATTTCCTATAAAAATAGGAAATTTTTGAAAAATTTCCTATAAAAATAGGAAATTTTTGAAAAATTTCCTATAAAAATAGGAAATTTTTGAAAAATTTCCTATAAAAATAGGAAATTTTTGAAAAATTTCCTATAAAAATAGGAAATTTTTGAGAAATTTCCTATAAAAATAGGAAATTTTTGAAAAATTTCCTATAAAAATAGGAAATTTTTGAAAAATTTCCTATAAAAATAGGAAATTTTTGAAAAATTTCCTATAAAAATAGGAAATTTTTGAAAAATTTCCTATAAAAATAGGAAATTTTTGAAAAATTTCCTATAAAAATAGGAAATTTTTGAAAAATTTCCTATAAAAATAGGAAATTTTTGAAAAATTTTACATAAAAATAAGAAATTTTTAAAAAATTTTCCAAAAAACAAAAAATTTTTGAAAAATTTCCTATAAAAATAGGAAATTTTTGAAAAATTTCCTATAAAAATAGGAAATTTTTGAAAAATTTCCTATAAAAATAGGAAATTTTTGAAAAATTTCCTATAAAAATAGGAAATTTTTGAAAAATTTCCTATAAAAATAGGAAATTTTTGAAAAATTTCCTATAAAAATAGGAAATTTTTGAAAAATTTCTTATACAAATAGGAAATTTTTGAAAAATTTCCTATAAAAATAGGAAATTTTTGAAAAATTTCCTATAAAAATAGGAAATTTTTGAAAAATTTCCTATAAAAATAGGAAATTTTTGAAAAATTTCCTATAAAAATAGGAAATTTTTGAAAAATTTTACATAAAAATAAGAAATTTTTAAAAAATTTTCCAAAAAACAAAAAATTTTTGAAAAATTTCCTATAAAAATAGGAAATTTTTGAAAAATTTCCTGTAAAAATAGGAAATTTTTGAAAAATTTCCTGTAAAAATAGGAAATTTTTGAAAAATTTCCTATAAAAATAGGAAATTTTTGAAAAATTTCCTATAAAAATAGGAAATTTTTGAAAAATTTCCTATAAAAATAGGAAATTTTTGAAAAATTTCCTATAAAAATAGGAAATTTTTGAAAAATTTCCTATAAAAATAGGAAATTTTTGAAAAATTTCCTATAAAAATAGGAAATTTTTGAAAAATTTCCTATAAAAATAGGAAATTTTTGAAAAATTTCCTATAAAAATAGGAAATTTTTGAAAAATTTCCTATAAAAATAGGAAATTTTTGAAAAATTTCCTATAAAAATAGGAAATTTTTGAGAAATTTCCTATAAAAATAGGAAATTTTTGAAAAATTTCCTATAAAAATAGGAAATTTTTGAAAAATTTCCTATAAAAATAGGAAATTTTTGAAAAATTTCCTATAAAAATAGGAAATTTTTGAAAAATTTCCTATAAAAATAGGAAATTTTTGAAAAATTTCCTATAAAAATAGGAAATTTTTGAAAAATTTCCTATAAAAATAGGAAATTTTTGAAAAATTTCCTATAAAAATAGGAAATTTTTGAAAAATTTTACATAAAAATAAGAAATTTTTAAAAAATTTTCCAAAAAACAAAAAATTTTTGAAAAATTTCCTATAAAAATAGGAAATTTTTGAAAAATTTCCTATAAAAATAGGAAATTTTTGAAAAATTTCCTATAAAAATAGGAAATTTTTGAAAAATTTCCTATAAAAATAGGAAATTTTTGAAAAATTTCCTATAAAAATAGGAAATTTTTGAAAAATTTCCTATAAAAATAGGAAATTTTTGAAAAATTTCTTATAAAAATAGGAAATTTTTGAAAAATTTCCTATAAAAATAGGAAATTTTTGAAAAATTTCCTATAAAAATAGGAAATTTTTGAAAAATTTCCTATAAAAATAGGAAATTTTTGAAAAATTTCCTATAAAAATAGGAAATTTTTGAAAAATTTTACATAAAAATAAGAAATTTTTAAAAAATTTTCCAAAAAACAAAAAATTTTTGAAAAATTTCCTATAAAAATAGGAAATTTTTGAAAAATTTCCTGTAAAAATAGGAAATTTTTGAAAAATTTCCTATAAAAATAGGAAATTTTTGAAAAATTTCCTATAAAAATAGGAAATTTTTGAAAAATTTCCTATAAAAATAGGAAATTTTTGAAAAATTTCCTATAAAAATAGGAAATTTTTGAAAAATTTCCTATAAAAATAGGAAATTTTTGAAAAATTTCCTATAAAAATAGGAAATTTTTGAAAAATTTCCTATAAAAATAGGAAATTTTTGAAAAATTTCCTATAAAAATAGGAAATTTTTGAAAAATTTCCTATAAAAATAGGAAATTTTTGAGAAATTTCCTATAAAAATAGGAAATTTTTGAAAAATTTCCTATAAAAATAGGAAATTTTTGAAAAATTTCCTATAAAAATAGGAAATTTTTGAAAAATTTCCTATAAAAATAGGAAATTTTTGAAAAATTTCCTATAAAAATAGGAAATTTTTGAAAAATTTCCTATAAAAATAGGAAATTTTTGAAAAATTTTACATAAAAATAAGAAATTTTTAAAAAATTTTCCAAAAAACAAAAAATTTTTGAAAAATTTCCTATAAAAATAGGAAATTTTTGAAAAATTTCCTATAAAAATAGGAAATTTTTGAAAAATTTCCTATAAAAATAGGAAATTTTTGAAAAATTTCCTATAAAAATAGGAAATTTTTGAAAAATTTCCTATAAAAATAGGAAATTTTTGAAAAATTTCCTATAAAAATAGGAAATTTTTGAAAAATTTCCTATAAAAATAGGAAATTTTTGAAAAATTTCCTATAAAAATAGGAAATTTTTGAGAAATTTCCTATAAAAATAGGAAATTTTTGAAAAATTTCCTATAAAAATAGGAAATTTTTGAAAAATTTCCTATAAAAATAGGAAATTTTTGAAAAATTTCCTATAAAAATAGGAAATTTTTGAAAAATTTCCTATAAAAATAGGAAATTTTTGAAAAATTTCCTATAAAAATAGGAAATTTTTGAAAAATTTCCTATAAAAATAGGAAATTTTTGAAAAATTTCCTATAAAAATAGGAAATTTTTGAAAAATTTCCTATAAAAATAGGAAATTTTTGAAAAATTTCCTATAAAAATAGGAAATTTTTGAAAAATTTCCTATAAAAATAGGAAATTTTTGAAAAATTTCCTATAAAAATAGTAAATTTTTGAAAAATTTCCTATAAAAATAGGAAATTTTTGAAAAATTTCCAATAAAAATAGGAAATTTTTGAAAAATTTCCTATAAAACTAGGAAATTTTTGAAAAATTTCCTATAAAAATAGGAAATTTTTGAAAAATTTCCTATAAAAATAGGAAATTTTTAAAAAATTTCCTATAAAAATAGGAAATTTTTGAAAAATTTCCTATAAAAATAGGAAATTTTTGAAAAATTTCCTATAAAAATAGGAAATTTTTGAAAAATTTCCTATAAAAATAGGAAATTTTTGAAAAATTTCCTATAAAAATAGGAAATTTTTGAAAAATTTCCTATAAAAATAGGAAATTTTTGAAAAATTTCCTATAAAAATAGGAAATTTTTGAAAAATTTCCTATAAAAATAGGAAATTTTTGAAAAATTTCCTATAAAAATAGGAAATTTTTGAAAAATTTCCTATAAAAATAGGAAATTTTTGAAAAATTTCCTATAAAAATAGGAAATTTTTGAAAAATTTCCTATAAAAATAGGAAATTTTTGAAAAATTTCCTATAAAAATAGGAAATTTTTGAAAAATTTCCTATAAAAATAGGAAATTTTTGAAAAATTTCCTATAAAAATAGGAAATTTTTGAAAAATTTCCTATAAAAATAGGAAATTTTTGAAAAATTTTTTATAAAAATAGGAAATTTTTGAAAAATTTCCTATAAAAATAGGAAATTTTTGAAAAATTTCCTATAAAAATAGGAAATTTTTGAAAAATTTCCTATAAAAATAGGAAATTTTTGAAAAATTTCCTATAAATATAGGAAATTTTTGAAAAATTTCATATAAAAAAAGGAAATTTTTGAAAAATTTCCTATAAAAATAGGAAATCTTTGAAAAAATTTCCTTTAAAAATAGGAAATTTTTGAAAAATTTCCTATGAAAATAGGAAATTTTTGAAAAATTTCCTATAATTTTTGAAAAATTTCCTATAAAAATAGGAAATTTTTGAAAAATTTCCTATAAAAATAGGAAATTTTTGAAAAATTTCCTATAAAAATAGGAAATTTTTGAAAAATTTCCTATAAAAATAGGAAATTTTTGAAAAATTTCCTATAAAAATAGGAAATTTTTGAAAAATTTCCTATAAAAATAGGAAATTTTTGAAAAATTTCCTATAAAAATAGGAAATTTTTGAAAAATTTCCTATAAAAATAGGAAATTTTTGAAAAATTTCCTATAAAAATAGGAAATTTTTGAAAAATTTCCTATAAAAATAGGAAATTTTTGAAAAATTTCCTATAAAAATAGGAAATTTTTGAAAAATTTCCTAAAAAATAGGAAATTTTTGAAAAATTTCCTAAAAAATAGGAAATTTTTGAAAAATTTCCTATAAAAATAGGAAATTTTTGAAAAATTTCCTATAAAAATAGGAAATTTTTGAAAAATTTCCTATAAAAATAGGAAATTTTTGAAAAATTTCCTATAAAAATAGGAAATTTTTGAAAAATTTCCTATAAAAATAGGAAATTTTTGAAAAATTTTCCTACAAAAATAGGAAATTTTTGAAAAATTTTCCTATAAAAATAGGAAATTTTTGAAAAATTTTCCTATAAAAATAGGAAATTTTTGAAAAATTTCCTATAAAAATAGGAAATTTTTGAAAAATTTCCTATAAAAATAGGAAATTTTTGAAAAATTTCCTATAAAAATAGGAAATTTTTGAAAAATTTCGTATAAAAATAGAAAATTTTTGAAAAATTTCCTATAAAAATATGAAATTTTTGAAAAATTTCCTATATAAATAGGAAATTTTTAAAAAATTTCCTATAAAAATAGCAAGTTTTTGAAAAATTTCCTATAAAAATAGGAAATTTTTGAAAAATTTCCTATAAAAATAGGAAATTTTTGAAAAATTTCCTTTAAAAATAGGAAATTTTTGAAAAATTTCCTATAAAAATAGGAAATTTTTGAAAAATTTCCTATAAAAATAAGCAATTTTTGAAAATTTTCCTCTAAAAACAATTTTTGAAAAATTTCCTATAAAATAAGAAATTTTTGAAAAATTTCCTATAAAAATAAGAAATTTTTGAAAAATTTCCTATAAAAATAAGAAATTTTTTAAAAATATCCTATAAAAATTTTTGAAAATTTTCCTACAAAGATTTTTAAAAAATTTCCTATAAAAATAAGAAATTATTGAAAAATTTCCTATAAAAATAGCAATTTTTGAAAAATTTCCTATTAAAATAAGAAATTTTTGAAAAATTTTCCTTTAAAATTGGGAAATTTTTGAAAATTTTGTATAAAAATAAGAAATTATTGAATAATTTCCCTAAAATCGAAATTTTTGAAAAATTTCCTGTAAAAAAAAAGAAATTTCTAAAAAACAGAAATAAGAAATTTTTGAAAAAATTCCTATTACAATAAAGCTATTTTCATAGTTTTTTTGTTCCTAACATTTAAAACAATTATTTCTTAAAAACATATGCCTTGGATATTCCCAGAAATTTTTTAGTTATATACATTTTATTTTAAATTAATTTTAAATTGTTTAAATATTGCAAAAATTTGCAACTTTTTAAATCTTCTTACCATAAAATTTTTTCACATTTAAATGAAATGCTAATTTTTTATTATTATTTTAACCTAAAAATTATTCAACCAAAATAATCTTTTCAATTAAATTTGCCATTTTTTTACTCTTAGCATCACAGAAAAAATAATAATGAAAATTGCTAAACTTATTTATTGTGATTTTAAAACAATTAAATATTTGTTTGACCCCAAAAACTTAAAATACTATGAGTAGGTGAAAACGTTAAAAATATGAAATATTAAAAAAAATATTTAATATCAATAAAATATTAAACAGAAAAAAGTTTCGCAAAAATATTTAATAAATTGGTGTTATCTTTAAAATAATAAATACTAATAAATAAATGGAATCTGATAGTTTGTTGCTAAAAAAATTGACTTTAACAAACAAATTGTTTAGCTAAATACAACATTTTGTATTTAAGCCCTCAGGGGATTTGTAGCACTTTAAATTAAATTAATAAAAATATATTTTTTTCCTCAAGACAAATATTGGGTGTTCAAGAAAAGTTCATGATTCACTTTTGATCACACTTCTTCCCATTATGGTTTTGATTGTTAATTGATTTCCCATTAGCACTGGGATTTTAAAACATACACTCTTATGTAGTTAGAATAGTTTGCATTATGGGACGCACATAAATTTATTTTTTTAAAATGCAAGTTTTGAAAACTGTTAGTACTCAAAAATGACAAAAATTTAAATTACACATGAATTACACTTGCAGCCAATTACACATCGGCTACACATGAAAATAAAAATTACACATAATATGTGTAATTACACCTGAAGTGGCAACACTGATTTGCTATATGTTTTGTTGTTGTAGTGTGCATTTTTGTTTGTTTGATGTAAATTATTGTTATTCCCCTGACACGCAAATAATGGCCAACGTTAATGTTAAACAAATTGCTATTGCACTTATCGATTATCGTAACATTACCAACTTGATGAAATGATTAGCTAATGGACGCGTAAGTGTCGAATAGCACTGCTTCAAAACCAGTGCTGGAATGGCATCTGGCCCTGGAGAATTATGTTGAGATTCGATTTAACACTTTTTACAGCACGGGGAATACTACTTGCAAATATTTCTTTGAAGATAACCAAACTATCCTTTAAAAGAGATAATGCTCAACTCTTTAAACGAAGGACCAAATGCACTTACTGGTTTTACGCCAAGAAAGTGAATCTTAATACTAAAAAATAATCAAAATAATGAAATCACTACAAATTTTGGAGAGTGCAATGATTCCATGACTTGGCAAGCAAAAACATATGTATATCATTACTTAATGGATACCAAAGTAGTCTTATTTCCAAAGCGCACAAAACCTAATACGGGTCCGAAACCTTTAGATATATCAACCGAAACGAAGACGTTTCTCTAGATAAAGAAGTAGCGTTTCGAGATATAACTTCAGATGCTTAAGCTAAAAATCTATCTAATCTGTGAGTGGAAGTTAGTATTAGGAAGTCTGTGTGCAATCCACACGAAATACCTGGTAACTACAGAATAAATGAGTTAGCAGAACTTAAGACTTATAATTTCCAAAACACTTGCATGTTTCCACTGCTAGAGATAGAGTATTATTTGGAAAATTATAGGTAGTCATCTTTCCAAGCATGAATTCACACTAGACAGATGTGACCCCGTTATGATAGGAAATATTCTCATCACCATCATGACCAAATGTATCCTTACTTGTGTTTATGATGAGGAGACACTGTAAGGCAGGCCCTGCTCTGCCTTATAGTAGGGTACTAACTCTGGACTTATTTCCTTGCAGACCTATGAAAAATGACTTGCAAATATAAGCTGAAGATGTCACCTCTTACCATCCGTAAACATTTGCTTTAAAAATTGACCCATTTCAGTCCGATTAAGCAGTTACCCACTTAACAGTTCCTTTTGTTCAATTCTTTACATTACTTTATCGACCTCTCATTTCAAACAAGTTTTAGTGTTGCCAGAAGCAATTAATAATATTGACTGATGTTTTTACATATTAGACCAGCGAAGGGTACAATTTCAGTTTCCTATTACAAGTGGTATGAGTTGTTGTTGTCATACATATAATTTGTTATTGTTCTGTCCATCACTTTTTCAAACATCCAATATTAGTTTTCTTTAAAAAACTGTTAACGTTTTTTATAAAACAAATTTATGAAATTGTGAAACAATTGTTTACAGATTTATTGTTTGTTAAATGGAGAAAAAATTTCATGTTATAAATTACATATTTGAAAATGTTAAAAAATCTGTGCAAATGTTAATTTAATGATGCTATTTCAGCGTTTGTTTGAAGTGATTTTTAGAAATTTTTATACTTTTTACTGCAGAGATCATCATCATATCATAAGCAAACGATTTAAATGAATATATATTTTTTATACCCTTCACCACCATAGGTGGAAAGGGTATTATAAGTTTGTGCTGATGTATGTAACGCATGGAAATATTTCATATTTATTCGATTTAGCGATTTCCGTCCGTCCGTCCGTCCGTCCGTCCGCCCGTCCGTCTGTCTGTGTGTCTGGTTGGCTGGACCCCCATGTAAACCTTGTAATCAAACTGCAGGTCGCAATTTTAAAGATAATTTGATTAAATTTGGCACATATCATTTTTTTGATAATGGGACCATGGCTATTGAAATTTGTCAAAATCGGTTCATTATTTGTGGTACCTCCCATAGGTCTCACTTCCCGGAATTGATATATTGGCCACAAATATCAATATTTTTTCATGAAATTTAAATCAAATACTGTTTATGTAAACTAAAATCACTGTGCCAAATTTCGTTAAAATTGGTCCATATTTGACCATAGCTCCCATACAAACTTTTCGTTAAAAACGCACTAAATGAGACAAAAATCACTAAAACGCTCGTGAATCTGAAGATAATGGGAATTTGAAGTTAATTTTTTACATACATAATTTTTGTAACAACTGTAATCAACTTCAAATTTTAAGATAATCGGTCCCAATTTGACCCTAGCTCTCATATAAGTCCAAATGTCGGAAGCAGCTTAAATATATAAGATTTGAGAAAATGTTTGTATGATGGCAAAATTTAGCAAATATTTGTCTTTATACAGAAAAAATAACACTTTTGACCTTAGTGGTGAAGGGTATCGTATGGTCGGGCTTGACCGACTAGAGCACTTTCTTACTTAAATTGTAAATCAATTTGTGATAGACAAAAGACGCACAAATGAAATCTTATATCTTTAAACAAGTAATAATTGTATGTATTAATTGTATATCGTTACTTTAATATAGAAAAGCCGTAACTAATATTTTTCTTACACTACAGAAGAGGGGAAAAAAAAAACTAAATAAAATCCTAAATTTTGAATATACAGAAATTTTTTAAACGCAGTTTTTTACTTAATTCTCTAAAGAATTTAATGCAATGATTTTTTACTTAATTCTCTAAAGAATTTAATGCAATGATAATTTTTTTAAAAATTAAAAGATTTTTATAAAATTTTATTAGATAAATCTTTTAAAGGCAATTTGAATGAAAAACGACTTAGGGCCTTTCTATATTAAAGTAACGATATATATATGTATATATATACAGAATGGCTATCTCAAAAACGGCCGTATAGATCAAGTCGCAAAGAGGTAAAAACGTGTAAAAAGGAGAAAAATCTAAAACGTTGTATTTCCTAAAGTAATAGATAAAGAAACAAAATTTAAATTACATTTTAAACAACTATAAAATTTAGCGGACAGGTGTTTGGTACTTTTTAGAAACTATGCCTAAAAGGGGGGTAACAAAGGCTAAAATTATTGTTTTTAGTACATTTTTTAACCCACTCTTATCTTTTGAATCAACGAATATAGAAAAGAACTTTGTACTGCAATCAATAGTTGTCAAAAAATATTAAACACGTATTTGGTACTTTTTTGATTTCGGTTGCCAAAATGGGTAAAAAGGGATAAAATGATAACTTAACTCCGCATGAAGTAATATAAATAGGAACAAAATATTAACTGCTTTTTTATAAAATGTACCGAATTCAATTAGTTCAAAGAAGTACTAAATATGCATATGAAAGTACTAAATATGCATATGAAAAATTAGGGGATAAAAAGGGCAAAAAATTAGTAATGTTATAACTTTTAATCAAATTAATGTTTGTCTGTTTGTTTGTTCTTTATAGAAAAGTAAATTATTCCTTTTATCATGTTATACTCTTTAGAGAAATTGTTGCGTATGAGCCAACAAAGGTTTTTAGGTTGGTAAGACTAATTTCCGTCAGGTGGCGCCACTGAAAATGACTCAAAATGCACTAAATCGTAAACTATGCATATAATCATGCTGTGATCTTTAGAAAAGTTGCTGCCAATGAGCCGGCGAAGATTTCTTAGTGAACAATTTCCGACAGGTGAAATTTACTCAAAGTTAATTAAATCGTAAGTTGTGCATTTGATCATGCTCTGATCTTTAGCAAAATTGTTAAGCATAAGCAGACAAAGGCTTCTTAATTGGTACAAAAAAATGTTCTACAGGTATCGGCACTAAAATTACTCAAAATTTATTAAATCATAAACTGTACATTTAATCATGCTGTGATCTTTAGTAAAGTTGTTACGCATGAGCCGACGAAGGTTTCATAGTTAATATGACCAGTTTTCGACAGGTGACGCCACTGAAAATTACTCCAAATTAATTAAATCGTAAACTGTGCATTTCATCAGTCTAAAATCTTAGCAAAGTTGTAGCGCATGAATCGACAGAGGTTTCTAAGTTGGCATGACCAATTTCCAAAATTATTCAAAATTAATTGAACTGTAAACTATGCATTTGATCATGTGTTGATCGGACAAAATGATTCAAAATTATTTGGTTATTTGTGTAATGTCTTTCCTCTTAATTTATTTTAGTGCTTTATAAAATAAAACATATGAAAATTTTAAAATTTGCCTCGAATTCCTTATCATAAAGCACCGAGCAAGGTACTAATAATTAAAGGATAAGTGAGACTCAATTAATATTTCAATTTCAAAACCGAGTTGGATACTTTTTGTACCCTAAGTAATCTAAAAGGTAGCTACAATTTCAAAAACAAAAAGAAATAACTAATTTAATTTCTACTTGTCTACTTTATTCTGACTTTCACTTTTATCATTATATTTTATTATTATTTATGGTTTTGTTTATTATTTTAACTAATTATGAAAACAACATAAATCCATTTATATTTGTATGCATGTATTATAGGCTATTGACCCCTAAACATCCATTTATAGACTTAATACATTTTATATACTTGTAAGTTCATTTCGCTTTAATTTCATTTAGTTGTTAGTGCAAAAATATCCGATTTATGCGAATTTTAATTGAAACATTTATAACTATTTATTAATTTTATATGTATAATTATTTAATAAATTTAGTTAAATACATTCGTACTAATGCATTGTACAAATTTGTTTGCTTTCCATGCACTGGACGCACTTAATCTAGTGTTGCAATAAAGCTGGCTTCGAAAAAATACTCTAAAATACTGTATTTTTAGGCAAGTTCGGTACACACGTAACAAAGTGTTCAATATAAGCAAAGGTACCTTAAATTTTTAGAGTAGCTGTTAAAATATACAACTTTTATCATAACGAACTTTTACGAAGTACACTAAAAATAATGTACTTTGCAGCTCATTTTGTCAGTATTGAATTTGGTTCTTCAAATTGGAACTGTTGGGTTTTTTTTATTAAAATATACGACTTATTTATGTATGCACAACAACAAAAACATGTATGTTATCTAAGAATTCGGAACTTAGTACTTTATTGTACTCTAAAGTCAACTAAAAACTACTCTAAAATCCCAAAGAACGGTACATAATTATAACGTACCGTTCTTTTGATACCCTTCACCACCTTAGGTGGAAAGGGTATTATAAGTTTGTGCTGATGTGTGTAACGCATAGAAATCTTTGTCTTATGTCCGCCTTTTAGTATACCAATAGGCATAGAATCACTTTCTGAGTCGATTTAGCGATATCAATCCGTCCGTCCGTCTGGACGGCTGGCTGGACTCCTATGTAAAGCATGCTATCAAGGTACAAGACGTAATTCTAAAGATAATTAGATGAAATTTGGCACAGATCATTTTTTTGATAATGGGACCATGGCTATTGAAATTCGTCAAAATCGGTCCCTTATATATGGTATCTCCCATAGGTCTCACTTTCCAAAATTGATATATTTGCCACAAATATCAATATTTTTCATGAAATTTGAAACAAATACTGCTTATGTAAACTTAAATCATTGTACCAAATTTCGTTGAAATCGATCCACATTTTACCATAGCTCCCATACAGACTCTTCTGTCAAAACGCACTAAATGAGACAAAAATCACTAAAACGCTCGTAAATCTGAAGATAACGAGAATTTTGAGTTTATTTTTTTCATACATAATAACTGTAAACAATTTGCCAAATTTCGAGATAATCGGTCCACATTTGACCCTACATCTCATAAGTCCAAATGACGAAAACAGCTTAAATATATAAGTTTTGAGAAAATGTTTGTATGATGGCAAAATTTGGCAAATATTTGTCTTTATACAGGAACAAGTAAGAGTGTTATATTCGGCTGTGCCGAATCTTATATACCCACCATCAAGTTGTGTTAAATTTAGAAACATATCTCATATATCTACAAGGGTGCAGCTAATTCAAAATCTGGAACAAAACTGTAAAAGTCGCTAAGCTAATTGGTATTGTTGGTAAAACTTTAGACTAAATTCGGTTGCCGTAGCTTTGTAGTTTAACATTTAAACATATTTTAGTGGTTTCCCCAGTATTTACTTTGATCAAAATTCGGTCTCATAACCGGGTATAGTTTTACATTAATAAGTTGTTAAATACTTTTCGTTGTGCTTAGTATGTAGTTAGGCTAAACACGTTAATAGTAATACGGCAGGTCCATTTATTTCGTTAGGAGTTCCTAATGCATTCATCATATATAAAGTCTGGGCTGAACATTGATTGATGCCTGTCTAATTTCATAGGTGCAATCTTAATATAATGAATGTACCTCCAAATCTTTTTGATTGTAGATATAAAAAGGGGATGTTTTATATATAAGAATCATAGCCAAATATTGACCGATTGTAACAAAATTTTACATACTGGCTGGTATATATATAGAGCTTTTTCTTGCATAGCTTTCAATTTATCAGCATTAATATGTTTCCCGGGGCGGGGTTATATGGGAGCTCTAACTAAATTTGAACCGATTTTGTCCATTTTCAATACATATCTTTTTCAAGATATCCAGAATACTTTTGTAAAATTTTGTCCCCCTAGCTCTTTTCGTTAAGGCGTTATCGTGCTTTTATCTGACGGACAGACGGACATAAACAACCTTTTCTTTATGTATTTTTGTGTTTCCATAAGTTTTTTATATGGGAGCCATGGTCAAATGGTGACCGATTGTGACACACTGGCTGGCATTGACATAAGACTTCCTTGTGCTTAATTTAGTCTTACTAGCTATTGTAGTTAAGGAGCTATCGCGATTTTATCTGACGGACAGATGGACATAAATCCCCTTTTCTTTTTGAATTTTTGTGTTTTCATAAGTTTTTTATATGGGAGCTAGGTCAAATGGTGACCGGTTGCGGCAAAATTTTGCACACTAGCTGGCATTGATATAAGACTTTCTTGTGCCAAATTAAGTTGTTATATCTATTATACTTTTAGATTTATTGGCATTTAAGTGAAATTTATGCTGTTTTCGTAAGTTTTTTGTATGGGAGCTATTTCTAAATGTGAACCGATTTTGATGAAATTTGATACGCTGCCTAGGGCTAATGTAGAACTTCTATATACCAAATTTTATCATCATAGCTGCTATAATTTGTCATTTATTAACAAATAAGCGATTAGCCTAGACTAGGTTATATGGGAGCTATGGTCAAATGTGAACCGATTTTGCCCAATTTCAATACCAAAATTTTCTCAGAAATGAAGAATATTTTTACTAAGTTTCAGTCAGCTAGCTCCTTTCGTTTAGGCGTTATCGTGATTTCAACAGACAGACGGACGGACAGACAGACAGATAGACAGACAGTCAGACAGACAGACAAACAGACGGACAGACAGACAGACAAACAGACAGACAGACAGACAAACAGACGGACGGCCAGACAGACAGACAGACAGACAGACAGACAGACAGACAGACAAACAGACAAACAGACAAACAGACAGACAGACAGACAGATAGACAGACAGACAGACAGACAGACAGACAGACAAACAGACAGACAGACAGAAAGACAGACAGACAGACAGACAGACAGACAGACAGACAGACAGACAGACAGACAGACAGACAGACAGACAGACAGACAAACAGACAGACAGACAGACAGAAAGACAGACGAACATCGCTCAATCGTCTTAGAATTTCATAAGGATTCAGAATATATATCGTTTTGGTTTTTGAGCCAATATTAAGGAAATTACAAACGGAATGACAATCTCAATTCTTTTTGATGATGGGTATAAAAAGAACACCTTTGACCTTAGTGGTGAAGGGTATCGTATGGTCGGGCTTGACCGACTATTGCACTTTCTTACTTGTTTTATTGTGCCTTTGTGTATTCAACTTTGTTCCCGACTTTGTTAGGTACATACGTCAAAATAAATAACTTTAAGTTCAGTACAATACTGCTTTTCTGCTTTTTTTCGAACCTTGCAATAAAGTTACTCCAAGTTTCCTATGGGATAATTTATTTTTAGTTTGAACTATTTTCACAACACAATACTTTTGAAATTTATGCGAAACAAATTTATGAAAATAATTCATACAATTTTTGTATGCCTTAACAATTTCACACCTTTAGTGGCTCTTCATAAAAAATTTGTTAATATAATTCAAAAACAATATATTTCAAATCGATTAGTTAAATTAAACACTTGACTATTACTTATATTTCCTTACAGAAAATAAGTTTTAATTGTTCATATTAAAAAAAAGTAATTTCCATTAAATTGCAAAATATAAAATTAACTCTATTAATTTTGCAACATTTACGATTATTTTTACATAAATAAAATCATTTAAATAAACTTTATTAAAGTTAATTTAAGTTTCAAATACGTTTGTGCAATAAAATATATAAATACTTTTATTTGTTGCTATTTCGTTTACTCTTTGTAGGTTTGATTTGAAATTATTTGAAACTGCAGCAAAGAAATTGCGTTTAAATTGGAGTTAATTTTCGATGTCAGTAGCTTTTAGTCCAATCAAACATACAGACAGACAGACTTCATTTTAATTGAGTACGTGCCTCAAATACTATTTTTAGTTGTTAAACAAACAAAAATTTTGAAATTTATCTATTTTCAAGGGAAGGAAGAGACCTATAGTAATGTATTGGCAATGCAGTGGAAATTAAGCATATGTTCACTTTTTTTCTACAAAATAATGAAATTGTGCTTTCGAAATAATTTGTATGGGAAACTTTTACTGTTCCTAATAATTCTATTGAAAATGTCATCTATAACTTTTTTATTCTTAAGTTATTGCTTACTTTTCTTCAAAAAGTTATGTTACAATTGAAGTTATCATTAACTTTCTTCTTCTTCTGTTATCCTTGACTCCCAGTGGAGCATAGGGCCTCAACCATCCTTTCATATCGAACTCTATTGCGAGATGTTAGGCATAGTTTGCTGCTTGTAACTCCTCTTCAATTGACCTTCTCCACGTTCTAGCATGTGCACCAACACGACGGCCGTTTCCTTGTGGATTCCAACGAAGCGCTTGTCGAGCAATGTTGGTATTTGGCCTTCGAAGTGTGTGGCCTATCCACCGCCATTTCCGCTGCCTGAGATTTAACATTAATAGCGCTAGTGTTTTCTTGAAGGTGACATAGGCTTTGGCTTAGAAGGCATACGTCATCGGCCTATTCCAAGTCCTCGAGTTGTTTAAAGGGTGTCCATTGGATACCACGTCTACCATTCAGTGCCGTGCGCATTATATTGTCGATGACAAGGATAAAAAGTATGGGTGATAAGATACATCCTTTTCTTACTCCAGTAGTAACTTCGAACGGATTAGACAATTTACCTTTATGTAAAACCCGGCATTTAAAGTCCACGTACATTGCCCGAATTAAGTTCAGAATTTTCATTGGCATGTTACGGTTTTCTAAAATTCTCCATAGATAGCTCCTGTTGACACTGTCGAAGGCCCTCATAAAGTCGATAAATGCTAGGTATATGGGAATTTATTACATTGCTCCAGTACTATTCTTACTGTGTTGATTAGATGAACACAAGATCTATTCTCTCGGAACCCAAACTGATTTTCGCGTAGTGTTTTAGAAACTGCGTCAGACGTTCTATTCAAAATCACTCGACTTAGTATTTTGCTCGGTATTGGAAGAAGTGTTATTCCTAGGGTTGCCAGTCAGGCTGGATTCAACTGGATTGTCCAGCTTTTTTACTGCTTGTCCAGTGTCAAGCTAAAATTAAATTTGTCCAGCTGAAAGGTCAAAAATTAAATATTTTTAAAGAAAAACTATTTTGATGAAAAAGAACGCAATAAGAACTTTTGGAAAATTGCATTTTTTTTTCTTTTTTACTTGAGTGATTTATGCATTGATTAATTGATTGCCTGATCAAGTTCATTTTGCAATAAAATAACCCTATATCAAATTTCCCCATTGTTGGCAAGTATGGCCCAAGGTCCAAATCTTAAGTTTTGTTTTGATTCATTGACAACTAGACCCATTTTATTACATTTCTTCTCGATACTTGAAAAGGCGACAGTCGAATCGCGAAATGTGCGTCCGTACTATGATATCAATGTCATCGACAAACGCAAGTAGAATGTGTTTTCTGCTGAAAATTGTTTCAGATGTATTAGCTGCAGCATCTCGGACTATTTCATTTTCTCTCGATATCGCTGCGGTTAATTATGGTATTCGGTTTATCAAAAATTGAAAGATTCATCGAAGCAAATTATTAAAGCAAGTTTTTTATTTTTAATGTCCAGCTAATTTTTGGGTTGTCAAGCTTTTTTTCCCTTATGTCCAGCTTTTTCAGGATTTGTGTCTGGCAACCCTAGTTATTCCCCTTTTTTGATATTTTGACTAGTATGCCTTCATTCCAGGAGGTTGGCAGAGCTTCTTCTTCCCATATTTTACGCACAAATGGGTGCCACAGTCTCGCCGATAGTTCAACGTCACATAAAACCATCTCCGCTGAGATATTGTCATTGCCCGGGGCCTTGTTGCGCTTAAGGGTTTTAATTGCATTCTTCACTTCTTGTATTGTTGGTGGGCTGTCTGAAATTCCATTGAATAAACAGTCATGGTTGGTTTCGTTTTGAATTTTCGCCAGTGCTTCTAATCCAATGGGATTGGTTAATGTTGACTGGAAGTGTTCCATCCATCGTATTAATTGTTCATCCGGGGTTGAGAGAGTCATTAATATTACGTTTGAAAATTTAGTTATCTCTAACTTTTCTTAGAAATATAAAGTTATTGTCAACTTTACGTCAGAAAATTTAAGTTTTCGTTTGTTTACTTAAGAAAATTAAAGTTTTCTTAAAGAAGATTTAAGTTATCGTTTAATTTTCAATAGAAAATTAAATTGCAAATGAAGTAGCCGTTAACTTTTCTTTTAAAAAGTAAAGTTATCATTAACTTTAGAAACTTAATTAATTATCTAACCCTATCCGTTTTTTTTTTTGCATTACATGTGATGCCTTGCAATTTGTTTTCATAGAGCTTGTGCATCACATGTGATTCACTAATTGTAATTGTTTCAAAAATTGTATTTTAATGAGTGTAATTTAAACAAAGCATTTAGGAAACTCTTCTATCGGGTGGATCATCGGCTTAAATTTAAGCCACTAAATAATGGGTGTTTTTTTTAGAGGTATAGAACTTCGAATTGAAATAAAACACAAGAAAATCGTTTTAATGTCCATCAATTTGGCTTTATTGGAAGGATAATTTTATGTCATTAATGTTTAAATATGATTTCGGGCATGTGGCCGCCGCGGCTGGCTCGAATAAAGCCAATTCTATAGGTCCAATTTTCAACTACTTTTTCGAGCATATGGGGCCGTATGTTAGCAATAACGCCACGAATGTTGGCTTCCAAGTCCCCTAACGTTTCTGGTTTGTTGGCGTAGACGAGCGACTTCACATATCCCCAAAGAAAATAATCCAGTGGTGTCAAATCGCACGATCTTGGTGGCCAATTGACAGGTCCATTCCGCGAAATTATGCGCTCATCGAATGTTTCCTTCAATAAATCAATTGTGACGTGCGCTGTGTGGCATGTAGCGCCGTCTTGTTGGAACCACAACTCATCCACATTCATGCCATCCAATTGGGGAACAAAATAGTCGGTTATCATGGCTCTATACCGGTTTATGGTAACTGACTCTCCAGCATTATTTCGGAAGAAGTATGGCCCAATGACTCCACCAGCCCATAGAGCATACCAAACAGTCAGTTTTTGTGGATGTAATGGCGTCTCAAGGGTCTCATGTGGATTCTCTTCACTCCAAATGCGGCAATTTTGCTTGTTGACGTAGCCATTCAACCAAAAATGAGCCTCATCACTGAACAAAATTTTGCGATGAAAATCAGCATCGAGATCAATCTCATTTTCGGCCCATACACCAAAATCACGACGCATTGCATGGTCTCGCGGCTTTAATTCTTGCACAAGCTGGATCTTGTAAGGTCGCAAGCCAAGATCTTTGCGCAAAATCTTCCATAAAGTTGATGGACAAAGCTCCAATTGCTGTGCACGCTAGCGAATCGATTCATTCGGGTCCTCTTTAACACTTTGCTCTACAGCGGCAATTGTTTCTTCGGTGCGCACTGTTCGACGTCGCTGCGGATGCGTATTATCACATAGAGTAAACGTAGTGCGAAAACGATCCATGGTTAACCGAATTAATTGCTCTGATGGACGATTATGTCGACCATAAAATGGACGGAGCTTGGGGTAAACTTCGCGAACTGATCCATTATTTTCGAAATAAATTTGCACGATTTGCAAGCGTTGTTCTTTTGTCAACCTGTTCATGATGAAATGGCAAACCAAACTAAATATTAATCACTTGACAGCTGACAAAATGGCCGCCAGTTAAAAAAGTGATGCCAACTTAAAGTTCTATACCTCAATAAAAAACACCCGATATTTTCAATCTTGCAATACTTATGAAATTATATTTTGACACAAAATTTAGTATATTACGAAATGAACCGAGCATGGACAACACATAATGCTTGGTAATTGTTTTAAAGTTTGTATTATAATAAAGATAATTCAAACAATGCATTAGGAAACTCTTCTATCGGGTGAGCCATCTAAATAAAGAGTGCTCTAAAAAAAATTTGTAGTTGGATTTTCTTAAATAAAAATCAAACCTTTTAATATAAAAACTCTACAAAATACGCAAATATAATATCATATTATACAAAATCATTTAGCATTAAAATGTTTACTTAGTACTCGGGTTGCAAAATTATCGACTTTTTTCGGAAACCCTCCCATTAAAGATTTTACAGTTGCTTCTGATACCTTTTTGGAGCATGTGTTCCACCTGCGCTTAAAATCGGACATGTTCTTGGAAATCTTTCCTGTGTTCTTCAATTCCTTTTTTACCAGAGCCCAATACCTTTCCACAGGCCGAAGTTCTGGACAGTTAGGTGGACTTGCCTCTCGTGGTACAAAAATGACATTATTCTTTGAGTACCACTCAAGTGCCTTTTTTCCATAATGGCATGATGCCAAATCGGGCCAAAAAAATGTAGGCACTCTATGCTCTCTTAAAAAGGGTAACAACCGTTTTTGTAGGCACTCCTTTATATAAATTTCTGTGTTTATTGTGCCAGATGCCACAAATACTTTACTTCTTTTGCCACAACTGCAAATAGCTTGCCACACGAGAAACTTCTTAGGGAATTTTGTTTGTTTTTTTTGTGCGAAACTCTTGCCGAACATTGCCCCGTTTATCAGCAACATAAAAATCTTGACCAGGAAGTTGAGAAAAGTCTGCCAGTACGTATGTTTCATCATCCATCACACAACAGGTGTATTTTTTTATAAAATCAGACTTCAATTTTTTCGCTCGTTTTTTTGCTTCTAAGTTCTTTATAGCATCGCGATCTGTAACCTTTTGGACTTTGTATGTCTTCAGTCCAGCATAAGCTTTGACTCTATGTGCAAAATTCGTAGAACATTTCACCGTACGAGCTGCTTTTCTTAAAGAAGTGTTAGGCGCTCTTCGAAAGAGTCGCTCGACTTCTTTTGCCTTACCAATATCTGTAGGACCTTTTTTCCTCCCTGATACAGGTTTTCTTTCAATGCTCAGGTTTTCCTTATACCGTCTGATGGCATTAGAAACCGTTCGAGGGTCAACTTTCAAATTTTTAGCTATTTTTTAAAAAGTCCATGACGGATTTTTTTAAAAAGTTTTAATTATATTTTCACGAACTTTTTTTTCGCAGTCCATTTTGATTGAAATAACTATTGAAAATTAATAATTTCTAAAATAATAGTATCTGACATATCTATAGAAACTAACTTGATCAAAAAATAAATTATTTCTTGCACTATGGATAAATTTTGTCTAAAATAGTAAATGCATATTTTTTTTAGAACACTCTTTATATCGAATCTGGCAATACTTATGTTATTCAATTTTGACACAAAATTCGTTATATAATGAAATGAATCGAACAAAGACAACACATAGAGCTTGTGGATCACATATGATTCACAAATATTAATTATTTTTAAGTTTGTATTATAATAGGGAGAATTTAAACAATGTATTTAGGAAACTCTACTATTGGTTGGGTCATCTATCGTTTTGAATTTAAACCACTAAATATTTCGGATCTGGCAATACTTATGTCATTCTATTTTGACACAAAGTTCAGTATATTATAAAATAAATCGAACAAAGAAAACATAGACCAACACGAAATATGATGGTGCCTTAAATTTTTAAATCAATTTGTAAACATCGTATATAGGTCAACTCCTCCAAGTCACTTTTTCGTTATATCTGGTTTTCGAGATTTTAATTACGTAGTTACAAGTTTTTAGTAACATAACTCAAGAACAATTTTACCTGCTTAGAATAAAGAAAAATTCAAAATTTAGCTACAATATTACCTTCATGCTACACTAACATAATATTTACTCCACTCAGTCGTTAAGGAGATATAGCCAAATATATAACAAGAAAATTTAAAACGAAAAATATTATTAAAATTCTTTTTTGTTTTACAAAAATACATCAAAAAAATAAAGATAATAACAAAATTTTCATTTTTTTTTTTTCGAGCATGTTTTAGAATTCCATCAACTTCAAACTTCTGCGCTATTCCCCAATATCGTAGGCCAAGCTTTGAAAGACTTTCTTTTACTTGGTCTTTCCATCGAAGTTTCGCGCATCCTCCTCTTACATTAAGGTCTCCGTTTTTATTCTAAATTTATTTTTTTCATAGTGATTGTTTTTTCCAGGAGTGGGTTACTAGCCCGACGTCCTAACCCATATTTTTATAGTTCTCATGGCAGAAATCGCACGACTTATTTGCTCACTACTTTAACGGGTGTTAAGGTTAGCTAAACAGGTGATACCTCGAGGAGGTCAGTGTCCACAGTTGAGATGAGGAATAGAAAATGATAAGTCTGGGCTTACCAAGTTAAGACCAATCAAAACCGTTTGCCTGGTATCCAACATCGCCTACATCACCCGCCACTGATATAGAGTTACTTTATTTTGAATAAAAGCTGTGGATGGATTTTTATAAGATATAGCTTGCCATAATGAATTTTTAAAAAAATAAAAAAATTATAAAAAAAATTTGTTCATTCAAAGTTGTGCGATATCTCCAAAACTACTTCATGGAATCAAAATAATGTTAATGCAGCATACAGATAATATTGTAGCCGAATGCAGATTTTTTATTTTTACCAAAGAGTAGGAACCGTTTATTAGTTACGTTATATTGAAATGCGTAACTACGTACTTAAAAAAAACGATATCTCGAAAACTAGAGCTGATACAAAAAAAGTGAATTAGGGGCATTGAAGCCCAATATTAGATGCATACAAACTGACGAAGAAATCTAAGGCACCAAAAAAATTTTCATTTGGTTGGGCGATTTCGCAAAAAAATCTTTTCGGATAAAGCTCATTTCCATTCATTTTGGCTTGTACGATTATAAATTGCCATATTTGGAGCTAATAAAATCAACACGTGGTCTAGCAGAAGCCAGTGCACCCATTATTACTGACTAATAGGTGCGGCTTTTTCACATTTCTTTGAAAACACGGTGTCACAAATGAGAATCTTTTGAAGAAACTTGGAAAGCAACCTAGTGAGGGTTATGGGCCTAGTTGAGGACATACAAAAACCTTTTTCAAACATTTCGAAATTCGCAAAACAAACTGCTTTTGGGTACCTCCAACTCTCACATTTACAGAGCGATTTTAAAATTTTATACCATCTTCTTCAAGAGAAGTATCCCTACTTTTAGACAGATCGAAAAACTCTCATTATTACCTATTTCACAAACACAATCATTACGAATTACGAAGTAAAGGAACTCTTATCCAGTCTATAATCTGAGCTTTTACCTTTGATTTACAAACATAATTCGTAATGATTGTGTTTGTGGAATAGGTAATAATGCGAGGTTTTCGAACTGTCTAAAAGTAGGGATACTCCTGCTGAAGAGATGTCCTAACAAACCATCGAACATGTCGAGGAATTGGTTGTACCCACGAACATATTTTGCCTTTTATCAATAAATTATAACTTTCAAAAAGAAAAATTATACGCACTTGATCTCTATCTATTACATTTATTGATCTAATGACAACCCACGCTAGGTCGTTTTTTAGTGTATCAGAGCGAAGTTAATATTTTACTCTTAATCAGACGAAAACAGTCTTCTTTAAAATATTTTGGATGCCATATTTAGCTTTAATATAAGTAAAAATATTGCAAATTTAATATACAGAATGTCTGGTTCAAAAATATGATCAAAATTGTCTGTGCATCACATATGATTCACAATTTGTTTACCTTTAAAATCTTATATTCTTAAACGAGCAATAATTGTATATATATATATATAGAATGGCTATCTCGAAAACGGCTCTAACGATTTTGATAAAATTTGGACAGTAGGTATCTTTTTTGATGTATAGGTCGAAAAAGAAGGGACTTTTGGAACTTTTACCTCTAAGAGGGTAAAAACGGGTAAAAAGGGGAAAAAATCGAAAACGCTATGTCTCCTAAAGTAATAGGTATAGAAACAAAATTAAAATTACGTTTTAAACAGCTTTGAAAATAAGCGGACAGGTGTTTGGTACTTTTTTGAAACTATGTCCGATAGGGGGTAAAAAAGGGTGAAAATAGTTTTTTTGGCACCTTTTTAACCCACTCTTATATTTTAAACTAAAGAATATAGAAAGAAACTTGGTACTGCAATCAATAGATGTAAAAAACATGAAACACGTATTTGGTACTTTTTTTATTTTGGAGCCAAAATGGGTAAAAAAGGGATAAAATGATAACATCTCCAAAGTAATATGAATAGGAACATTATACATTATGTTAAATGCGTTTTAAAAAAATGTACCGAATTCAATTGGCACCAAAAAAGTACCAAATATACATATGGAACTTTTAGAAATTAGGGAATAAAAAGGGGGAAAAATTAGTATTATTTTAAACAAATAAATGTTTGTCTGTATGTATGTTCTTTATAGAATAGTAAACTGTGAATTTGATTGTGTTATGCTCTCTAGCGAAGATGTTGCGGATAAGCCGGCGAAGGTTTTAAAGTGGATAACACTAATTTCCGACAGATGGCGCCACTGAAAATTACTAAAAATTAATTAAATCGTAAACTGTACATTTGATCATGCTATGATCTTTAGCAAAGTTGTAGCGCATGAGCCGACGAAGGCTTTTTAGTTGGTATGAATAATTTCCGACAGGTGGCGCTACAGAAACTTACTCAAAGTCAATTTAATCGTAATCTGTACATTTAATCATGCTACAATCTTTAGCAAAGTTATTGCACATGAGCCGACGAAGGTTTCTTAGTTGGTATGAAGAAATTTGGACAGGTGGCGCTACTGAAATTTACTCAAAGTCAATTTAATCGTATGCTGTACATTTAATCATGCTATAATCTTGAGCAAAGTTGTTACGGATAAGCCGAAGAAGTTTTATGAATTGGAATATGCAAAGTCCGACAGGTGGCGCCACACAAAACTACTCAAAATGAATTAAATCGTAAGCTGTGCATTTGATCAGACTATAATCTTTAGCAAAGTTGTTGCGCATGAGTCGACAGAGGTTTCTGTTGATATGAATAATTTCCAAAATTATTCAAAATGAGTTAAACTGTAAACTATGCAAACTATGTGTTGGTCGGACAAAATAAATCAAATAATTCAAAATTAACTGAATATTTCTACAATGTCTTTCCTCTAAATTTATTTTAGCACTTTATAATGTAAAATATATAAAAACTTTAAAATTTTCCTCAAAATGCTTATCATAAAGCTCCGAGCAAGGCTCGGTCTACCAGGTACTTAGTAAAAATACTGCGAATGTGATGCTTAGAAGATCTCGTTCAATATTATGATCAAAAATATCTGTGCATCACATATGATTCAAAATTTTTGTTAATGAAATACCGGTCAAACATTACTAATATTACATATTATATTAAAAGAAACATTCATTCAAAGCCTAAAAAACGTTTAAAACAATATTACAGTTTTATGGGGACATGAAAAGTATTAAAATTTTTTGTTATTTCTTACCAAAAATTTTCTGTATCTTCAGGTTTTTAGCTTGAACTCCAATAATTTATTGCACTTTTTGTATTCTTTCTCTCAATTTCACTTTAAATTTTAGAAAGGAAAACTTGAAAATTTATTTTTTTCATATATTCTTCATTTCATTAAACTCGTTTACTTTAAGAACATTTATATTTAACCCACTTTATTACCATTACAGGTTTCATTTGAAGCAAAAAAGTATTCAAATAAATAGACATGAATTTAAAACACAATATGAAATTTTATGACAGAGACTTTTAGAAAATATTTATTTAATTATTTTGTGGTTTGCCATAATTAGATAGTAGTTGAATTTACACTTTTTATGACGAAGGTTTTTTCATAAAATAATTCTTTTTTTTTTCTTTTTGGTTTACAATTAAAATTATAATTACCTTCATATATTGTTAAAACAATTTCCTTTTTTTTTTTCTTTGGTCAACAATTTATGACAATAACGCTTTTTTTTATGAAATCATTTATTTGATATTTAAAACCACATGTATATGATTAAAGTGGATAAAAGAACAAAAGAGTGGAACGATTTACACCGGCTGATCGCCACCGAAACACAAGCAAAACAAAAAAAGTGGCTGAAAACTTAACTAAAAACACACGATCACTCATACAAAACGATCTTCACTCATATAAAATTCTAGTAAATTTGTTACACTTTATTTTAGGTTAATTCAAATTTCCATTAGAATTTGTTTATTCTTTCACTTAAACTGGTCAAATTTTGTTAATGATGGGTCTACTCTAGTCTCTGCTTCTCTAGAGGAAGTTGGTCTTAACACGTACGAGTTTCAGTTTAGACTGAAAATTGTAAAAGCTAGAGTTTGAATAAATGAATGAATGACTAAAAAGAGTTACTACTATTCCATGATAATAGTGGAATATCTAGTGTTAGGTGGTTATTTAGATGAATTGATTGTCCGTCTGTCTATTTGTTGTTAGCTTGTTTGTTTCATTCGAGTTGAGGCTTTACTACAAAAGTGGTTGATTGTTTAGTTCCACTCATTTCCAGTAGTTGATCATAAATTAATGATCAAAACTTTGTTATATTGTATAAATCTTCAATTGCCACCACTAATATGTAAATTATGATGAATTTTAAATATACATTTGTCTACTCTTGTTCATAAAATTACCAAAGACATTCATCATCATTCACCACAAAAAGCCATATTCAACTTAATACATCATATGCCTCATGATTTTGATGTCTTTTGGTTTTCTGAAAATTTCCATGGGGACCATTGTGCATCCTCTCAGACCAAAAGTATTATTATAATCTGTCTGTTTCTGATTTTCTCTGACATCAACAACAAAAATACAAAATAAAATTTGAAAATTAAATACTTTTTCTAAATGTAACTGCTTATATTTGCTTTGGTTTTCAAATGCCACAAAATATTAAACTGGCAAAATATTGAAGAGAAAAACCTCAAACAAATAAATACTCATATGTTAGTGAAAGATACATATAGAAATGCGGTGGCATTTTAATGCCGGCAAATGAAATTTATTTTGTTTTACACCTACAAAAATTATACAAAATTCCAAAGTAAATTTTTTTACAAAAATTATAAATATCATATAAATTTTCTCAATAAAAGTTAAAGATTACTTTGATTTTTTAAAGAAAAGTTAGTGATCACTAAAATTTTTTTTCACGATCACTTTTATTTTATATAAAAGTTAATTTAATATCAAAAAGTTAATTACTTCTTTACTTTTTTATAGAAACATCAACGATCACTTCAATTTTTATATAAAAGTTAACGATCACTAAACTTATCTGTAGAAAAGTTAACGATCACTTAAATTTTTTATAGAAACTTAACTTTTCTGCACAAAAATTATCGTTTGCTCAATTTTTTTATAAAAAATTGTAAGATTACTTCCCTTTTTTATAGAAAAGTTAATCACTTAAATTTTTTATAGAAACTTATCTATTCTTTACAAAAATTATCGATTGCTCAACTTTTTTTTTATAAAAAAGGCAAGGATTACTTTACTTTTCTATAGAAAAGTCACTTTTCTATACAAAAGTTAACTTTTCTATAAAAAAGTCTAACGATCGTTAACTTTTCTATAGAAAATTAAAACGATCGTTAGACTTTTCTATAGAAAAGTTAACGATCGTTAGACTTTTCTATAGAAAAGTTAACGATCGTTAGACTTTTCTATAGAAAAGTTAACGATCGTTAGACTTTTCTATAGAAAAGTTAACGATCGTTAGACTTTTCTATAAAAAAGTTAACGATCGTTAGACTTTTCTATAGAAAAGTTAACGATCGTTAGACTTTTCTATAGAAAAGTTAACGATCGTTAGACTTTTCTATAGAAAAGTAAACGATCGTTAGACTTTTCTATAGAAAAGTTAACGATCGTTAGACTTTTCTATAGAAAAGTTAACGATCGTTAGACTTTTCTATAGAAAAGTTAACGATCGTTAGACTTTTCTATAGAAAAGTTAACGATCGTTAGACTTTTCTATAGAAAAGTTAACGATCGTTAGACTTTTCTATAGAAAAGTTAACGATCGTTAGACTTTTCTATAGAAAAGTTAACGATCGTTAGACTTTTCTATAGAAAAGTTAACGATCGTTAGACTTTTCTATAGAAAAGTTAACGATCGTTAGACTTTTCCATAGAAAAGTTAACGATCGTTAGACTTTTCTATAGAAAAGTTAACGATCGTTAGACTTTTCTATAGAAAAGTTAACGATCGTTATACTTTTCTATAGAAAAGTTAACGATCGTTAGACTTTTCTATAGAAAAGTTAACGATCGTTAGACTTTTCTATAGAAAAGTTAACGATCGTTCGACTTTTCTATAGAAAAGTTAACGATCGTTAGACTTTTCTATAGAAAAGTTAACGATCGTTAGACTTTTCTATAGAAAAGTTAACGATCGTTAGACTTTTCTATAGAAAAGTTAACGATCGTTAGACTTTTCTATAGAAAAGTTAACGATCGTTAGACTTTTCTATAGAAAATTTAACGATCGTTAGACTTTTCTATAGAAAAGTTAACGATCGTTAGACTTTTCTATAGAAAAGTTAACGATCGTTAGACTTTTCTATAGAAAAGTTAACGATCGTTAGACTTTTCTATAGAAATGTTAACGATCGTTAGACTTTTCTATAGAAAAGTTAACGATCGTTAGACTTTTCTATAGAAAAGTTAACGATCGTTAGACTTTTCTATAGAAAAGTTAACGATCGTTAGACTTTTCTATAGAAAAGTTAACGATCGTTAGACTTTTCTATAGAAAAGTTAACGATCGTTAGACTTTTCTATAGAAAAGTTAACGATCGTTAGACTTTTCTATAGAAAAGTTAACGATCGTTAGACTTTTCTATAGAAAAGTTAACGATCGTTAGACTTTTCTATAGAAAAGTTAACGATCGTTAGACTTTTCTATAGAAAAGTTAACGATCGTTAGACTTTTCTATAGAAAAGTTAACGATCGTTAGACTTTTCTATAGAAAAGTTAACGATCGTTAGACTTTTCTATAGAAAAGTTAACGATCGTTAGACTTTTCTATAGAAAAGTTAACGATCGTTAGACTTTTCTATAGAAAAGTTAACGATCGTTAGACTTTTCTATAGAAAAGTTAACGATCGTTAGACTTTTCTATAGAAAAGTTAACGATCGTTAGACTTTTCTATAGAAAAGTTAACGATCGTTAGACTTTTCTATAGAAAAGTTAACGATCGTTAGACTTTTCTATAGAAAAGTTAACGATCGTTAGACTTTTCTATAGAAAAGTTAACGATCGTTAGACTTTTCTATAGAAAAGTTAACGATCGTTAGACTTTTCTATAGAAAAGTTAACGATCGTTAGACTTTTCTATAGAAAAGTTAACGATCGTTAGACTTTTCTATAGAAAAGTTAACGATCGTTAGACTTTTCTATAGAAAAGTTAACGATCGTTAGACTTTTCTATAGAAAAGTTAGACCATTCTATAGAAAATAGACTTTTTTTTTAAAAGTTAACGATCGTTAGACTTTTCTATATAAAAGTTAACGATCGTTAGACTTTTCTATAGAAAAGTTAAAGATCGTTAGAAAGTAAACGATCGTTACACTTTTCTATAGAAAAGTTAACGATCGTTAGACTTTTCTATAGAAAAGTTAACGATTGTTAGACTTTTCTATAGAAAAGTTAACGATCGTTAGACTTTTCTATAGAAAAGTTAACGATCGTTAGACTTTTCTATAGAAAAGTTAACGATCGTTAGACTTTTCTATAGAAAAGTTAACGATCGTTAGACTTTTCTATAGAAAAGTTAACGATCGTTAGACTTTTCTATAGAAAAGTTAACGATCGTTAGACTTTTCTATAGAAAAGTTAACGATCGTTAGACTTTTCTATAGAAAAGTTAACGATCGTTAGACTTTTCTATATAAAAGTTAACGATCGTTAGACTTTTCTATATAAAAGTTAACGATCGTTAGACTTTTCTATAGAAAAGTTAAAGATCGTTAGAAAGTAAACGATCGTTACACTTTTCTATAGAAAAGTTAACGATCGTTAGACTTTTCTATAGAAAAGTTAACGATCGTTAGACTTTTCTATAGAAAAGTTAACGATCGTTAGACTTTTCTATAGAAAAGTTAACGATCGTTAGACTTTTCTATAGAAAAGTTAACGATCGTTAGACTTTTCAATAGAAAAGTTAACGATCGTTAGACTTTTCTATAGTCTAACGATTGTTAGACTTTTCTATAGAAAAGCTTTTTTCTATAAAAAAGTTAGCAATGACTTAACTTTTGTGTAGAAAAGTTACCGATCACTTAGGTTAACGATCACTTCACTTTATATAGAAAAGTCAAGGATCACTTCACTTTTCTATAAAAAAGTCAAAGATCACTCTACTTTTCTGTACAAAATTTAATGATAATTTTACTTTTCTATAGAATAGTTAACGATTTCTTCACTTTTCTATAGAAAAGTCAAGGATCACTTCACTTTTTTATAGTCAAGTTAACGATCACTTTACTTTTCTATACAAAAGTTAACGATCACATCACTTTTCTGTACAAATGTTAACGATCACTTAACTTTTCTATAACAAAGTTACCGATCACTTCAATTTTCAATAAAATAAAGTTAACGATCACTTCACTTTTCTATAGAAATATTAACGATCAATTAATTTTTCTAAAGAAAATCTAAAAAAGTTAACGATCACTTCACTTTTCTATAGAAAAGTTTAAAAGTTAATATATATACAATATTTTAAATTGAATATAATATGGGTTGGCTTTTCAACCAACCTTTTTCTCTGACTGTATGTTGCTAATCATTCTAAAATGAATTTTAGTTTTCATCAAATATCTCACAATCTTCCCCGGACACCCCCACCATTTCCCCACCAACCGCTTTTGTTGGTAAACCATTTTTTGTTAATACATTTTGTATTTTATAGTTTGTTGTTTTTTGTCATTATTATACAATTTTTAAAGTTCAAATTTGTTTTACGAGTTTTTATGAATAAAAAATGTTGAGGGTGTTTTTGGTTTAGTTTTGGGAGCAACGGATGGATGGATGGTTGGATTGGATTGGATGAATGGTTTATATTATACTCGTAGTATAAAGTGTAAAGTGGTAAAACATTTCCATTCCAAACACATGAGAGTATTTGTTGCTTTTTGTGTAATTTATTTGGTTTTTAATACCAAAACAGTTTTATCTTTCGTGTTATTCTACTCCATATTATGATGACGACGATGGCGATGATGATCATAAACGTTTGTCTTTTATGGCTGAATGTTTCTTTTTTTTCGTTTTACTTTTATTTTTAATAAATTAAAAAAGTTAAATGGAAAAATAAAAATATTTGTTATTTGTTCTTTTGTTTCTGTTCATTTCAGTGATTTAAGGTCTTTTTAAAATGTTTAGTTGCTAAAGTGTAAATATTTGTTGCAAATACTTTCTTTCTTTTTTTTTGTCTTTAGCAAAATTTCAAAACAATTTTCAAAACATTTAGCTTTTGTCTTTCAAAAGTTAGAACAAAAGAATTGAAATTTCTTTGAACAGGAGAATTTAATTGTTTAAAATTTTTTTAATGTTTTTTATTTGTAACTTTTGTGAAAAAATTGAAGTTTTAAGTTTGAAAGTTTAAGTAAAAGAAAATATTAAGCTTTAAAGTTGCCTTATTTAGAGCATCGGATCTGTAAACTTTATTAATTGGTCGGCCAGAGAGAAGTGCATTGTTGGTATCAAAATTATCAAATTGAAAACGTTTTATCCGGAAACATTGCAATTTTTTCTCAGCCTATGAGTCAGTCTTGGCTTTTGGATACTAAAATATCAAAATCTTAATAATTTTTTTTAATTTTCTGAAAAATAAAAATTATTCGCACTTAATCCCAGTCTATTACATTCATTTATTTATGTAATAAACAATTTATTGATAAAAGCAAAAAAATACTTGTCGTATAACCAATTCCTCGACGCATTTGCGATTAGTTCACTGATTAGTCGACCAAAGCGAAGTAAATTTTGAACACTAAAATGTGTGAATAAATTTCCGCAATTTCTCCCAAACATTGATAACTTTTTGGGAATAATAGAATTTCTTTTAAGAAAAATAAACTAAAAAAATTCACATTTCAAACAGGGTTCAAAAAGCCGCATTCGATATCGATCAAAATGTAAGATATTTCAGAAATATTTGTGTAGCATACTTTTAGGATTATCTAAATAATATATAACATATGTACAAGGTTCACTGCAATATAACTTGTTTGTCAAAATTTTCCTGAAAGGAAAATATTTTTATTTAAACTAAAAGTTTTGACAAACAAGGGATATATTTAGATATTATATTGTATTAAACTTTTTGCAAAATAAATTATTTTGAAAATCCCTAAGGTATGTTACACAATATTTGCTTAAAAGTTTAAGTTTTCGATCTATATCGAATGTGGCTTTTTGGGGCCAGATATAATTAGTTAAATGTAAAATTCACCTGCCGACAATTTATATCCAATTTTTCTCAACTGCAAATAAAATGCGTTCTAAATTCAAATTTCGACCAAATCATTCATGTACCATTTAATAACCAACTAAACGTGGAATAATTTAATATTAAACGAAATTCCCCTTCCACCAAACCCCAAATTGTTCTCTTCCCCCATTTCAATTCTTCTCATATATCAGCCATTTATTTCAATTTGCCCAGAAAAACAAAAACGCAGGGCAGCCGCCTTTCAAACATGTTCGCTTAAATAATGTATGACCAGTTGTTTTGTTTTTTTTTTCTCGAGGTAAAAATATTATTGAATGGCTTTTCCTGGTTCTTTTATTTCAATTTACCTGATGCTTTCTTTGGCGTCCAACAAACCCAACCATCATCACCATCAACCACTGGCCAAACGAAACTGACCTGTATTCACTTTATTTCTACTTTAATTCTCATTCCTTATCTTGTTGGCTTATGGGCCAATTACCCTTTAGTTTATACGAGTATAGTTATTTCATTTTCGAACCCAATATCTACTTATGTTGCTACTAGTTGAAGTATTTATTCCCAGATGTTCAGTTAGCAGACATTTGTTTAAAGGTGGAAGTGTTCCAGAAAGAGGAAATGTTTGATGCCAAAGGCCTTTTAATGGGCCTTAATTTTTGCAGGAAAAAAATCATGTCGAATTTTTAAAAATCATAGTTTGTTAAATTTTCAGAAAATTTACTATTTTTTAGACCAGCCGAAACCTTCCTTAAACAGACGCTGCTTTTCGTTGACATATAAATAAAATAAAATATTATCGATTCTTTTAAAAGACATTCTTAAAAAGCTCTTTTATCATCGGAGACATTTTATGCAGATTTTATCTATTCATTCCACCTTTAATTTGCAAATTTTTTGTTCATTCCTACCTTCTACAAGTATTTCAATCGGAGGCCCAAGCACTTGATAATTGATATACATATTTAGACATCAGACAGTGGCAGATAATTAATTCAATCGAATCGGAGGCATCCTCATCTATTCATAGTCGGGAAATATCCCAGGTTCTATCCCGCCTTCTCATTTTAGAATTGAGGGCATAGTGGCCATTTTGTTCGGCCACTATGCCCTCAATTCTATGCATTTTCTTAGGTTGGTCCTATCAAGTTTGACTTTATAAATATATAGAATTTAATATCTGAATATATAGACAAGTTAAACTTTATAAATATATAGCTTTAACTTAATTCTATGAAATTGTAAAATTCTTAGTCCCTCACTACCCCATACTGATCCAAATTAGATCGGTTGCCTTTAGTATTACAAGAAATGTTTGCCTAAAAGACGCTTCATTCATTATTTAAGACCTCCTGATCTCTTTTAGAACCCGTGCTGATGGCCTCTCACACTAGCCCTTAATCAAAGACTCTATAATATAAAGAAATTGCACTCCTTACATTTTTGTGTGTTAAAAGTGAAACTAAAGTGGATAAAGAACAATGAAAAACACATAAACGCTCAAACAAACATACATTTCACGATCACGTGTGTGTGCCTTAGCATTCTCTCATTGGATAATCTAAGTCTATATTCGTTGTTTCCGAATTAGAGTAAAAGCGGTGTATTCTCTTTTTTATGGGACTTTTCAAAACGACCATAAGGCAATTTATTGTAGAGAAGTGCAACATCTTTATATTACAGAGTATTTGATTTAACCCTTTTAAAAATAATAATAATTCTGCACTATTAGGTGTCAAGAGACTTACATACATATATAATCCGTCAATTTTTTTAACCCTCTCCCAAATCATTATGGATTTAGTACTTTAATATAAACCTCATTTAGCCTTAGAAAACTTCTAGCTACTATCCACTTTTATAGTAAATTATACGATGAACCTTAGACTTTTTCTGGGGCTTCCAAATATATAATAACCCAGCAAAAAAGATCTTCTAGAGACTTAATAGATTTAAAGTTTGCTACGTTTTAAACTGACATGCGTATCTCGAAAGACTTTCTACTTTTTCGGATAATGTTCACAAAATTTAATATTTTATTAGTAATGTTATTAAATTCTTGAAGAAGCAATAAAAAATGAATTCCCATGAAATGTTCTATATTTTAATTCCGGGGACTTGTACTTTAGGCAAATACTTTTCATTTGACTCTCCTCTGTAAAAAGTTTTGTTAGAAGGCCTTCCTCAAAGATTTTAATAGTCAAATTAACAGTGCTAACTATTTGATTGAAGAATGCCTTCCAGAAGGCCTTTTATTTCAGAATTTAATCTTGAGCTGATTTTACTTTATTTTTATTTGCTAAAGAAAACATAGTAGTAGATCTTTTCACGGTCTGCCGAAGCAGATAATACCTATGCCATTGCTGGACAATTTGTTTAAGAATGACCACTAGAAATCCTTGCTTTAAGTCGTCAGTAATGATTTGTCAATCATGAGAACTTGTAAGTTAGGCAATACATTCTTTATTGAAAGACCTTACTTTAGAAATTCATAATTAGTTGATAAGAAGAGCTAGTAATAAGACCTCTTATTTGGGTTTAGCATTACGAGATACATGTGTCATTCCAAAGCAATTATTTTGGGTGGTACAACCAAAAAACAAGATTTTAAGTCTTCCAGAATTTCTTTTGTCTGGCATAATTAGTTTAAGTAATTTTTTTTTATTTTGATTCTGACTGCATCTGAAAGATATTCTTAATAAATGGAATTAGAATATTATATTTGCGACATAAGTACCTTGACCGAAAAACTCGATTGATATGTTACATCTCAAGGAAATACAAAATACTAACATTTACTCTTCCATGCTTGGATGGGGTAAAACTTATGTTCACTGACCATACAAAATATCTTGGTGTTATTCACTCAAAACTGTCCTGAAGCATAAATACACAATCTAGGGCTTCTAAAAACACATACATTAATATCTGTACTTGTGGTAAACAGCTTTAAAAGCTCTTACGGTCAGTTTTACCAGATTTACATTTTTTATCATAGAGCAAAAAATTCTAGTCTGGCAGCACTGACTTTGCAAAGACAATTTTACGAAAGTGTGAGAAGAAGAAACATAGTTGCTTCCCGCTCATACATAGTGTGTCGCTTTAAAAGCTCAAAAGCTCTTTTTTAAAAGTTTGCACTATGTACTGTAGAGCTGGACGGCTCCGTTCTAAAGCATAAATTGCATTATACTCATGCTTGGCCCTTTAAAATGGTCTTCAAACCTATACTAATGGCGTGCTTGTTTGGTGACCTGCACTCAACAAAACAAAAATTACCGAGATTCTTTTGTACTTAGATCCTCCAGTCTTATGATAACCGGAGCCATTAGAATCACACCTTCCAAGGCACTCTTTGTTATGCCTAACTGGCTGCCGGTCGAGTGGCTCAGCAAATAGCTCTTAACTCGGCAATCCGGCTAAGTACTATTGGAGCCTGGCCTCATGTATCCATGGCTAACATTCTAGATACCCATGGCTAACATTCTAAATAAAGTTTTAAATATCCCTAACAACGTGAACTACTGCATATCAACTCCCCTCTTTGACAAATCCTTTACCGTGATTTCCTCTGGAAATCATATGATTGGAGTCTGAAGGTATACACGGATAGATTAAAGTAAAAGAAGGGGGTGGTGAAAGGAAATCTCTTTAAAGCTCCCTGATCTCTATAGTAATCTTTAGGCAGAGAAATCGGCCATATACAAGTTGATTACCTTGTGGATAAGATATCGTAGAATATACGACAGAGATATTTGTTTCTGTATCGACAATGCGGGTAAACTTGCTAAATCTGGTACTCTTTTTAGGCCAGAAAATGTTGACTTACTGGCTTGCTTCTATCCCCCTGCAAATCACAGGCAATCGCGAAGCAAACATACCTATTTACGACAACAATCGTTCAAAATGCTTGGTATATTTACATCGCCACTGACTTCAAAATTTGAGCTCAACCCTCACAGGGCACTGTGTTTTTGGGTTTCGTGCCAGACCCTGCAGAAATCGAGACTACTCCTTACACGCGTGTAAAGGGTACTTCACAAGGGACCAGTACTAGTCCAAAATAATCCAAACATACATATGTTAAAACCATACACCATTTTACATTACAATGTCCTATTAGAGGGCCATAATCCAAAAAAAAAAACATTATGTCAAAGTTATCGAAAAACTAGTCCAAGTAACTACTCCGCACATTATTAACACAGGATTAGTCTTGAAATTACTTCATGTTTCTGCTGCATAAATTACCACAGAAAACTAGTTTGGAAACCATTTTATTCTATTAATCCGCGGAATATAAACAACTTCTGGAACACATGAAAGCTCAAAAAAGAGCTGAAAAATACTTGCAATTTTTTAAGATGTTTTAACAAGATTTTGTATACGTTTTTCTTTCGATACAAAAAAAAGTCCATTGACCGGTCCTCCCATATTTGAATTTTGTTGATGCTGAAATTTCACGCAGATAAATCGTGTCTGAAAGTACCTCTTACAATAAAACAAACAGAAGAACTAACTTTTTCACTTTTAATCATTAGGGTTCTCAGAAAACGTGGCGTAACAGTGTTGCCATAGTTGTATTTTTTAATCATATGTTGCGAGTATTGCCAAATATCTTTTTTTAGTCATCATTGTCCAAGTTGTAACTACTCCTTTTTACTTAAAACATATCATGTACTTCAAAATAACGACTTCTGTCGCAGTTGTCATAACATCGATGAAGAAGAGACTGTCACTCACCTCCTCTGTCATTGCCCTCTCTTGTAACTCTATGGGCTCTTCATTCATCTTCTCTGCATGATCTATCGAACACAAATGTTCACAAAATAGACACAGTTATCGAAGCTATAGGTTGGCTTAAATAAGTTTTCACTGCTGATAGTCTAGAAACCTTTATTTTCTAGTCTATTACTTGCAATTACCACAAAGGGTCATCTTTAGGACCTAAGTGACGTTGACTTAGTTGCCTAATCTAACCTACCCCTCTATTAGTGATTTTTTCCTTCTTTCCTGATTTATAAATGATCTCTTTGAGAATTATATTCAAAAGTTCTTATTTGAGATTTTTTAAATACAGGGTGGCAGAAAAAAAGTTTTTACGTTTTTAGAAAATTTCACTTGTCACTTTTATAACATACTCGATTTTTAAAAGAATTTTTGAGAAGTTCTGATGGAAGTCCTTCTCTTAGCCCTTTGAAACAATTTACTTAAGACTAGTCCATGTACATTTCTATGCAAAAGTGAAAGCCTCAATAATTACCCCTTTATTTTCATTCACAGTCGAAATGTTTATATAATGGTTAGAATGTGCTGCGTATATATTCTGGAGTTGTACATTTTGGAACACGTCTCTGTCTGTTTGATTATTTTTTTCAATTTACCTACATTTCAACGAAAGAGTAGCTTTGTTTCGTCTCAAAGCGTATTTAACCCAGAATTAGTTTCCCTTTTCTTTATGATGTTACATTTGATGAACTGAAGCTGTTTACTTTGGATACTTTTCTATATTGAAGAAAAGGGAATATTTAGTTAATGTAAGAAAATGTTTCAGAACAATTATGATTGAAATTTAGTTAAGAGAATTTGGGCTAAGATGAATGATTAATTTAATAGGAACTTAAAGGAAACGTGACTTTATTCACGGAACTTTTAGAAAAAGAGTGAAAAAAGAAGAAATTTATAAATGATATTTTAATATTTTCCACTGGGAAATGAGTTCATGTCAAAGTTTAATTTTAGTGTATAAGAATACTCCGAATCCTCTCAAACAAGTCAATACATATTTATACCCTTCACCACCATAGGTGGAAAGGGTATTATAAGTTTGTGCTGATGTATGTAACGCATAGAAATATTTGTCTTGGACCCATCTTTTAGTATACAAATAGGCTTAGAATCACTTTCTGAGTCGAGCGATGTCCGTCCGTCTGGCTGGACATCTGGCTGGACCCCCATGTAAACTTTGTAATCAAACTACAAGTCGCAATTCTAAAGATAATTTGATAAAATTTGGAACAGTAATCAATTTTCGAGTTTATTTTTTTACATACATAATTTTTGTAACAGCTGTAATCAATTTTCGAGATAATCGGTCCACATTTAACCCTAGCTCTCATATAAGTCCAAATGACGGAAACAGCTTAAATAAATAAGTTTTAGGAAAATGTTTGTATGATGACAAAATTCAGCACATCTTTGTCTTTATACAAATAAAAGAACACCTTTGACCTTAGTGGTGAAGGGTATCATATGGTCGGGCTTGACCGACTATTGCACTTTCTTACTTGTTTTTTTATTAAAACTATCTTCAAAGTTTTAGACTTGCATCTAAAGTTTGTCTTTAGTTTGTTTGAATTTCCATATAGTATGAAATATCCAATGCAAAAACATCAAACTTCAATATCTAAAATTTTAACTTGATCTTATTTCTGCCAAATTTTACTACTACAATCAACAAAGGTTTTAACAATGGAGAACAAACTGACGCTGTTTACACGGATTTCAGTAAGGCCTTCGATAAGGTCAACCACAATCTCTTACTGGAAAAACTAAAGTTGCTGGGTTTCGCCCCAAATTGTATTAAATGGTTTTCTTCGTATTTAACTGTAAGGAAGCAAAGAGTTTATTTCAAAAAAAATATTTCCAAATCCATAGCAGTGCTGTCTGGTGTCCCACAGGGTAGCCATTTAGGACCTATTCTTTTTATACTATTAATTAACGATCTACCGGACGTTATAAAACATTCCAATGTCCTGCTTTACGCTGATGACGTTAAAATTTTCTTCAGCTACAAAGATCCATCATGTGTCTCGCTGTTTCAATCTGATTTGAATAATTTTAAGTTATGGTGTTGCAATAACCTTATGGAACTTAATCTACGCAAATGCAAATGCATGAGTTTTTCAAGAAAAAATTTATTTAAAATTAACTATTTTCTGGGTGGCCATCAGCTGGAGTTGGTGAATAGTATCCAAGACCTGGGAATTATGTTCGATTCCAAACTTAATTTCATATCCCACATCCATATGACAGTAAACAAAGCTAGAGGAACCCTTGCCTTTATAAAACGCTGGTCAAAAGAGTTTTCTGATCCATTTAGAACCAAAAGATTATATACCTCTCTTGTCCGACCCATACTGGAATATGGATCAATAATATGGGACCCACAATATGACGTTCACATTAACCACATTGAATCCGTGCAAAAGCAATTTTTAATTTTTTGTCTGCGTGGTTTACCATGGAACCCGAGTGTCAACCTACCATCCTATCGTAGCAGATTATTGTTAATAAGATTACCAACACTTCAAAGCCGCCGTACTATGTTAAATGTTTAATTTTTGTTAAATCTAATTAATGGTGTAGTTTCTGCTGAATTTCTTCTCGATAAAATTTCTTTCAACATCCCACAAAGAACAACTCGTAATTTTCGTCCTCTATTTCTTCAAGTTTTTCGTACAAATTATGCCGATGCTGACTCCATTAGAAGAATTTGCAAAAATTATAATGATTTATATGATATTATTGATTTCTCTATTTCAACAAACATTGTAAAACAAAAAAATATTACCTATTTAAATACCTAATTTTAATTTTTGAGTGATAATTTATAAACTTATAATATTGAAAAATTTTATAGTCTGTAAGGATTTTTCCATAGACTTAAATAAATAAAAAAACAAAAATTTAAATTCTATTTGAATCGCTATTTTCATTTTATTTTGTTTGAAATTCTACTGGGAACACAGCTATTATTATTTAAGCTGTTAAAATGCATTGGGTAATTTTGTGTGTGTGTTTTTTTTTTGTATCAGACTTTAACAATTCATTTCTTTATTTTCATCACCAGATTTTATCTAAATAATTTTATTAAACCTTTTCGTAATTTTTTTAAACCTTTTTGCCTTCCCCTTTGAAGCCGCCTCAAGTGTTACATTTTACACTTTTGACTTTTTTGTTACTCAATTGTTTTTAAGCATTTGTTGGCTATTTTTTATATTTTGCCTGTTTTAAAACAACAACAAAAACTTTCGTTTGACATCAAACTTATTGACTTCAGCTGCTGTTACTTGTTATTTCACTTGCTCGAGTGTTTCTTTTTTTCCTCTTTTACAACATTTTATTGTCTTAACAAAAATATTATATACTTTTGTACTTTTTCTGAATTTTGCACTCCGAAGATGTCGTAACCCAGTTTTAAACGAGTAAATATTTTTCATACAATGACTGAAATGGTTCGACCTCAACATCATACTTGTTCGTTAGTTTTGACATTTATAAAATTTTATTTTTATATTTTTACTATTGTTTCTTTATAGTTTGTTTATTTTACCCAAGTCTTTTATTGTTTTTTGTTTGTGTCTTTTAATTTTTATTAAATATTTATTTCAACACTTACCCACAGAGAGGGTAGGTCGGTCTTTTTTCAAATAAAAGTGAAAACTTTGTGTCAAATGTCAGAATTATTGTTATTGTTGTAGTTAAAATCAACATTTAGCACTTGCTTAACTATTTAAGTTTCACAGAATTTAAAATGTTTAAGGCAACAAGTGATTCTTGTATGAAATATTTCAGTGAAAAAAAGTAAAAGAACTAGAACAGAACTAGAACAGAACTAGAACAGAACTAGAACAGAACTAGAACAGAACTAGAACAGAACTAGAACAGAACTAGAACAGAACTAGAACAGAACTAGAACAGAACTAGAACAGAACTAGAACAGAACTAGAACAGAACTAGAACAGAACTAGAACAGAACTAGAACAGAACTAGAACAGAACTAGAACAGAACTAGAACAGAACTAGAACAGAACTAGAACAGAACTAGAACAGAACTAGAACAGAACTAGAACAGAACTAGAACAGAACTAGAACAGAACTAGAACAGAACTAGAACAGAACTAGAACAGAACTAGAACAGAACTAGAACAGAACTAGAACAGAACTAGAACAGAACTAGAACAGAACTAGAACAGAACTAGAACAGAACTAGAACAGAACTAGAACAGAACTAGAACAGAACTAGAACAGAACTAGAACAGAACTAGAACAGAACTAGAACAGAACTAGAACAGAACTAGAACAGAACTAGAACAGAACTAGAACAGAACTAGAACAGAACTAGAACAGAACTAGAACAGAACTAGAACAGAACTAGAACAGAACTAGAACAGAACTAGAACAGAACTAGAACAGAACTAGAACAGAACTAGAACAGAACTAGAACAGAACTAGAACAGAACTAGAACAGAACTAGAACAGAACTAGAACAGAACTAGAACAGAACTAGAACAGAACTAGAACAGAACTAGAACAGAACTAGAACAGAACTAGAACAGAACTAGAACAGAACTAGAACAGAACTAGAACAGAACTAGAACAGAACTAGAACAGAACTAGAACAGAACTAGAACAGAACTAGAACAGAACTAGAACAGAACTAGAACAGAACTAGAACAGAACTAGAACAGAACTAGAACAGAACTAGAACAGAACTAGAACAGAACTAGAACAGAACTAGAACAGAACTAGAACAGAACTAGAACAGAACTAGAACAGAACTAGAACAGAACTAGAACAGAACTAGAACAGAACTAGAACAGAACTAGAACAGAACTAGAACAGAACTAGAACAGAACTAGAACAGAACTAGAACAGAACTAGAACAGAACTAGAACAGAACTAGAACAGAACTAGAACAGAACTAGAACAGAACTAGAACAGAACTAGAACAGAACTAGAACAGAACTAGAACAGAACTAGAACAGAACTAGAACAGAACTAGAACAGAACTAGAACAGAACTAGAACAGAACTAGAACAGAACTAGAACAGAACTAGAACAGAACTAGAACAGAACTAGAACAGAACTAGAACAGAACTAGAACAGAACTAGAACAGAACTAGAACAGAACTAGAACAGAACTAGAACAGAACTAGAACAGAACTAGAACAGAACTAGAACAGAACTAGAACAGAACTAGAACAGAACTAGAACAGAACTAGAACAGAACTAGAACAGAACTAGAACAGAACTAGAACAGAACTAAAAACAGAACTAGAACAGAACTAGAACAGAACTAGAACAGAACTAGAACAGAACTAGAACAGAACTAGAACAGAACTAGAACAGAACTAGAACAGAACTAAAAACAGAACTAGAACAGAACTAGAACAGAACTAGAACAGAACTAGAACAGAACTAGAACAGAACTAGAACAGAACTAGAACAGAACTAAAAACAGAACTAGAACAGAACTAGAACAGAACTAGAACAGAACTAGAACAGAACTAGAACAGAACTAGAACAGAACTAGAACAGAACTAGAACAGAACTAGAACAGAACTAGAACAGAACTAGAACAGAACTAGAACAGAACTAGAACAGAACTAGAACAGAACTAGAACAGAACTAGAACAGAACTAGAACAGAACTAGAACAGAACTAGAACAGAACTAGAACAGAACTAGAACAGAACTAGAACAGAACTAGAACAGAACTAGAACAGAACTAGAACAGAACTAGAACAGAACTAGAACAGAACTAGAACAGAACTAGAACAGAACTAGAACAGAACTAGAACAGAACTAGAACAGAACTAGAACAGAACTAGAACAGAACTAGAACAGAACTAGAACAGAACTAGAACAGAACTAGAACAGAACAGAACAGAACTAGAACAGAACTAGAACAGAACAGAACTAGAACAGAACTAGAACAGAACTAGAACAGAACTAGAACAGAACTAGAACAGAAGTAGAACAGAAGTAGAACAGAACTAGAACAGAACTAGAACAGAACTAGAACAGAAGTAGAACAGAACTAGAGCAGAAGTAGAACAGATCTAGAACAGAAATAGAATAGAACAGAACTACTTCAAACTTTGCTATTCAAATCTGAGTAGCTAGATGGTTGTAGTCGAAACATAAAAGGTAACCTTCGTTTCTTAGTGACACTGTATTAAATGTTATAAGTTAAAAATAACACTTTAAATAACATGAATTACTGTAGCAATCCAAAAATATAATTCAGTTGATAATAATGACAAAACTAAACGGAAGTGCATTTAACTGAAAATAGACAATAAATTTTTTTCTCAATTTTCCACGCACGTGTCGAATTTTTAAACATAAATGTAGTAAATTTTATTTTAAATAACAATAGAATTTGTGGTAGAATTCACTCCATTCACTTCTTCATCATTCACAGTTGATGAATTCCGTCATATTCTGGTTACCAACAGTAACAGCTCAACAGTAGAATGTAACCCCACAGCAGCAACTGCTGTTGCTGGAGTCAAAACGAAAGAGGACCGGAAGTTAAATCATTCATATGTGAATGTTAACAAACAAAATTTTAACTGAAAATTCAATTGTTTCGCTTGCACAAAAGGAATTCTGTAGACATAAATGAAAATTTATGTTTTAAAGGTAAAAACTACTCGTAGTAATATTTACACAATCATTCTGGCGTTTCATAATTGGAAGCTTTATTTGAGTTTTTGTATACAATTTTCAAATATTAATATTGATGAACTGAAATTCAAGCAGAAAAATATTTAAATGCATTTTTATTTTGCGATGACAAACTTGAAATATCAATGAAAATCTGAATTTAAAATAGTTTTGTTTTTAGTTCAGAAAATTTATTGGCATATTGTACAAATTCATTTAACATTCATATATTGATTTGTTCCGGAATTTAAAATTATCGACTTCTTTTGGAAGTCCTTCGATTCAAGATTTTTTAAAGTAGCTTAATTCACCACCTACGCTTAAAATCGGACATGATTTGGGACACTTTTCCTGTGCTCTTCAATCGATTTTTTACAAGACCATAGTACTTTTCCGCTGTGAACCGCCGTGGAATAGCAGGTTAGTCATCCTCCTAGCATACCAGAGGCCCAAGTTCGATCCCTGGCCAGACTCACTTGAAAAAATAAATTTTCAAAAAAAGCGGCGGTTCACCTCAGCTAGCCACTGGTTATTGAGTATTAGGCTATGTAAAACTTCTCAAACTAATGCATTTGCCGTTCGGAGCCGCCGTTAAAACGTAGGTCCCTTTCAATGAGATATCGGATGCAGCTCATTGTCTGAGAGAAGTACCTCTTGTTCCAATTGGAATGTTGTCGGGGAATTATATATACAGTACTTTTCCGCAGGCCAAAATTCTGGACTGTTATATGGGTGGATTTGTCTCTCGAGGTACAAAAATGACATTATTGTTTGACTACAACTCGGTGCTATGTCAAAAAAGGTAAATCCCGTTATATAAATTTCTGTGTTTCTAATACCACAAATGGGTGATGTTGGATACCTGATTGGTCTTAATTTTGTAAGCTCAGACTTATCTTGGTTATCCTTCATCTCAACTGTGGAAACTGACCTCCTACTACAGACGAGATCGACAATCAATTCTATACTTTAGACGGGAGCTATGCTATCTTATATACCTGATATCTATATATCTACTTAAGACTACTCTATTTTATTTTATAGACAAGATCAATAACCTTCTATACTATAGACGAGATCTATGATCTATTTAATATTATAGACGAGATGTATAATCTCTACTATACAATATATGAGATCTATGGTCTCTTTATTATGGACAAGATCAATGATCTCTACTATACCATAGACAAGATCAATAACCATCTATACTTTAGATGAGATCTATGATCTCTTCTATATTATATAAGGAATTAACAATTTCTACTATTGTATACTATTAACAAAATCTATAATCTCTTAATTAGTATGGACGAGATTAATGATCTCTACTTCTTATATATGAGATCTTCAATCTCTTTTATATTATGGGCGTGATCTCTTGTATATCATAGAGTAGATCAATGATCACTTCTATACTCTAGAAATATGATATTTATATACCATAGACGAGGTTAAAGACTATTAATGAGATTTATGAGCGAGATCAATGACTTTCTGTACAATGAAAGCTATCTATGATCACTTATTTATTATAGATGAGATCTATGATCACTTCTTTATTTAAGGCGAGATCTATGACCTTAATCTTCGCTATACTTTTACCGAGATCCTCGATCTCTTTCAAACTATAGATAAGAGATATATGATAATTTATAAACTATAGAGGAGATCTGTGATCTCTTCTATACTATGAACAAGATTAATAAGATCTATGATATCTTCTTTATTTAAGGCAAGATCTATGATCTCTTCTATATTATTGTCTAGATCTATGACCTTTTCTGAACTTTTGACGTGATCAATGATCTCTGCTATACTATTATCGAGATCCTCGATATTTTTTAATGCTATAGATAAGAGATATATAATATATAAAGAATATAGGAGATCTGTGATCTCTTCTTATAAGGAGCCTTCTATACTAAAGATGAGATCTGTGATATGTTCTATATAACAGACGAGATCTATAAACGCTTTTATATAATAGACAATATCTTAATACCTTCTCTATTATATTATTTATTATTATTTTATTATTTATTAATAGATATTATAAACATTTGGTAAAAAATCAGAGTTATTACAAATTCAGTTACGTATCTATATATGGCACTAACATTAGTGTTGTGTGCCAGATTAGCATTTTGCTATAATTCTTAATATAAGTTTTTATAATTAAATTATGTATTTTTTAAGATTTTAGATTATGAGATCATAGTTTACAAATTATAAATCAAATTCATTTAACAGAAGTTTTCTATATTTTAAACTAATTTCAATAAATTTACATAAATTGTTAAAATTTGAGCCATTTAGTAATTGTATAACTTCATTTTTATCAAGATATTTTTTTCCGAAATATTGAATTCTAAATGAATTATATATTGGACATGTACCAATAAAGTGAGCAGTATTTTCCGACTCATCTAAATTACATATTGAACAAATCCCAATTGTATTGTTACGAAATGCTCTTGCATTTATATCCAGCAATCCGCCTCTAGCTTTAATTATCAAACTAGTATTTCGCGATGAAAGATTATTTGACAAAATTGGAGTCACATTAAAGTCTAATTGAGAATAAAGGTCGTGAAACTGCGAACTAACAGCAGTAGATTTATATTCCTCCCTTTCCTTCGTTCCCAAAAGATTTAATATCATTTCCCTATCATGACTTGTTGGGATATCTGAACTAAAAGTTGAAATTTGAAGCCTTTCATTTAGCTTATCCCACTCTTTTGCCCAATAGAGCTTATTAGCAATAATGTAACTGGCTAAAATACGTGGTAATCTGTTTGGAGTCATTTTTAAAACTTTGTCAATATATGCAAAATGTAGTTTCAGAGTATTCAGATATAAAGATTCCAAACCAGTTTCTAGGTAAAGCATATAATTAGGTGTTGAAGCCGGTAGATATAACATCTTTTTAATAAAGAATCTGAATAATTTCTCGACTTCATCATATTTTTGAAAGCCCCAAACTTGTGCGGAATAGCACATAATTGATCTTGATGCTGCATAGAATATCCTAAGTTTGCATTTCGTGGAAATAAGTGGATTATTAATGTATTTGGACCAAGTTGAATTAATAGCCAATTTGGCAGACGATAATTTATAGTTCAAGTGTTTTTTGAACGATAGGTTATAAGTAATTTCGATGCCAAGATATTTGTAGCTATTGACGACTTCTATATTGTTATTACCATATTTCCAGTTCAAATTTGCAGAAACCCGGGTACCAGTTCGAAAGATCATTATTTTAGACTTATCTAGATTAACTTTAAGATTCCACATTGAACAGTAATTGAAAAGCTTGTCAATCATACATTGTAATCCTGATGCTGTGTCAGATAAAATAACGATATCGTCTGCATAAAGTAGGATCTTAACATTGACCCCAGCAACATTAACACCATTTGGCAATTCGTCGACTAAATCATTAGTATATAATGAGAATAAAATTGGGCTTAGTATACAGCCTTTTTTCACACCTACGTCAACAGCAAAAGTGTCGGAAAACAATTGGCCGTCCCAGATTCTTGTTTCGGTTTTCTCGTAAATACCCTGCAGTACCCTAATTATTTTAGAGGAAAGACCCATACATGCGAGTTTGTAAAAGAGCTTGTTACGAGGAATCGTATCAAAAGCACTGGAAAAGTCGACAAAAAACGCAAAGGTATTTTTGCCAATTGCCTTGTTAATGTGAACAATATTAGTGAGATTGAAGATGTTATCTACAGTGGAGTAATTTTTTCTAAAGCCAGCTTGGAATTCATTCAAAATGTTATTATTATCAATCAAGAATGTAAGCCTGTTAAGTATAATAGTGGTGAAGATTTTGCAAATAGTGTCGATAAGGGATAGCCCACGGTAGTTAGTGGGAAGTTTAGATGGATCTGCGGAAACTTGTCGGAATTTGTTCGCGTAAGAAAATTATATTAAATATACTCAATATTTCGGATAAGAAACAATCTGGCGCATGTTTGTAGAACTTGAAACATATACCATCTTCACCTGGGGCTTTATTCTGTTTTAGTGCTTTTACCACTGATAACAGTTCGCTGTATTCTATGGGAGAGTCTAATATTGACTCAACAACGTAAGGCATAGTCCTTCTCTATTATAGACTAGATCAGTGATGAGCTGAGCAATAGCAAATCATATGTATGACAACAACAACTCCTACGACTGGTGATAGGAAATGCTTAACTAGATATATGATCTGTTCATTATTACAGACAAGATCTACGATCCCTTCTTAACTATAGACGATCTTTTCATCATATTGACGAGATTATATATTTACATTTAAAATTTCATTAAAATAAATTAAGATGTTTAAATCTAATGCAAATAATGTCTACTAAAAAGTCAAGGCAAATTATAATAAGTTGTTTTCAAGATATAGCAAAATAATTAGGATAACATCTTTAAAAATCGATGAAAAATCTTTGGTGGTCCCCTAACCATTCCACAAACAAAAATTGTTTAATTAAAATGTTTTGGAACTTTAAACATTTAATTAAAAAGTTTTACTTAGTGTATTTCACTTAGATCCCAATTTATTTCAATTATTTATATACGCATCGAGGAAAGGTTTCCCCACCAACATTTGTTGGTTTTATCAAAAAACTATTTATTACAGTTATAAATAATAGTAATAAATTGGGATCTTAGTGCAATACACTACAGTAAACTTTTAAATTAAATGTTTGAAGTCCCAAAATTTTTTGATAAACCTTTTTAATAAAAATTGTTTAATTTGAGTTTAAATTTGGGTATTGACCAAAATTCAATAATTTTTATTTTTACGTTTTTATATTACAGAAAGGTTTACCTGTTGTCGATGTCTATAATAATCTTTTCTTTCTATTTACAATTAATTCTTCGCTAGCTCAGCTAAGAATTGGCAAATGTAGTGTGTGGTTTTAGGGATAAAAAAAAACTAGGGAGATGGTCGATAAAAGCTTCAGAACAAGAAGATGAATGAAATATTTACAACAGGGCTTTTAACATTTAATGTTTTCTCCCATTAGCATTTGCTATTTTAGTTTTTTTTTTAGATTTTGGCTTTCTAGACTTTTGGTAAATATTTTTGTACCCTGTTCAAGTCAAGTGAATGTTTACTCGAATGGAAAGAGAGTAAAAGTTCATTTCTACATTAGCTCTGTTAGTCAGGGTCTTTTGTTTATGGTCACTTTGGAAAATATCATAACTTTGGTTTGTTTTTTTATTTGTAGTATATTTTTAGGCTATTTAGCTGTTTTTTTCATATCAATTATTTATGTTTGTACATTTTGGATTTCTTTTGTTTGCCATTTCTAGATTTTATGATTTATATGAGGGATTTTATGATGAGTTCATTATTTACTGACAGTTAATATTTGCCCTAATTTATTTGCTTTTTGGTTAAGAACTTAACAGGCTGCCATTTTTAAAGGTTAATATAGTTATTTCCATTTTAATGATTTGTGTAGTTTTAAGTTCTTTATAAATAGATATTTTGTGAAAGGCCGAATTCCTCCTTAGGCATAATGTGTCTCCTCTTCTTTCTCTCAAACATTAACTCAACTCAGCACTATTTTTGCTAAAGTTAATCCATCACATCATATCACCCAAAGTAATGGTTTAGACATCCAATCAGCGCAAATGTTTAAAATATTTAATTTTCATGTTCAGCAAAATAAATTTTATATCAAATAAAATCATCAATTTTGATTTTAATCTCGTTTCTGTGGCGATAAATTGCTTACTTTTCAAAACCAACATATAAAAGGTTGTAAACGAAAAAGGTTTTACATAGTCAAGGACAAATTTAAAAGTTATCGTGTAAAAAAATAACCTTATTTGTTAGTCAGTCTCTGAATAACGGATTCAAAAAAGTTAAAATGATGATATTTGAACACCAGGCTAAGAAGTATTTTTATACATTCGTCCGGTTACTGGATAAAAAAGAAAAAATCAGCAATTCTATATCTCTGAAAGTAAGCGCTTGATAAATAAATTAAATATTGCGTTGGGATCGGTGGCGCAAATAGCACATGTATTTGGTACTTTTTGCAAAATTTAACTGATAGGGGCAAAAAGGGTAGACAGTAATGTTTGGTACTTTTTTACCCATATATCTTTTCAGCCATAAATATAGAGACAAATTTAATATCACAATTAAACAAATATTAAACATGTTCTTGGTACTTTTTCTACTTGGAACTTTTTCTACTAACTTTCTACTAAAAATGTTTCACGTCAATAAAAAACTGTCTTTTCTAAAGTTTTCCTATATAATACTTTCCTTGTCGTAAGTTGTCCCATAATAAACTTTTGATATCAAAAGTTTTCCCATAATAAACTTTCGATATCGAAAGATTTCTTATATTAAATATTTGTCGTCAAAAAATTTCAAAAATAAAACATTTTATGTAAAACTATCCTATAGAAAAATTTCGATATCAAAAGTTTTCCTATAGATAATTTTAATTTAAAGCTTTCTAATAAAACTGTTTATATTATAAATTCTAAACTTTCGATCGATCGAAAGATTTTTTATACAAAACTTTTATTTAGAAAATTTGCAAGAAATTGGTAGTCCCCTCCAACATATTTAAACTTTTATCTATTACGGTAATAAATAAATGTAATAGACTGGGATTAAGTGGGAATAATAATTCTTTGAATAAATATTTACTTTCCCGACAATCTTGTACATTTTTTGAAAACTGTCAATATCAAAAGCTTTCCTATAGGCAACTTTTGATATAAAATGCTTTGGATTAAAAACATTCTATATCGAAATCTATCCAATATAAAAAGATTTCCTAGTTAAAATTTCCGATGTCGAAAAGCTTTCTATAAACTTTCGATATTAATAGATTTTCTATAGAAAACTTTTGATTTTCTATAGAAAACTTTCGATATCGAAAGATTTCCTATAGAAAACTTTCGATATCGAAAGATTTCCTATAGAAAATATTCGATATCGAAAGATGTCCTATAGAAAACTTTCGCTATCGAAAGATTTCCTATAGAAAACATTCGCTGTCGAAAGATTTCCTATAGAAAACTTTCGCTATCGAAAGATTTCCTATAAAAAAATTTCTCTATTGAAAACTTTCGCTACCGCATGATTTCCAATTGAAAACTTTCGCTATCGCATGATTTCCTATAAAAAACTTTTGGTATCAACAAATTTTTTATAAAAAGCTTTCGCTATAAAAAAATTTTGCTATCGATTTCCTATAGAAATCTTTCGCTATCGAAAGATTTCCTGCAGAAAATTTTCGCTATTTTAAGCTTACCTTAATATAATTTGTTGTGATCGCTACAGAAATAGCCCTAAGTTACATTTACGCTATGAAATGAGACCACAACAAGCCCTATCTCAATTAAGTTTTTTATATATATTAAAAAAGGGGGTTTTAAAAACCAAATTCGTTCTCCATGTTTATGTTAACCTTAATTACAGTTTTGAATCTGAAAAAAATATGTGTTAGATCCTTTCTACATGAGACCAAAGATTTGGTACTTTTTAGAAAACCTTTAAGTAAAAGGCATATTAAGGGTAAAAGCAGTTTTTTTTTGTCCTTTTTAACCAATTTGCGTCTTTTGAACCAATGAAAAAAGAAAAAAAAATGTCAAACACTTGTTCGGTACTTTTTCGATTAATGGGCTAAAAAGGGTATAAACGGAAAAAGATGTAAGATTTAAAAATGAAATTGTAACATAATTTTTGTCTACACCCTTTAAATCCAACAGCATTTACATCTGTAATGCGAAAAATAAACAATGATATATAAATATTTTAAAATTCAATGAAACTATTACACAAAATACTCATAAATGAATCAAGGAAAATGATTGAAAACAGACGAATTGTTTCGGAATTTAATTAAACAACAACAGCTCATGAATATTATATATAAAAAATGCGGTAAAATATCAAAAATATGAAAAACTTAAATGATTTTGAAGGTAAAATGAAGGTAAGACAATACATTTTTAATTTTAGTCTATAACAAACCCATCTCTAACATTTCTCCAACCTACGTCTAGCCTATATCTAGGCTATTTCTAGCATATCTCTACCTTATCTAAAGTTTATGCTTTATCTTTGTCTAGTCTATATTTATTACTTGTCGTTTATGGATAACTTTCTTATCTTCGAAAAAATAATTAAATTCTCAAGTCTTCTTTTATTTCTTTCTTTATTTTCTTTTATTTCTTTTGAGATTTTTAAAATGAGTTCAATTTCTTAAGTGTTAGTTTGTTTATTGTTAGTATCAATTTTATCTTTGACTTTCAATCTTATTCCTACAATTACAAGATTTTGTACTTAAGATCCGTTATTGAACTTAATATTAAGATATTCTCGTATTGTTGCTAGTGTTTGGTAACAAAAAATCCTTTAGAATTTTCTTAACAATAGACAAGAATCCATACGATATACTGAGGATAATGACAATAATGATTTTTGTGACCTGTATGTGTTGTATATGTGTCCTCAAAGTATCTATTGTATTTATAAGGATATTATAAGAAAATTCCCAGCCTTTATTTATGCATTACATTAGAAAAACATTTTTTGTTGTTATACTATTACAAAATTATTATTCTGTGCACTGTGCGGCTCAGGCGATATACTCTTCTAAAGAAAATATGTTTTCAAGTGCTAAATATGTTTTTCATTTTCTCTACTTATTCTTCTCTTTTCTTTTCTGTTCTATTATATTCTTCATTTTTTTTGCTATTTATTAATGGGCTTAAGGACATTCATGTTGAGAGCAGAGAGTGTCGTTTTGCTCAAAATTTAAATTTGTTACGAGTCTATTAAAGACTTAAATAATGTACTTATGTTAAGTGTGCTTTTTCGCACTTAAGAGTAATTTAAATATTTTTGCAATAAAAATGGGAAAATTTAGATTTATATCAAATAGGTTCATATAATCAAATTTTCAATCGTAGATCTTTATATAGTCAGTTTTCAATCGTAGGGGTTTATTTGGTCAAATTTTCAATCGTTGGTCTTTATACAGTACAATTTTTAATCATAGTGGTTTTCATAATCAAATTTTTAATCTTAGATCTTAATATAGTCACATTTTTACTCGTAGGTTTATACAGTCAAATTTTCAATATTAGGTCTTTCTATAGTCAAATTTTCAATCTTAGGTCTCTATGGAGTCAAATTTTTAATCGTAGGGGTTTATATAGTAAAATTTTCAATCTTATTTCTTTATACAGTCAAATTTTTAATCGTATGGGTTTAACTATATAATCAATTTTCAGTCGTAGGTTTTTATTGGTCAAATTTTCAATCGTATGTCTTTATATAGTCAATCTTTCAATTTTTGATCTTTATATGGCCACATTTTCTATCCTAGGACTTTATATAGTCAAATTTTCAATCGTACGTTCTTTTATAGTCAAATTTTCAATCGTACGTTCTTTTATAGTCAAATTTTCAATCGTAGGTCTTTATATAGTCAAATTTTCAATCCTGGGGTTTATATGGCCAAATTTTCAATCCTAGGTCTTTATATAGCCAAATTTTTAATCGTAGGGGTTTATGTAATCAAAATTTCAATTGTTGGTCTTTATATTTGAATTTTATATAATCCAATTTTCAATCGAAGGGTTTATATCGTTTATATTCAATCCTATCGTTTATTTTCAATCCTAGGTCTTTATATAGCCAAATTTTTAATCGTAGGGGTTTATATAATCAAAATTTCAATCGTTGGTCTTTATATTTGAATTTTATATAATCCAATTTTCAATCGAAGGGTTTATATCGTCTAATTTTGAATCGTAAGTCTTTATATAGTCAAATTTTCAATCGTAGGTCTTTATATAGTCAAATTTTTATTCGTAGGGGTTTATATATTCAAATTTTCAATTCTGGATCTTTATATGACTAAATTTTCAATCCTAGGACTTTATATAGTCAAATTTTCAATCGTAGATCTTTATATAGACAAATTTTCAATCGTAGATATTTATATAGTCACATTTTCAATCGTAGTGGGGGTTTTTATAATCAGATTTTTTCTTTATATAGTCAAATTAAAAATCGTTTGTCTTTATATAGTCAAATTTTCAATCGTAGGTCATTATATAGTCAAATTTTCAATTATGGATCTTTATATGAATAAATTTTCAATCGTATGTCTTTATATAGTCAAATATTCAATCCTGGGTCTTTATATTGCTAAATTTTCAATCCTAGGGGTTTATATAGTCAAATTTTTAATTGTAGGGGTTTATACAATCAAAATTTCAATCGTTGGTCTTTATATGGTTAAATTTTTAATCGTATAATTTTGAATCGTAGGGGTTTATATAGTCAAATTTTTAATCGGTGGTCTTTATATATATAATGAAATTTTCAATCGTTGGTCTTTATATAGTCGAAGTTTCAATCGTAGGTCTTTATATAAGTTTCAATCGTAGGTCTTTATATAGTCAAATTTCAAATCGTTGGTCTTTAGATAATCAAATTTTAATTCGTTGGTCTTTATATCGTCAAATTTTTTATCGTTGGTCTTTATATAATCAAATTTTCAAAATCATTGGTCTTAATATAATCCAATTTTCAATCGAGGGGTTTATATCGACTAATTTTTAATCGTAGGTCTTTGTATGGTCAAATTTTCAGTCGTTGGTCTTTATATAGTCAAATTTTTAATCGTAGTAGTTTATATCTTCAAATTTTCAATCGTAGGTATTTATATAGTAAAATTTTTAATCATTAGTCTTTATATCGTTAAATTTTCAATCGTTGGTCTTCATATCGTCAAATTTTCAATCGTTAGTCTTTTGATCATCAAATTTTCAATCGTTTGTCTTTATATAGTCAAATTTTTAATCATTGGGTTTCTTTAGTCAAATTTTCAATCGTAGGTCTTTATATAATAAAATTTTGAGTCGTTGGTATTTTTATAGTAAAATTTTGAATCGTAGGTCTTCATTTCTTTAAATTTTCAATCGTAGGTCTTTTAAAGTAAATCTAAGATTATATAAAATAATAAATACAAAGAATGCTAAAATTGGCTCCGATAAGCCATTTGAAGGTGCTGTGGCTTAGTGTGTTAGTACGTCAACTAAATACTTAACATAACATATCAAATTATGACTGGGTTCGAGCCCTATTCATGGCAGCATGAATATCTGTAATTATGAATTTATAATAATATTATTAATTACTACAGCTTCCATTAGCGTTAAGCCCTACAGCATTAACACGATGCCGATGTAAAAAGATTAAATTGTAGAATGAAAAGTTTAAATAATATTTTAAGCTAACAACAGATGGCGCAACTTTACTGTTCTTAAAATAGACATGAAGTGCAATTGCAGTATTGAAAAATATAAAAAACAACTTTACATCTCCTTTTCACCACCTTTCATCTTTCCACTCTCCTTTTTCCGAAAAAGGTAACCCAATTTGTATATACATACATAATTCCCACTACATTCCAATTGGAACAAGGGGTACTTCTCTCATACAATGAGCTACATGCGATTCTTTTAACTACGACTCCGAAGAGCAAATGCATTAGTTAGAGAAGTTTTACATCGCCTAATACTCAATGTTTTTTTTGAAAATTCATTTTTTCCAGTGGCTCTGTCCTGTGATCGAACTTGGGACCTCTGGTATGTTAGGATGACTAACTTGCTATACCAAGGCGATCTAAGTGTTACTTCTCTTAAAAAAAAACATAAATCGGTACAATCGATCCAAATTTGACCATAGCTCCGTCATCAGAACCGTTGCTGGAGTTGACTTAATATACTGAAATATCAATAACTTGTCAATAAGACTCTTTGCTTTAAGAAATATGTACTTAAAAATTTGTTGACAATTGGTCCAAAATTGATTTCAGCAGTGAAAGGTATGACATTGTCTAGCTTTACATACTATGGCTCTTTATACTCGTATTGGAATTTTTTGGACCCTCGTATGTCTTTAATAGTCAACCTAAAGCGAATTATACTAGGTAAACTTAAGCGTGGTGACTTGAAGATTTGCTTCAATTCGGAAAATGATTCAGAATTAATATTTCAGTATATACTTCCTATTCTTATTTCTTATAGTAAAAATGTCGATAAATTGTCACTTTACTGTATCTTGATAAGTTTAAATGTAGAAGTTTTGATGAATGTTAATTCGTTCCACTCGATTAACACCCTAAAGGTAGAAACACAATTGGGACGTACGACGACGACGAATTCGGCTTTAAAAATTCGTCTTGCACATTCGTCCATTAAACACATTTGGAGCGAATAAACGTTGCTGACGGCATTTTTGTTGATTTTTCATTTGCACAATTTACTCACTCTTTTACACATATCGCGCACTCACAACATTTTTAATTTTTTTTATTTTATTCTTATATTTTTTCACAAGAAAAATATATTTAATTAATTTTATTTTAAATAATTATTTTTTGTTTACAATTTATAAGGTGACCATATTTTACAAAAACACATATAATTTTCAATATTTTACAATAGAAATAGAAATACAACCACTCTAAACCAGTTTAGTCATCGTTCGTCTGCGTACGAAATAGAAATAAACCTATCGCACTATTCGATACGCACGACGAATTTCGTCTATTGTGAGCATTTTCATATAAACCCATATATATTATTTCTAACGACGAATATTCGTTCCGAAAAATTGGTCGTTCGTTCCAATTGTGTTTCGTACTTAATAGTGTCTTTATGTAATCTATAGTGTAGCCCTTAATATAAAATATTAGTTAAAATCCAAAGTAATGTATAGGTCACATTTAATATATCTCGATATATATTTTTTGTCGCTAATAGTAAAAACATTAGTAAATCGGCACTTTTTTGTCCCTATGTAAACTAAAGTCTAGTTATTTTGCGATAGGCTCAAATTTCAAAACAAAGACTCATGATAAATTCTCTTGTATTGATAAGTTAATCAATACAAGGGAAAATATAGTTAAATTGTCCCGTATATTGGGAATTCTGACTTATTCTAGCCACTTGACTGACACTGGGTAAACTATAATGTAGTCATTTGAAAATATTAATTATTTCAGATAAGGTCAATTTTATTCAAAAATGTATAATAATTTCCACATCACACCACATAAAGAGATTAGTCTAGAATTAAAAATGGGTCATATTCAGTAAATATTTATTATTATTTATTTCTACATTTTGCTATTATTGACCCCAATGTGAAAACTAAATTATACTCTATGTTTACTTCTTACTACAAAACGTGTTTAAAATATTTTCAAAATTGTATCGATTCCCTAGGATACTCAAGTGTTTAGATAAAGTGTGAAAGTACCTTAATGGCAACTAGGACACATGCTGTCATATAAAAATTATGGCGCATATTTAAAGGATATAAAGAAAAGTATACAATATATTTTGTAACAATTCTGTTAAATATCTCTTTATATAATAATTGCATAAATATATTAAATTTTTATTGCTTGACAAATTATATGCATTCTAGTATTATCACATTTAAAATCTGCTTTAAATGCACTTTTTCATCCTTCCTGCTCTCAGAATACATTCCCTTACACTTGAATTGAAGCCTTAACACTAAAAATATTTCCTTTCTCAATGTAGAAGAGTCTGCCTTGTTAAAACAAGTGATTTTTTTATTCCTGTTATTTTTATATAAAAAATTGCGCGGAAATATTTTATTTTTCCAAGTCACTAGACAACAACATCTTTATCATCATTTCATAGAATTTTTCCAGTTTTCATTTTGAAGAATTTAGTACATTAAAATATAATCTGTAACAAAGTAGGAGAATGTTAATCTTTATATTAGTATAACATTTTTATACTATCATTTCTATGTGGCCCATATACTAAAAGTATGCAGTTGTAAGTAGTCTTTTAAATAATGTAGAACATTAAAATTAAATATTAACTAAAATAACGAGATTTTGAAGAACAGGTATGGGATTTAGAAAACTCTAGAAATTCCTTGGATTTTTACAAGCCCAATTTTCGATCAGGGTCGGTAATTTTTATATAGTCTTATAATCCTATCTTTATTGTCAAATCATAATAGAACAATTTTTAACCCCGGGTTGTTATATAGTCTAATATTTAATCGTGGGTCGTTATATAGAAAAAATTTTAGTTGTGGGGGTTTATATAGTAAAATTTTTAATCGTGGGTTATTATATAGACAAATTTTTAATCGTGGGACTATATAGACAAATTTTTAATCCTGGGTCATTATATAGACAAATATTTAATCGTAGGACTTTAAATAGTAATATTTTTAATCGTGGGTCATTATATAGACAAATTTTTAATCGTGGAACTTTATATAGTAAAATTATTAATCGTGGGTCATTATATAGACAAATTTTTAATCGTGGGACTTTATATAGTAAAATTATTAATCGTGGGTCATTATATAGACAAATTTTTAATCGTGGGACTTTATATAGTAAAATTTTTAATTGTGGGTCATTATATAGACAAATTTTTAATCGTGGGACTTTATATAGTAAAATTTTTAATCGTGGGTTATTATATAGACAAATTTTTAATCGTGGGTCATTATATAGACAAATTTTTAATCGTGGGTTATTATATAGACAAATTTTTAATCGTGGGTCATTATATAGACAAATTTTTAATCGTGGGACTTTATATAGTAAAATTATTAATCGTGGGTCATTATATAGACAAATTTTTAATCGTGGAACTTTATATAGTAAAATTATTAATCGTGGGTCATTATATAGACAAATTTTTAATCGTGGGACTTTATATAGTAAAATTATTAATCGTGGGTCATTATATAGACAAATTTTTAATCGTGGGACTTTATATAGTAAAATTATTAATCGTGGGTCATTATATAGACAAATTTTTAATCGTGGGACTTTATATAGTAAAATTTTTAATCGTGGGTTATTATATAGACAAATTTTTAATCGTGGGTCATTATATAGACAAATTTTTAATCGTGGGTTATTATATAGACAAATTTTTAAGTACTCAATAACTATAGTTATTGAGTACTAGGCTATGTAAAACTTCTCTAACTAATGCATTTGCCTTTCGGAACCGAAGATAAAACGTAGGTCCCCTTCAATGAGTCTAAAAATAGAATCGGATGTAGCTTATTGTCTAAGAGAAGTACCCCTTGTCATCTTTTTGGAGAAGGTGGTCGACCTATGCTCAGAATCGTACATGTTCTGGGACACCTTTCCTGTGTTCTTCAATATTCAATATCTGTAGTCGAATTTTGAATAAAATTTTCAATCGTGGATATATTTATAGTAAATTTGTTAAATAAATTTTCAATCTTATTAGCATCTTTAGTCCAATTTTCAACTAATTTTAAAACGTGGGTATATCTTTAATCCAATTTTTAATTAAATTTTCAATCGTGGATATATCTTTAGTTCAATTTTTAATCAAATTTGTATTCGTGGGTATATATAGTCGAATTTCGAATTAATATTTGCAATTTTTAATCGTGGGTATATCTATAGACTGATACTAAATATGAGGACATATGTCTGAAACACTCTTTCCATCACTGTTTAAATCTTTTTTTTTTTGGAATGTTCACAATAAAGTTTTCTTTATATTATTTTTATATACAATTTATTTATTTATTTATTATATGCATTCTACATAGTTACTGAAATCAGTTGCAGGAATAAATAGAACAACTCTAATGCACTTTTCATTGTTATGCGGAGACGTGACATTGACTGACAAAATGCATAAAATATGAGATGAGTTGAAGAATAAAAATCTTTTAAATTTAAATTTTTGTAAGACATTCTATGAGTAGCAAAAATTCTAATAAAACACAATGTGGCAGCAGATTTGTAAGCACTCAACCTAACATAGGGTTAGCCCCAATTTTCAATTTTGCAAGTTTATATAGGCCAATTCTTAATTATACTTTCAATTGTGTGTCCTTATAAGGGTTCAATTTATAATCTAATGAATTTTTATAACCCAATTTTCTATCAAAAAATTTATAAAGTCACATATTGTCAGGCTCACTCCTCAGCTCTATCCAATGTCATTTGAAATATCTTTACAAACTTGCAGTAAATTTTACAACAAAATAATGTATTTCTCTGCTCTAATGCAAATGGATGTTAAACATAAAAGGAGACACAAAATTCTAATCGCTTTCCATGTTCTACTCTATCATTCTCTGACTCCTTATATATGTATATGTATATACATACATAAGCACAGGACATTAATTTTCGATTGAGGCAAACAAGCACGAGCATGCATGTCATTATGTGTTTTTCTTATCCTTTGCCTTAAGATGTTGGAAATATTTAAAATGTTCCTAGGAATAGGATATAAAATGTCTTAACAGAAATATCAGGATATGTATGAATTAAATAACACTTTATATATGTATGTATTTATGTATTTGTATATGAATAAATGTTTATTAAAATTTTAAAGTATACTTTAAGGATTCATAACGTAGAACTACTCCTAGTTTGCTTTATTAGCAAATATTTAACATTAAAAATATTCGTATCATTTTGATTTTTCTTGAGAATTGTATTAATTTTAAAAGTAATTCAAAGTCTTAAGGGAATTTAATTTAATTCAATTAAAAGCATCTGCTAATCAAATGCGAGTAATAAACATTTAGAATAAAAATATTTTGCTGTATAAAATGAAATATTTATGTTTCAGTTTATGAAAGTGGATTGATATTTCATCCCTCTAATTCGGCGAACTTACTAAAATACACATAATCAGGGGTGTCATAGAAACCAAGTCAGTTTTTAAATTTCTCGGTTTTGAAAACCAATACTGGTTATATTTGCTGTCATGAAACCAAGTCGGTTTTGTTATTATTGGTTTTAAATCAAACAAAATATTCGAATCAATTGTTTATTATTTCATTTGAAATTTTTTTGAAACATCAAAAATCAAATAAAACAAGTAAGAAAGCGCTATAGTCGGTCAAGCCGACCATACGATACCCTTCACCACTAAGGTCAAAGGTGTTATTTTTCCTGTGTAAAGACAAATATTTGCTAAATTTTGCCATCATACAAACATTTTCTCAAAACTTATATATTTAAGCTGTTTCCGTCATTTGGACTTATATGAGAGCTAGGGTCAAATGTGGACCGATTATCTCGAAATTTGGCAGATTGATTACAGTTGTTACAAAAATGATGTATGCAGAAAATAGACTCAAAATTTTCATTATCTTTAGATTTACGAGCGTTTTAGTGATTTTTTGTCTCATTTAGTGCGTTTTTAAAGAAGAATTTGTGTGGGAGCTATGGTCAAATGTGGACCGATTTCAACGAAATTTGGTAGAGTGATTTAAGTTTACATAAGCAGTATTTGTTTTAAATTTCATGAAAAAATATTGATATTTGTGGCCAATATAGCAATTCCGGGAAGTAGGACCTATGGGAGGTACCATAAATAATGGACCGATTTTGACCAATTTCAATAGCCATGGTCCCATTATCAAAAAAATGATCTGTACCAAATTTCATCAAATTATCTTTAGAATTGCTTTACAGTAGTTTGATTACAAGGTTTACATGGGGGTCCAGCCAGCCAGACGGACGGACATCGCTAAATCCACTCAGAATCAGACTCAGTGATTCTAAGCATATTGGTATACTAAAAGGTGTGTCTAAGACAAATATTTCTATGCGTTACAAACATCAGCACAAACTTATAATACCCTTTCCACCTATGGTGGTGAAGGGTATAAAAATTAAATAAAAATGATTAAAGAAAATTATTTGAAGAAAAACTTTTTGATATGTTTGTGGTATATGTATAAAGAAAACGCTGCTATTTGGACAAATGAAGCTTGTATACCCCAACATCATGAACGAATTGCGGACTGGAAAAAATGTAATCTACCTACACCAAGAAACAAACCACAGCCAATCAAAGGACGATTGTCACTTACATGCGATATTCATTAAATTGCAAACAAATATGCATTTGCTTCGCCAGTACCTCCACACAAAGAATATTCTAGCCTTACAGTTTTCCCCATTTTTGATATTTTTTATGTTTGTCAATACGGTTCATTAATTCCAAAGACAAAAAGTACCAAAACTTGCTTTTATCTTATTACATGATAAAAAATGCTATGTAAACTTTTTACCCATCTCTTTTTATTTGAAAGTTAAAGCTAAAAAGTACCAAAAATATTTTTTCTCTTTTTCTCCCCTTTTTTCGAAAAGTACTTACCACTTGTACTGTTATTTTTTATTATTTTTGTAACTGATCCAAACTCGATTTCAATTTTGGTTCGATTGTTTTTAGTTTGGGAATTATAGCGTTATTGAATTTTCTTTTTTTATCCCCCACAGGGCCAAATTTTCAAAAATCTGTTCTTAGTGGATCTTTAAATCGAAAAAGGCACCAGTTGGCCAGTAACGCCTTTGTTTTAAATTGATAGACCTATTTTGAAATGAAATCTGTTAACTGTAAGTTGCTTGGCTTATTTCCAATACTAAACCAATAATATTATTTTCTGTGACACATAAAACCAATAGAAAATGTAGCTCGAACATTAATATTGGAATTCATGACACCAATTTAATTTTTTTCTCGTTTTCAAAACCAATACCAATTAAATTGGTTTCTATGACACCCCTGAATAAAAATATATTCCTTGCATCAAAAATAATTTTAGTGTCAGTAGCAAAACATGACAGAAAATGTTATTGTAACAGAATTTTACAATATGTACAATATTTTTCAAATGAATTAATAAAAAAAATTGCATAAACTTTACAAAAATTATTTTAATTTCTTAATGTAGCAAAATTCATTAGCCACCCTTTAGATTAATTTAAATGTAGAAACATAAATCTTCTTGAAACTTTATTGGTTACACAGTACTTAAAGTGATTGCAAACTTTTTTTCAATATTTCTTAGTATTTCAACCAAACTTTTGCAATTTCCAAATTTTTATATCTTAGTCAAATGAAAAATTGTTTTCGATTCAGTTTTCTATTTTAATCTACTTTTTTAATTTGTTTTCATAAACCATACACTTTTCTTACTTTTTCGATTGCTTTTCATTTCTTATTTCTTTTGTACTTAAAATCGCACTTTTAAATTTCTTTTATTGACTAATGGTTCTCAATTTAAGGACCCAATTAAAAAAAAGGACATTTATTTAAAATGTTTCCAAAAAAAGACTTTGAAAATACTGAAAAAATATATTAAAATGGATTTGTTCAAATTGTAAAAAAAAATAGGAAATATTTTGTAATTGTTATATACTTAAAGACCTTAAGTGTCCAAAAAATAATTCAAGAAGTATTGAAGAGAAAAGAAAAACAGTGTCTGTTATTTTTTAACCCATATACAGCTTTTTGAACCAATAAACATTATAAACTGGCGCCAACACTGCCAACAACCAGGAGCCGACTACTTTTCATAATTTTCGTAACACAACACGATCATTAAATACGATCGTCAAAATGATTTTAAAACATCAAACAAACCAATCACATTCATGCAAGTTTACAACAAAGCAGGTTGACGTAGCTTTGTTGAGAAAAAACAAAATATACAGTGAAAAGCGCAGATCAGGGATGGAAAATTGCTTCGTTTATTTGGTACCAAAAATTAAAACAAGTACTTTTTAGACCATTTTGAAAAATTTTAATTTTTAAGTTATCAATTAAAAAAACAATAAAAAAGAACAAAAAATAGTGTTAAATTCGACCAAATACTATATTATAAAGATATGGCACTACATAAGTTTTTTCTTTTAAAAGTGAAGTGGAACAATGAAAAACACATACACGTACAAACAAATATACACTTCATGAACTCTTATGTATGTCTTAGCTCAATCGATTAATTTTATTGATATACTAAAAAATTAAGCATTTAGGTATGTCATACATGAGTCTCAAATTGAAAGAGCAGAAACGAAAGGTTTCATGCAAATTGTATGAGTTTATCATCTAGAAATTGACACCGCCTGCAGAAGAAGAGCCTAAATCTTTGATTTACAACATACATTAAACAATACTAAAGTGTAATTTTTACCCAGTTTTTACATTTTATACATCTTAAAATACTACTTTTCAAAAAAGTACAGTTTTCTTTGGGGTAAATTTCAAGATCCAATTTGTATTTCTTTGCTACCTTTATTGCACAAGAAGATAATATGTTACATGTGTAACCTTTTTTACCCCTTTAACAGACAAATATCTAAAAATTATAATTACTAAAATTTCAGTTCATATCTTTCGAATTTTTGCCTGGGAAATGATGAACCGCTTACTCCTTAATGTATTCAAGTATTCGAAGCTAATATTACCAAATCTTAGTTCAAAATGCCCTTTAAAGTACCTACACTAGAAGTCGTTCAAACAAAGAAACCTTCTGTTCCTCGAAAAATATGAAAACCATAAAACAAAAATAATAGTTCAAATTCTTAAATTGTATCAAGTAAATTGCAGTAGTACCACCACCAATCATGCATAAAAGTTATCAAAAAAATACAATTGTACTATGTTTTCCATCCCTGGTGCATATTATTACTCCATTTCGTTGAATGCACATTTTCAGCGAAGTATCATTTTAATTGTAACACAATTGTTTGGTACTTTTTTTAACACACGGAGCAAAAAAAGGTAAAACCGGCAACAAATTTAAAGGTTTGCCACTAATTGAATCCTTATTTTGCAAATATGCGAAATCTCACCATATCTCCTCCCAAAATGTGCCGCATCTGCTCACAAACTGTAAAAAATTTTTGTATGGGGAATAATTGAAGTAGTTTTAGTTTTACCAAAATTTTAATCAACAAAAATTTAATTATTTAGAAAATAGAATAGAAAAGAAAACTGAAAATTTCATCAAAATCGGTTCACATTTAGCCATAGCTCCCACACAAAACACTTTTGAAAACAGCCTAAATTTCACCTAAAATACACTTAAATGCCAATAAATCTAAAAATATAACAGATGTAACCACTAAAGTTAGCACAAGGAAGTCTTATGTCAATGCCAGCCAATGTGCAAAATTTTGTCACAATCGGTCACCATTTGACCATAGCTCCCATATAAACAAGTAAGAAAAGCTATAATCGGTCAAGCCCGACTATATATGATATAGTCGGGCTATCACTGATAAGTTCAAATAAGTACAAACAATTAAAGAGTTTTCCTTAAGCCTTAGAGACATACATACATAAACTATGAGCTATTTTTTCAAAATTTTGAGATTTATGTCATTTCCAGCTAAGGGCCTGATATGGGAGCTAGGGTCAATTGTGGACCGATTGTTACCAAATTTTGGTTATTGGTTCATATTTACAAAATATTTATATGTGAAAAGTTTAAGTAATCAAATGCATTTATCTTTAGAGTTATTAACGTTTTTGTGCATTTATGTGTATATTTATGTGTCATTTAAGAATGTGTCTTGTGTGGGAGGTATGGTCAAATATGGGCCGATTTCTACAAAATTAGGTACACTTATTAAGGCTATGAATGGCAATATTTGTTCTAAATATTATTAAAATATAGCTAAATTTGTGGCTGTAAAGGACCAAAAACTCTATTCCGGAAAGGCATCCCTATGGGAGTTACCCGAAATAGTTATCCGATTTCGCCCAAAAAGTATAGGGATCGTCCTTGGACCAAAATATGAGGCTGTGCCAATCAAATTACCTTTAAAGTTACGACCTATAGAGTGATAACAAGCTTACATGGATAACCGGCCAGCCTGCCAGCCAGACGGACGGACATCGTTTAAACAACTCAGAAAGTGATTCTAAGTCGATTGGCATACTAAAAGGTGGGTCTCAGGCCAATATTTCTATGCATTACAAACATCAGCACAAACCCAATATACCCTTTCCACCTATGGTGGTGAAGGGTATATAAACTTACGGAAACACAAAAATACAAAAGGAATAGGGGTTTATGTCCGTCTGTCCGTCAAATAAAAGAGCGATAGCTTCTTAACTACAAGAGCTAGAGAAACAAAATTTTATTTTCGATATGTTATAAAAGTGTATTGAAAATGGGCGAAATCGGTTCATATTTAGTTAGAGCCCCCATATAACTCTACCACTGGAATCACATTTATGCTGATAAATTGAATACAATTGTAATATCTATAAGTTATAAGTTTTATATAACTTTTGGTCAGTATGTCAAATTTTATAGGAATCGGTCCATATGTGATCATAGCTTTCATATAAAAACCGCTCCCGGAAACCACTAAAGTACCACAAACGCCAGTTAAAAGCTATTAAATTATAAACTATGACAGCTATGGCCACTAAATTTTGCACAAATAAATTTTATATAAATACCATCGTTCAACATTTGGCTATAGTTCTTATAACATCCCCTTTTTATATCTACAATCAAAAAGCTTTGGAGGTACATACAGTACATTAAGATTGCACCTACGAAATAATACCACGTTTGGTCAACATTTTGAATTAGATTCGGCACAGCCGACTATAACACTCTTACTTGTTTTTATTAAAAAGTAACAAAAATAAAATTTACCAAGCATCCACTCAAATTATGACCGAAAATTTAAATTTTCGCCAATTTTACGATTTTAAATCACAGATACGACAAAACGGTTCAAGATATCAACATCAATTCTTTTGAGTTTAATTTTCCCATTTGTTTGTTTTATGAAAGAGGAAAGAAAATTTATAATTTATAATATTTGCTAAACAAAATTTTCAAAAAATCAAAAAAGGATTTTTGAAACCAACCTGAGAAAAACTATAATTTTCTAATATGAAAAAACTAAGGAAATTTGATAATATTTTGACAAAGCTCAACTATTTAGAACTTTATAGGCCATATATTGTAAATCATGTCTTGCTTTAAAATTTCTTAATTCCAAAGTAAATTTTTTCGCTGCATATCCTTAGGCTTGTCGTCAATGACTCAATTTTTCGGGATAAATTGCAATAACTGCAAAACTACTGCATGCTATTGTTATTTTGATGACTTAAAATAAAGCTACTTTAGTTTTTTTATATTGCATTAATTATACCCTTCACCACCATAGGTGGAAAGGGTATTATAAGTTTGTGCTGATGTTTGTAACGCATAGAAATATTTGTCTTAGACCCACCTTTTAGTATACCAATAGACTTAGAATCACTTTCTGAGTCGATTTAGCGATGTCCGTCCGTCCGTCCGTCCGGCTGGCTGGCTGGCTGGACCCCCATGTAAACCTTGTAATCAAACTACAGGTCGCAATTCTAAAGATAATTTGATGAAATTTGGCACAGATAATTTTTTTTGATAATGGGACCATGGCTATTGAAATTGGTCAAAATCGGTCCATTATTTATGGTACCTCCCATAGGTCCCACTTCCCGGAATTGCTATATTGGCCACAAATATCAATATTTTTTCATGTTTTTCAATTTAAATCACTGTACTAAATTTCGTTGAAATCGGTCCACATTTGACCATAGCTCCCATACAAACTCTTCTTCAAAAACGCACTAAATGAGACAAAAAATCACTAAAACGCTTGTAAATCTAAAGATAATGAAAATTTTGAGTTTATTTTTTACATACATAATTTTTGTAACAACTGTAATCAATTTGCCAAATTTCGAGATAATCGGTCCACATTTGACCCTAGCTCTCATATAAGTCCAAATGACGGAAACAGGTTGAATATATACGTTTTGAGAAAATGTTTGTATGATGGCAAAATTTAGCAAATATTTGTCTTTATACAGGAAAAATAACACCTTTGACCTTAGTGGTGAAGGGTATCGTATGGTCGGCTTGACCGACTATAGCGCTTTCTTACTTGTTTTTTAAATAATTTATTTCTTAGTGATTAAAATTTAAGCAAAATCGAAAAAAACTACAATTTTTTCCTATACAAAAAAGTTAAACACTTTGTGGGCGGATGCGGCAAGTGTTTCCCTTCTGCAATTTTGAAAAAATGCACAGCTTGTTTTTGTGTTACATAGAACATTTCTAGGGGAAGTTATTTTCCAATTTCGCACTTTCGTAAAATAAGGTACACCCTAATATACATACATTTAATATTGATATTACAGCACTATTTCCGTTTTCTTTAAATTTTCAAATAAACACAAAAATAATACTTTATTGACTCATATCAGCCCCTTTGAAACCTCCTTCTTTAAAACGTCTAAACTCAATTTATTTTAAATTAAACCCTTGTTAACCCTTTTTTTTAAACAAATCCCTTTGTTGCTTTAGCAAATTATTACCTTTTCAAATCAAATTTACATTAAAATTTCTCATCATCTTTCAAGTTTAAAAAGAAAATCTTTCGACAAAAAAGATTACAAATCCTTTTGTTACAAAGTTTTTCTTAATGATTGACAGTGTTTTATTTATTAAATTGTATTTTATTGTTGCTACTTTGAGAAAAAATCTATACAAAATGATTTTTCCTTTTTACAATTTATTTATTTACTGATTTTGTATTTATTTCCTTCTTTTCTTTACAGGTAAATAAATTCGAATATACGAGTATTTTGGGTGTAGACCTCCTAACATAAACAGCTGTGACTTTTGAGGAGGTTTAAGGTAGTCCTATTTCCTTTATATGTGTAAACTTTTGTATTTGTGTTAAACATTTTTTTGAACGTCCTGAAAAATGACTCAATAGAGGATATAAAAAATGTTTTAGAATTTCAAATGTGTACGTCTACATCTGTGTGGGTGCGAAGGAGTTTATTGGCTTTTAAAAATTTAAATTCTATGATTTTATACAATTACATACATATGTTACATTTGTGTTCTTCTTTACAATTCTAGTCTACTTTGGCACGAACCCAGTAGTTTCAAAACAAAGGACCTACTCCGAAATTAGAAAAGTAGCTAGTCATATACGCGCTGCAATCAAAACCTGGGTCCAAATTACCGCTTTCGATATCGATCGAAAACTTAGGCTTTTAAGCGAATATTGTGAAGTATACTTTAGGGATGTTCAAAGTTACCTCGATGCAAAAAGTTTATTTAAATTTAGTGTCCATTTTGTTTCCTTTTTAAAAATATATATTGTTCAATTAAAACTATTTTACTATTGTTCATCTTTTGGCAAATAGCTTCAAAAAAAATATAGTAAATTGTGCATCTTTTAAATAATTTTGATTATCCTTAAAGTATGCTATACAAATGTTTTAAAAATATCTAAGATTTCAATCGATATCGATTACCATAATTTAGCCCCTGATTAGACATTTTGATTAAACATGATCAGAAAACAGAATTTTATTTAATAAACAAGCTGTAACAGGCGCGCGTTGCTGCACCACAAATTAAAATAAATTTGAGGAAAAGACATTACACAAATATCTAATTAATTTCGAAACATTTTATTGATTTTGTCCAATCAAATACATAAATAGTTTACGATTCAATTCATTTTGAATAATTTTTATTGGAACCGTCTTTCTATAGTCGATTCATGCACAACAACTTTGCTTAAGATCATTAAATAAACAAGTATCGGGTGTTTTTTATTGAGGTATAGAACTTTAAGTTGGCATCACTTTTTTAACTGGCGGCCATTTTGTCAGCTGTCAAGTGATTAATATTTAGTTTGGTTTGCCATTTCATCATGAACAGAAGAACAACGCTTGCAAATCGTGCAAATTTATTTCGAAAATAATGGTTCAGTTCGCGAAGTTTACCGCAAGCTCCGTCCATTTTATGGTCGACATAATCGTCCATCAGAGCAATTAATTCGGTTAACCATGGATCGGTTTCGCACTACGTTTACTCTATGTGATAATACGCATCCGCAGCGACGTCGAACAGTGCGCACCGAAGAAACAATTGCCGCTGTAGAGCAAAGTTTTGAAGAGGACCCGAATGAATCGATTCGCCACCGTGCACAGCAATTGTAGCTTTGTCCATCAACTTTATGGAAGATTTTGCGCAAAGATCTTGGCTTGCGACCTTACAAGATCCAGCTGGTGCAAGAATTAAAGCCGCGAGACCATGCAATGCGTCGTGATTTTGGTGTATGGGCCGAAAATGAGATTGATCTCGATGCTGATTTTCATCGCAAAATTTTGTTCAGTGATGAGACTCATTTTTGGTTGAATGGCTACGTCAGCAAGCAAAATTGCCGCATTTGGAGTGAAGAGAATCCACATGAGACCCTTGAGACGCCATTACATCCACAAAAACTGACTGTTTGGTGTGCTCTATGGGCTGGTGGAGTCATTGGGCAATACTTCTTCCGAAATAATGCTGGAGAGTCAGTTACCATAAATGGAGACCGGTATAGAGCCATGATAACCGACTATTTTGTTCCCCAATTGGATGGCATGAATGTGGATGAGTTGTGGTTCCAACAAGACGGCGCTACATGCCACACAGCGCACGTCACAATTGATTTATTGAAGGAAACATTCGATGAGCGCATAATTTCGCGGAATAGACCTGTCAATTGGCCACCAAGATCGTGCGATTTGACACCACTGGATTATTTTCTTGGCGCTCGTCTACGCCAACAAACCAGAAACGTTAGGGGACTTGGAAGCCAACATTCGTGGCGTTATTGCCAACATACGGCCCCATATGCTCGAAAAAGTAGTTGAAAATTGGACCTGTAGAATTTTCTTTATTCGAGCCAGCCGCGGCGGCCACATGCCCGAAATCATATTTAAACATTAATGGCATAAAATTATCCTTCCAATAAAGCCAAATTGATGGACATTAAAACGATTTTCTTGTGTTTTATTTCAATTCGAAGTTCTATATCTCTAAAAAAACACCCATTACATACGCAAGTATACGTTTCAATTCATTGTGCATAAATTTGAGTGGCGCCATCTATCCGAAATTAATCGCACTTACTTATAAACCTTCGTTAACTCATGTTTGTTCAAGATAAAATGCACGATTTACTTCATTTTAAGTAATTTTTGGTGGCTCCACCTGTTGGAAATTGGTCATACCAACATAGAAAATCTGCGTGGCCCATGCGCAACATAAAAAAGTTTTGATAAAAAATCAAAAATTTTTCTACAGAAGATTTTTTTATCAAAAATTTTTCTATAGAAGATTTTTTTATCAAAAATTTTTCTATGAAAATTTTTTTATAAAAAATTTTTCTATAGAAAATTTTATTATCAAACTTTGCATGATCAATTGCAAAGTTTACTATTTAATGACTTTAAGCAGTTTTCAGTGGCGCCACCTATCGGAACTTGGTCAAACAACATACACAACAACATTTCTTAAGATCATAATATGATCAAATGCATAGTTTACTATTCTATAACGGACATAAAGACATTCATTTTTATATATCAGGATTAGTATGACCTAAAATTAAAATTTGACCGTAATGAATCTTCTATTTGGAACTACTGGGCATTTATTTTTTTTTCTAAATATTTCACTTTAAATGTATGACAATGTGTCCTAAAATAAGACAGAAAAGTTGAAAATTGAAAATGTAGAAAATACTCCAAAGAACTTATTGGATGTTTTAAATTTGAAATTTTTGACAATGAAATCATTTCATAGAAACTTTTTAATGATGCAGAACCTAAAATATAAAAGAAATAATAGAAAGATATTCGGTGTAGTAAAATGAAATACGTAAGTTTCGTATGAAATGCTCAATTCTCTTCTTTTTGTCGGCGTGAAATTTGTCTTTAACGGCGTCGCACAGAAAATAGTCAAATGTTTTTAAATCCCAGCGGCTATTGAGATCATCAGTTCGTCAGATTTTCGATTGTAGCGTAAGGTGAGTTCAACCATTGAAACCAAATATCATTTACATAAGAGCAGCCAAAAAATCGATTATCATGGTGTTATAGGGGTATCCATTAACAGAAATGCTTGCGCCATCCTCATTTTCAAGGAATTATTAGCCAATTATGTCTCCGCTCCACAAGTCAAAGCAGCATTTACTCTTTAACAACCTCAACGGACACATGTGATCCAATTCCAGTTCTAGTTCTGTGTCTGCTTGTAGAAACCATTGGCTTGGTTTTGATAGACACATCTTGTTTGATTCCTTCTCGACACTGGTTACCTTTCGCAAATTGCGTCCCAGAATATCAATGTCATCGGCAAACGCGAGTAGTATTTGTCTTCTATTGAAAATTGTACCAGTTGTATTATCTACAGCATCTCGCAAGATTTTCTCTAACGCATTATTGAAGAGATCACATCACCTTACCCGAATCCCCGTTTAGTTATCAACACGGGTCGGCGCAAAGAGAACAGAACAAAAATAGAAAAAGTTTTCTACCCCATTGTTTTTTTAATTTTTTTATCAAAAATTTTTCTTTGAAAAATTTTTTTACCAAAAATTTTTCTTTGAAAATTTTTTTTACCAAAAATTTTTCTATAGAAAATTTTTGATCAAAAATTTTTCTATAGAAAAATTTTTGATCAAAAATTTTTCTATAGAAAGTTTTTTGATCAAAAATTTTTCTATAGAAAGTTTTTTGATCAAAAATTTTTCTATAGAAAGTTTTTTTTTATCAAAAATGTTTCTATGTTTTTTTTTAATTTTTTCGGTAGAAGATATTTTAATAAAAAATTTTTCTATAGAAAATTTTTTGATCAAAAATTTTTCTATAGAAAATTTTTTGATCAAAAATTTTTCTATAGAAAGTTTTTTGATCAAAAATTTTTCTATAGAAAGTTTTTTTTATCAAAAATGTTTCTATGTTTTTTTTTAATTTTTTCGGTAGAAGATATTTTAATAAAAAATTTTTCTATAGAAAATTTTTTGATCAAAAATTTTTCTATAGAAAATTTTTTGATCAAAAATTTTTCTATAGAAAGTTTTTTGATCAAAAATTTTTCTATGGAAAGTTTTTTTTTTATCAGAAATGTTTCTATGTTTTTTTTATCAAAATTTTTTCGGTAGAAGATATTTTAATAAAAAATTTTTGATAGAAAATTTTTTTATCAAAAATTTTTCTTTAGAAGATATTTTTATCAAAAATTTTTCTTTGAAAATTTTTTTATCAAAAATTTTTCTTTAGAAAATTTGTATGTCAAAAATTTTTCTATAGAAAATTTTTTTATCAAATATTTTTCTATAGAAAATTTTTTGGATCGAAAATATCTAAAAATCTTAAACTGTTTAATAATATTATAATTTATTTCTGTTTACAAAAATATTCGCAATGTTTACAAAAATAATAGTGTCGTGGCAACAATGTTCGAGATTATATTTTTTTGTTCTGTCGAACCATGTATTTTGTTGCTATAAATTGGAGTACCTGGTTGACCGAGCCTTGCTCGGAGCTTTATGATAAGCATTTTGAGGCAAATTTTAAAGTTTTTATATATTTTATTTTATAAAGTACTAAAATAAATTTAAAGGAAAGACATTGTACAAGTATTCAGTTAATTTTGAATTATTTTATTATTTTTGTCCGACCAACATATAGTTTGCATAGTTTACAGTTTAATTCATTTAATAATTTTGGAAATTATTATACCAACCGAAACCTCCGTCGACTTATGCGCAACAACTTTGCTAAAGATTATAGTCTGATCAAATTCACACTTTACGATTTAATTCATTTTGAGTAATTTTCACTGGCGTCACCTGTCGGACTTTGCTCATTCCAATTCATAAACATTCGTCGGCTTATCTGCAACAACTTTGCTGAAGATTATAGCATGATTAAATGTACAGCTACGATTAAATTGACTTCGAGTAAATTTCAGTGGCGCCATCTGTCGAAATTTCTTCATACCATCTAAGAAACCTTCGTCGGCTCATGTGCAACAACTTTGCTAAAGATTGTAGCATGATTAAATGTACAGCTTACGATTAAATTGACTTTGAGTCCTTTGCCGGCTCATGCGCTACAACTTTGCTAAAGATCATGGCATGATCAAATGTACAGTTTACGATTTGATTAATTTTTAGTAGTTTTCAGTGGCGCCATCTGTCGGAAATTAGTCTTATCAACTTAAAAACCTTCGCCGGCTTATCCGCAACATCTTTGCTGAAGAGCTTAACATGATCAAATTCACAGTTTACTATTCTATAAAAAACATACATACAGACAAACATTCATTTGTTTAAAAGTTATAACATTACTCATATTTTCCTATTTTTATCCCCTACTTTGAAAAAGTTCCATATGCATATTTAGGACTTCTTTGGTACCAATTGAATTCGGTACATTTTATTAAAACACAGTTAACATAATGTTCCTATTCATATTACTTTTTGAGATGTTAAGTTATCATTTTATCCCTTTTTTACCCATTAGTGTTTCTTTCACATCTATTGATTGCAGTACAAAGTTTCTTTCTATATTCTTTAGTTTAAAATATAAGAGTAGGTTAAAAAAGTACCAAAAAAACTATTTTCACCCTTTTTTACCCCTATCGGACATAATTTCAAAAAAGTACCAAACACCTGTCCGCTTATTTTCATAGCTGCTTAAAACGTTATTTTAATTTCGTTTCTAAATATACCTTTTACTTTAGGAGATACAGCGTTTTCGATTTTTACCCGTTTTTACCCTCCTAAGGACAAAGGTTCCAAAAGTCCTTGCTTCTTCGACCTATACATCAAAAAAGATACCCATCCTATATATATATATATATATATATATAATGGGTGTTTTTTTTAGAGGTATAGAACTTCGAATTGAAATAAAACACAAGTAAATCGTTTTAATGTCCATCAATTTGGCTTTATTGGAAGGATAATTTTATGCCATTAATGTTTAAAATAAAGCCAATTCTACAGGTCCAATTTTCAACTACTTTTTCGAGCATATGGGGCCGTATGTTGGCAATAACGCCACGAATGTTGGCTTCCAAGTCCCCTAACGTCTCTGGTTTGTTGGCGTAGACGAGCGACTTCACATATCCCCAAAGAAAATAATCCAGTGGTGTCAAATCGCACGATCTTGGTGGCCATTCCGCGAAATTATGCGCTTATCGAATGTTTCCTTCAATAAATCAATAGTGACGTGCGCTATGTGGCATGTAGCGTCGTCTTGTTGGAACCACAACTCATCCACATTCATGCCATCCAATTGGGGAACAAAATAGTCGGTTATCATGGCTCTATACCGGTCTCCATTTATGGTAACTGACTCTCCAGCATTATTTCGGAAGAAGTATGGCCCAATGACTCCACCAGCCCATAGAGCACACCAAACAGTCAGTTTTTGTGGATGTAATGGCGTCTCAAGGGTCTCATGTGGATTCTCTTCACTCCAAATGCGGCAATTTTGCTTGTTGACGTAGCCATTCAACCAAAAATGAGCCTCATCACTGAACAAAATTTTGCGATGAAAATCAGCATCGAGATCAATCTCATTTTCGGCCCATACACCAAAATCACGACGCATTCCATGGTCTCGCGGCTTTAATTCTTGCACAAGCTGGATCTTGTAAGGTCGCAAGCCAAGATCTTTGCGCAAAATCTCCCATAAAGTTGATGAACAAAGCTCCAATTGTTGTGCACGGTGGCGAATCGATTCATTCGGGTCCTCTTCAACACTTTGCTCTACAGCGGCAATTGTTTCTTCGGTGCGCACTGTTCGACGTCGCTGCGGATGCGTATTATCACATAGAGTAAACGTAGTGCGAAAACGATCCATGGTTAACCGAATTAATTGCTCTGATGGACGATTATGTCGACCATAAAATGGACGGAGCTTGCGGTAAACTTCGCGAACTGAACCATTATTTTCGAAATAAATTTGCACGATTTGCAAGCGTTGTTCTTTTGTCAATCTGTTCATGATGAAATGGCAAACCAAACTAAATATTAATCACTTGACAGCTGACAAAATGGCCGCCAGTTAAAAAAGTGATGCCAACTTAAAGTTCTATACCTCAATAAAAAACACCCGATATATACAATTATTGCTCGTTTAAGAATATAAATAATTAGATTTTGATTTGTTTCTTGCCTATTTTGTTTTTGTTTTTGTCTTTTCGTAAACAAAGCGGCACCAACCAACTCTGTTAACATCAAAATTCCAACTGAATGATTTTAATACTCATTTTCACGAGTTTTATAAATGAACACGATCATTTACGAAAATTAAAAATTGTATCGGCTGCTGGTGGTATGGGTTGCCTCTTGCTTATGAATGACAATGATATGAACTTGCTCAATCGGATGAGAGGAGATGGTGCCTATAACACGCCCAAAATTCGCATGACAGCTGATCGTTATAGAAATCGTTATAGCTTTTCTGATAGCAAAAATAGATTTTAGCATAGATTTTCCATAGATTGAGCAATAATATTCTTTATTATTTTTAACACAAGTAATATTTACTAAGCAACTACACAAATGATGAGAGAAAAGTTACATTTTTGCCAAATTCTAAAATTTTAAATCGCAGATATGGCGAAGCGGCACAAGATATTAACCTCAATTTTTTTAGTTTTCTTCTCCTATTTATTTATTTTAAGACATTGAAAAAAACTTATAATTTGTTATATTTGTTGAACAAAATTTTTATAAAACCAAGAAATGGTTTTTGAAACCGACCTTTGAGGTATAATTTTCTAATATGAAAAAAAAAACTTTGTAAATTCGATTATATTTTAACAAAACTCAGCTATTTAGTACTTATAGGCCATAGAATTATAAATCATGTTTTACTTTCAAATTTCTTTATTCTAAAGTTTATTTTTTGCTGCATATCCTTAGGCATATCGTCAGGGACACGAATTTTCAGGGGAAAAATTGCCATAACTTCAAAACTACTTCATGAACTTTTTGTTTTGATGACTTAAAATAAAGCTACATTAGTTATCATTTATATGCTATTATATTTTTTAAATAACTTATATTATTTTTGGTTAAAATTTTGACAAAACCCCTATTGATCCCCATAAAAAAAATATTAACAGTTTATATGCGGAGACGTACATAATTTCCCCTGATGAAATTTACAGTTTTTCATAACATGTTTTTTTTTTGTTACGTAGAACATTTTTGGGTTGAGTTAAGCTGAGATTTTGCATTTTTGTAAAATAAGGTTTACCCTAATGCCAACCCTTTACAAGTTTAAAAATTTTGGGTTTGGATTACCTCTAGTATCGCTTATGTTCAACTTACATATCGCACTTGTTTAACAAGAGGGTATTAACTCAAAATTTTTAAATTTTCACTTTTTAAATGAAATTGATGTGTAGTAGTCTTAGTAAAATCTGAAATCATTTTGACTATAATTTCACCAAAAAAACTACAGTTTTACCCCTCTTCCTTATATGAAAGTATAAGTAAAATAAACTAGTTTTTTGACTCTACTGAAAACTTAAAAATTTTGAGTTAATACCCTCTTGTTGATCAAGTGCGATATGTATTTGAAAATTTTGTAATATTATATTTTTATGGCAATATGACAAAAACATAACATAACAGACTTTATGAATTTCCTAAAAATTAAACCAACAACACATGAGTTTCTTTTGAACTGCTTTCGTTTAATTGATTACACAGCGCCTAAGCATATGCTTTAACAAATAAACAATTTATACTACAATTGAATGAATAAATTAATGTTCATTCAATTGTTACAAAACAAAAACAATTCATTTGTTGTACATTGTATTTTTTTTCAAACATTTATTTAAAATCGCTATGAATTAAATACTTTGTTCTCAGTTTAAGAGCGATCAAACATTTTCAATGGGAAAAATACAAAACTGAAACAGCATAAATAAACGTAAAATGGGAAAAAACCAATTTAAATCCTTCAAATTAAATCGGCATATAATACCGGCAAATACAAAAAGGATTCATTTTTTACAATACATTTTCATCACAGACAACAAAAGTATTGTGATATTTTGTTATACATAATCGCGACCGTATAACAAATATCCGAATATAAATTTAAGTATGAATGATTTCCAACTCGAACATGTTGTGTGTGTTTGTTCATAAAATTGACAAAGGAAACAAAAGATTTGCAATTTATGTTCCTTTATACAAAAAAATATTGTTCATACGAAAAACAAAATGTTATTTTTTGACAAATTCAGGCAACTTTTTTTTATACCCTTTAACACCATAGGTGGAAAGCGTATTATAAGTTTGTGCTTATGTATGTAACGCATAGAAATATTTGTCTTTGGCCCACCTTTTAGTATACCAATAATATAAGAATCACTTTCTGAGTCGATTTAGCTATGTCAGTCCGTCCATCCGTCTGAACGGCTGGCTGGACCCCCATGTAAACCATGTAATCTACAGGTCGTAAGTAAAGTACAGGTCGCAATTCTAAAGATAAATTTATTAAATTTGGCACAGGTAATTTGTTTGATAGTGGGACCATGGCAATTGAAATTCGTCAAAATCGGTCCATTATTTATGGTACCCCACATAGGTCCCACTTCCCGAAGTTGATATATTGGCCATAAATATTAATATTTTTTTCATTAAATTTAAAACAAATACTGCCTATGTAAACTTAAATCACTGTAAAATTTCGTTGAAATCAGTCCACATTTCACCATAGCTTCCATACAAACTCTTCTGTCAAAACGCACTAAATGAAAATAACGCTACGTTAGTCTGAAGATAATGGGAATTTTAAGTTTATTTTTTGCATACATAATTTTTGTGACAACTGTAATAAATTTGCCAAATTTTGAGATAATCTGTCCACATTTGACCCTAACTCTCATATAAGTCCAAATGACGGAAATAGCTTAAATATATAAGTTTTAAGAAAATGTTTGTATCTCTATGCAGAAAAAAAGAACACCTTTGAACTTAGTGGTGAAGGGTATCGTATGGTCGGTCTTGACCGACTATAGCATTTTTTACTTGTTTTATAACGAATGTGAATATTTAATAGGGAACACCCAATTTGGTTTTAAACTGGAATTTGCTAAGAAAGTCCCAATTGAGACAATTATGTCAAATTTGACAAACTCTATGAGTTCATTATTTACATCAGAATTTAAACTATATTATGTTTAAATTTGTCATAACAGGGTTATAATCTACATATATCCTCATGCCACCAAATGCCAATTTTAAAAAAACGATCAAATTCGGCACAGTTTAGTTTTATATTTGGACTTGAGCTACCCCTGTATTCCAAAAATTCAACTTTTTAAACAATATCGGTTGTCTATAAAACTACCACCTTATTCATAAACGATTAATAAAAATATGAAAGGCTTATTATATGAATTTTGTGTGAAAAAAATCATGTATAAACTTGCCATTACTTTGTTTTTCGTTTATATATTAGGGCGGCAGTTATTTTGCAAAGTAAGAATTTGTTTGACGCTAACCCCATTTTAGGATGGCAAAAAAAATAGTACCTTGAAACGTTGAGCACAGTCAAATGAGGGCAGATGCTGCCTAAGACCAGCTCAAAATTTGCAAAATACCTGATTTTTACTTTAATTACACTGTGCTCGATTTTGAAAACTTTTTAAAACTTTTTTACATTTTTTACAAAAGGGAGGCCTAGTGGCTAAAGATAAATCGAGTACGCTAAATTCAGTGGTACTAACCGTGTTTTTTTTTTTTTTTTTTTTGGTCAGCTCTAGTTTTCGAGATATAGGGTTATACAAAATGGAGGAGGTTGTGCAATAAATATTCGCGTAACTCGAAGATATATTTTCTTGAACTAAGTAAAAAACCAAAATTCGGCAACAAAAAGATCTTTCAGGAATACTAATTATTTTTTTAATCAGTCGTTTATGAAATATTTTTGTTTGCAAATTTTTTTTTTTTTTTTTTTGAAAAATCACAAAAATTTCCATTTTCAAAATATTTTTTTTTTTTTTGCAAGCAAAAAAATTTATTTATATACAAAAATAATCAGTTTTCTGAAAGATAATTTTGTTCCGGAGTTTCGATTTTTTACTTAGTTCAAAAAAAAAAACGCGAATATTTATGGCGCAAATTCCTCCATTTTTTAGATAACGCTATATCTTGTAAACTAGAGCCAGCCTAAAAAAAAACGGTTAGCACCATTGAATTCAGCGTATATTCCCCACAGACAGAAAATTATAACTTTTATTAAAATTGAACTTAGGTACTGTTCATGAACAGATTGCATGTGCTATTTAGTTCACCAATGCTGTTTGTTTTATTACCTATATTCTTCTTTGATCTTTTGTTATTGTAAATCTATTCTTAATATTTCTGATTGTTACATATCTACATTACATTGTAACTTACGTTTTACACACATTTTATTGCTTATTCATGTCTAGTAATGATGTATGTTCGCTCAGAGACAATTATCACTCTCTCTCTCTCTCTCTCTCTCTCTCTCTCTCTCTCTCTCTTTACTTATATATATTTAGAATTCGCCGTAATATATTCGAAGTAGAGTAGATATTATGAATGGTTTAATTCTTTCGAACTTGCGGTAAAATCCAAGAAGTGTAAAACGTAAGTCTCATTCGTAATCAAACACTGTAAGAAAAAGTTAACTTTGATCCGTGATCAAAGTAATATAAAAAATAAAGTATTCCTTATGTTGAAATAAATTCAAAAATCTATTATTTATTCCTCAACAGGTACAATTTAACAAGCATGTACTCAAATTATGACCGAAAAATTTAATTTTCGCGAAATTCTACGATTTTGAATCGTAGGTACGGCGAAATAGTTCAAGATATCGACAAGATTTCTTCAGAGTCTTGTTATGTTATTTATATGTTTTATGAAACTGGAAAGAAAAGTTATAACTTGTAATATTTGTTGAATAAAATTTCTAAAAAATCAAAAAATTATTTTTGAAAACCACCTCAGAAAAAAGTACAATTTTGTAATATGAAAAAACTTTGAAAAAATTAAGTAATATTTTAACAAAACTCAGTTATTTAGTACTTACAGGCAATAGAATTGTAAATCATGTCTTACTTTTGATTTTTTTTATTCTAAAGTATTAAGGAAATTATTGGCAATTTAAATAAAAATAACGTATTTTGCAAATATTGGGCGGGTCATGGGCAAAATCTCCCTTCATCCGAATGAGCTCAAATTTTCAAGTCATAATTTTTTAGCAATTCAAACCAATTTGGGGTTTTGAGCGAAACATATTTCTTCAGAAAAAAATTTTCCAAAAAAGTTAATTGATACCCTAATACACATATCGTTGGTCTCATGTAGAAAGTCCCTAACTCATACTTTTTCGAAATTGATTGATTTTTTTTTTGTGATTCCAATGCCTTTAATGCAAATACACCACCTAACATAAATTAACATTAATTTTATCAAAATAAGCGGTTATGTAAGTAATTTTCTAAAAGACCCTAACTTGTTCCTAAAAGAAAAATATTTTTTAAAAGCCCTATCTCGCCAAATTATGTTTAGTTGCACCAAAACATTCGAATCTTAAGCTTTTAATATAAAAAGCTTTCTTATGGGTAACTTTTAATATCTTAAACTCTATAATAATATCATATTCACATCAAAAGCTTTCCAATAAAAAACTGACATTATTTATCTTAAGTTTTCTTATATAAAACTTTCGATGTCGAAAGGTTTTCTATAATAAACTTTTTTTAATTTTTATCAATTTTTCTAATTTTTATCAAAATTAGCGGTTATGTAAGTAATTTTGTAAAAAGCCCTAACTTATTCCTAAAAGAAAAATATTTTTTAAAAGCCCTATCTCGCCAAATTATGTTTCGTTTTCAAAAGTTTTCTTATGGGTAACTTTAAATATCTACAACTTTCTACTAATATCATATCCATATTAAAAGCTTCCAATAAAAAACTGACATTATTCATATAAAATTTTCTTATATAAAACTTTCGATGTCGAAAGGTTTTCTGTAATAAACTTTCGATATCGAAAGATTTCTTATGTAAAACATTTGTCGTCAAAGTATTTCAGAAAGAAACCTTTTATATAAAACTTTCCTATAGAAAAATTTCAATATCAAAAGCTTTTCCTTTATATTACTTTAATATCTAAAGCTTTCTAAAACACTGTTTATATTTAAAATTCTTATATAAAACTTTCGATGTCGAAAGGATTCCTATAAAAAACATTCGATATCAAAATATTTCTTATATAAAACTTTCCTACAAAAAACTTATATAAAACTTTCCCATAATAAAACTTTCCTATAAAAAACACTCAATATCAAAGCTTTCCAATAGGTAACTTTTGATATTAAAAGCTTTTAACTAAAAACAACTAAAGATTTTCTATATAAAACTTTCAATGTCGAAACGATTCCCATAAAAATCTTTTCATATTGAAAGATTTTCTATAGAAAACTTTTGATATCAAAAAATTTCTTAAATAGAACTTTTGTCATCAAAATATTTCGGATTGAAAACCTTCTATATCAACAGATTTCCTAAAGGCTACTTTTAATATCTAAAGCTTTCTACTAAAAACATTCTATATCAATAGATTTTTAATATAAAAATGCCAATATCTTAAAATTATCTAAATAAATATTTCGATTTCCTAAATAAATCTTTCGATTTCGAAATGCTTCCTTTTAAACTTTTGATATGGAAAGGTTTTCTTTAGACAACTTTTGATTTCCTTCATGCAACCTTCAATATCAAAAGATTTCATATAGAAAACATTCCAAGTCAAACTTTCAATATCGAAAGCTTTCCTATAGAAATAATAGCGAAAGCTTTCCTATAGAAAATCTTTAATACCGAAAGATCTAATGTAGAAAGCCTTCGCTATGTAAAGCTTTCCTATAGAAAACATTCGCTATGTAAAGCTTTCCTTAATATAATTTGTTTTAATCAATACAGAAAAGCCCTAAGTAACTTTTTGCTCTAAAAGGAGAATACAAAAAGCCCCATCTTAATTATGTTTTTTATATGTTTAAAATTTAAAAAAGGGTTTGAAAACCAAATTAGTCCTTCATTTTAATAAAAAAACCTGCATTTAAATACATGTATAATTTTGCCAATTACTATTTTAAATCCGTTTTTTACCTTCTCCTGTAAAGTTTTATAAATGCAAGTTAGGACTTTTTTACATAAGACCACCGATATATTATGTCAAATGAAACAAAATTGTATGATTTTCTTGCATTCTTTGGCACCACCCCAAAGTAAACTGAAGTAAGAACAATGTGTCTACCATTAACAAATATTTGCTAGTGATAGGTTTGTTTGTGGTTTTTTATTTGTAAGGATTTAAGTTAACTACAAGTTAACGACAATTTCTGGACAGTGGTACTAAGAGGCAAATAAATTCTTATAATAAATAAACAAATAATTTTGGTTATCTTCTTTGGTAAGGGAATAGTGAAGAGATAAAAGGCAGTGAAATAGAGTTATAAAGCATTATATTATTCAACACTCGTATTGTACGTCATTTTTAGAAAAGTGAAGTTGCGCCATCTTTTGGATTTGTTATACAACCAGTTAAATTTCTTTTTACATCGACGGTGTAAGTTGCTGTGGTAGTTAATAATTAAAAACAAGTACGAAAGCGCTATAGTCGTGCAAGCCGACCATACGATACCCTTCACCACTAAGGTCAAAGGTGTTATTTTTCCTGTATAAAGACAAATATTTGCTAAATTTTGCCATCATACAAACATTATCTCAAAACGTATATATTCAACCTGTTTCCGTCATTTGGACTTATATGAGAGCTAGGGTCAAATGTGGACCGATTATCTCGAAATTTGGCAAATTGATTACAGTTGTTAAAAAAATTATGTATGCAAAAAATAAACTCAAAATTTTCATTATCTTTAGATTTACGAGCGTTTTAGTGATTTTTTGTCTCATTTAGTGCGTTTTTGAAGAAGAGTTTGTATGGGAGCTATGGTCAAATGTGGACCGATTTCCACGAAATTTGGTACAGTGATTTAATTTTACATAAGCAGTATCTGTTTTAAATTTCATGAAAAAATATTGATATTTGTGGCCAATATAGCAATTCCGGGAAGTGGGACCTATGGGAGGTACCATAAATAATGGACCGATTTTGACCAATTTCAACAGCCGTGGTCCCATTATCAAAAAAATTATCTGTGCCAAATTTCATCAAATTATGTTTAGAATTGCGACCTGTAGTTTGATTACAAGGTTTACATGGGGGTCCAGCCAGCCAGCCAGACTCAGAAAGTGATTCTAAGTTTATTGGTGGGTCTAAGACAAATATTTCTATGCGTTACAAACATCAGCACAAACTTATATTACCCTTTCCACCTATGGTGGTGAAGGGTATAAAAAAAATAATAACTACTGAAATTGACGTTGCCGTGACTGGGGTTCGAACTCATGCACAATTTGTTATGTTAATGCTTAGTAGCCAAACAAACCAATTTAGCCACAGCACATTTACAGTACCTTCACTACGTATTTTTCACAGATATCGCCATTTCTTATCTTTACATATTTTAAGAACATTGATTACGATATGGACTACAAGGCGGTAGTTTTTATTTTTTTATCCTTTGGATATAATATTTCTTCGCCAACATTTTCCTTTTGAAGCCACTGTCTAATGGCAATTGACAAATTGCCTTTACTACATACAAACACATCTACCGAACTTTACATATAAACACATTATACATTCATGCATGTGTTTACAATTATTAAGTCACATTTAACGTTTTTTTTTTTTTTTCTGTAAATCCATAGGCGGCAGAAACACACATTTCCGTTTCCGTCTGTCAGTCAGCCTTTATTTGCAACATGTTACACAAATTAACAAACAAACAACCAAAACACAAATAGAACAAACAAAAAAAAAATGAGAAACAAACATTAAAAAACGACGCGAAATTCGAAAGGAAGGAAGTTGTTTTACACTTCCAACACAAAATATGTACATAAATACAGTGTATGACGCTGAGTTCTCATCACACCGCCTCTTCAATAATAAAAAACAGAACAACCATCAAACTAACGAATCGTTAGTTTTAAGCCACCATCACAATTGGAACTAAATTACCGGAGCAAATGGCATTTAATGATCGTATACTAAACCAACCACATACTTTGTTTAAAACCGTTATTAGTATGAACCCAAAAATATGCTATTAAATCTGATATCTTAATATTGTATTCTATGTAACCAGACTACACTACATGCAAAGGGACATTTTGTGAAATGCCAAACTTAAGGAATTTGGCCATTACTTTCCTTGTTTCCATTTTGAAGTACTATTAGGTGAAGATATTCGATAAATTACACAGGTCAACAGCAAAAATGTGCTCGAGTAACCACTATATACATTTGATGTATCATGGCTATCTTAGTACAAAAATGGTAAAATTTTTAAATTCTATGCCAAGATTTTTTTTTTTAATTTTTTTTTAAATTGCAATTTTTTTAGACGTTTCTTCAAATAATTAATGATAACTCAACAACTACTAGTCCGATATTATTAAAATAAAATCAGAAAAATTAAGGTTTACATAGCCTTTAATTCGCCTATATACCGCGTTTCAATCGGATCAATAGTATCGGAGTTATAATAAAAAACTTAAGAAAAAAATATATTTTTTATGTAAAAATGGCAAAAATATTCGTTTTAAAAAAATTATGAAAAATCGAAAACGGCAAAAAACTTCCAGATTTATTATTTTATCGCATAGCGACATATAATAGCAACCAAATGAGATATCGACCATAAAAATCGATTGATTTTTTTGGAATTTATTTTATTCTATTAATATCGGACTAGTAGTTTTTGAATTTAAAAATTTTACCATTTTTGTGCAAAGGTAGTCATGATACATCAAAATTGTATAGTGGTTTTATGAGCACATGAAATTTTTTTTATTTTGTTGTGCGTTGTTATCCGTCTATTAAGTAGACACCTGACTACTAATACACCACATTATAGACTACTAATGTACAGTTTTCTAATGCCTTAAAAAGTGCCCAAAATTTGTTGAAAAATATTTTGATTTATCAGATTATGTATTACATTGGATTCAAATATACAGGTATGTGATGGACATTTTCGTTTTGAAATCGATCGATTTCAGACATATTTTTTAGCTAATTTTCGGTTATTTCCCCCAAAAATAATGAAAATTTTGGCTTTAATCCTTTTGATTGATATTTTATCTTTCATTTGGTTTGAGTTTTTTGGGGAAATAACCGAAAATCTCAAAAATATATCTCAAAAATATATCTGAAATCGATCGATTTGAAAACGATCGTTTTCCATCACATACCTGATAATCTGCCTTCCCACGAATGTGGACAGCCCTAATGTAATTAAGTGTGAATGTCTATGTGCCTGCAAATGTTAGTGAAAGCATTTGAAACAAGGATATAAAAAATAAATTCAAATATTTATTTTTCTGACTACGAGCAAAATGAATGATAAAAATAACTAAAAACTGCAAATAAATAAAACAAAGAACTATTATTCAGAAAAAAAGGGATTAGAGGAAAAGTTAGTTGGAAAATGGTAGTGGATTTTCAAATATTGACAATGAACTTTTTCTTGTTTCGTATAACTGGCAAAAAATATTTAAAATAGAGCAGAATTAGAAGGGAACCAGAAGAAAACTAGACTAGAACAGAAAAACAACAGAACTAGAACAGAACTAGAACAGAACTAGAACAGAACTAGAACAGAACTAGAACAGAACTAGAACAGAACTAGAACAGAACTAGAACAGAACTAGAACAGAACTAGAACAGAACTAGAACAGAACTAGAACAGAACTAGAACAGAACTAGAACAGAACTAGAACAGAACTAGAACAGAACTAGAACAGAACTAGAACAGAACTAGAACAGAACTAGAACAGAACTAGAACAGAACTAGAACAGAACTAGAACAGAACTAGAACAGAACTAGAACAGAACTAGAACAGAACTAGAACAGAACTAGAACAGAACTAGAACAGAACTAGAACAGAACTAGAACAGAACTAGAACAGAACTAGAACAGAACTAGAACAGAACTAGAACAGAACTAGAACAGAACTAGAACAGAACTAGAACAGAACTAGAACAGAACTAGAACAGAACTAGAACAGAACTAGAACAGAACTAGAACAGAACTAGAACAGAACTAGAACAGAACTAGAACAGAACTAGAACAGAACTAGAACAGAACTAGAACAGAACTAGAACAGAACTAGAACAGAACTAGAACAGAACTAGAACAGAACTAGAACAGAACTAGAACAGAACTAGAACAGAACTAGAACAGAACTAGAACAGAACTAGAACAGAACTAGAACAGAACTAGAACAGAACTAGAACAGAACTAGAACAGAACTAGAACAGAACTAGAACAGAACTTGAACAGAACTAGAACAGAACTAGAACAGAACTACAAAATGTGGTATAGAAACTTTTCTCTTAAGTTAAAAATCGGTATTGTTCTTAAAAGCGATGATGATGTGGTCCCATGTTCGATTCCCGGCTAGACCACTTGAAAAAAATTAATTAAAATGAAGAGCATTAGGTTATGTAAAACTTCTCTAATGCATTTGCCATTCGGATCCGAAGTCCCTTTCAATGAGTCAATTTTAATGGCATGGGAATTAGTTATGTATGTAATGATGATGTAATACTGCAAGATCGTGATGTTATATCTGTCATGGCAGCAAAAGTCATTCGGGATCGAATCACACTACTACTTAACCGCAACACGAGCTTAGCAAACAGAACTCGCTTATTGTTATTATTTTAATATGAGGCCTATATTTAGTACATTATATTGCTATCCCCTAAGTCTGAGTGACAGTGAAAAAATGCTATAGTTGGTCGAGCCCGACCATATGATACCCTTCACCACTAAGGTTAAATATCTGTTCTTTTTGTGTATAAAGACAAATATTTGCTAAGTTTTGTCATCATACAAACAATGTCTTTAGACTTGCATATTTAAGCTTCTTTCCGTCATTGGGACTTGTTATGTGGCTAAAATACCAATTTTGGGAATTAAGAACTATTTGAGGTACCCTAAATGATGGACCGATTCAACCGAATTTCAGTAGCAGTGGTCCCACTACAAAAGAATTGTCTGTGCCAAGATTTATTATATTCCGGTATGTGAACGATCGTTTTCAAATCAATCGATTTCATATAATTTTCGGCTATTTCCCAAAAAACTAAAATTTTGGCTTTAATCCTTTAATTTATATCTTATCTTTCATTAATGGAGAAAATTATCTGAAAAATATATCTGAAATCGATCGACTCGAAAACGTTACATACATCATTGCAAACTTATAATACCTTTTCCACATATGGTTGTGAAGGGTATAAAAGCCAACCGCTAATGGCAAAACATTCTTCTCCAAGAAAAATCGACTCAGACATTAATTGAGTCATCCTGATTTGGCAATCAATTTCTTACAAAATACAATACAAATTATCCGTTTTTCGGCATTTGAAATAGTATTTAAAATACATGTTTTAAAGGTAGTCCTATCTTCATGAATTTTTGTTGGAAAACAACTAAGCCATTTTCGATGACAAACATTTACTTTAACTTTTACTAAAATAATTCTAAAAAGTCAAACTTGGTACCTTTTAGTCTAATCTTCTAACTTTACTTACCTTCAGATGTTCTGCCCTAGGCCACTGAATATTTAAAGTATTTCAAAATGCAAATTTGTACAAGTGAAAAAATTTTTGCTATAAACAAAAACTTCTTAAATAAATATTTATACAGATTTATTTGAATTTTTCTTATATTACAGAAAATTTTCCAAATTTTGTTTAGATCATAAAAGGTTGTTATTTAAGTACTTTTATACTAAGAGCAATAATTTGAATATGTTAAAATTTTACAAGCATCAAATACTCATATATTAAGAATATTCTAAAATATTTATAGTTTTAAAATTTCTATAATAAAATTTTCTATGGACATTTAACAAATTTTGGCATTTTGCCTTTAACACCAACAAAAAAATTATATTTTTTTTCAAAGCAGCTATAAAGTGTTTTTTTTATATTTTGTTGTTTTCCTATTTAAGTATCCGTTAGATCAAAATATTTTCGATGATTTATAGTGACATTTAATGCTGCTTTTAACGTAAAGAAGAAAATAAGTATAAAAAATGCTGTTCCCTTTATGTATTTAGAAAACAATTTGCCAATAAAGTAAGTAAATGGCAAAATCTAAGGAAATTTTTTTAATATAAATAAAAAAAAGTCTTTATAAATTATTCATAAACTTTTTATAAACAATAAAATAATTTTTTAGTCCAGGCATCTAATCCTTTAAGTTTATCGTATCTCATGTACATACCGTTTATTTTCCCTTCGTGCTTGTGACGTTCGTACATAACCGTTGCCCAAGGTGCCGCCATTGCAAAAACTGTGACTTTGACCGGATCCTATTTTGGCAACTGCTACAAATACTCCACTGTATAATTGTTGTTATTGTTGAAGTCAATTTTCAAATACACACTTAAAATTGTAGAATTAAAATGTATTTTTATGTATTTCAAAGTGTTTTTGTTTTGGTATGAGTATCTGGAGTATTCCGCTGACTCAAATGGGAATGCCTCAATGTCTGCTCATGTGATGGCCAAAAGTAAACAAAAGCTGAAATTAAATTAATGAAAAACTATTTTTAATTCTAAATAAATGGATGAAATGTTTAGAATGTGCAAATTAAAAATTAAAAAGTTTTTTCTTTATATCAATTATTCAATGAGAAACAATAATTTTAAATTTCATGTAAAAAACAACAAAAAAGGTCAGCTGTAGTTCACTTCTGTTCTAGTTCTGTTCTAGTTCTGTTCTAGTTCTGTTCTAGTTCTGTTCTACTTCTGTTCTAGTTCTGTTCTAGTTCTGTTCTAGTTCTGTTCTAGTTCTGTTCTAGTTCTGTTCTAGTTCTGTTCTAGTTCTGTTCTAGTTCTGTTCTAGTTCTGTTCTAGTTCTGTTCTAGTTCTGTTCTAGTTCTGTTCTAGTTCTGTTCTAGTTCTGTTCTAGTTCTGTTCTAGTTCTGTTCTAGTTCTGTTCTAGTTCTGTTCTAGTTCTGTTCTAGTTCTGTTCTAGTTCTGTTCTAGTTCTGTTCTAGTTCTGTTCTAGTTCTGTTCTAGTTCTGTTCTAGTTCTGTTCTAGTTCTGTTCTAGTTCTGTTCTAGTTCTGTTCTAGTTCTGTTCTAGTTCCGTTCTAGTTCTGTTCTAGTTCTGTTCTAGTTCTGTTCTAGTTCTGTTCTAGTTCTGTTCTAGTTCTGTTCTAGTTCTGTTCTAGTTCTGTTCTAGTTCTGTTCTAGTTCTGTTCTAGTTCTGTTCTAGTTCTGTTCTAGTTCTGTTCTAGTTCTGTTCTAGTTCTGTTCTAGTTCTGTTCTAGTTCTGTTCTAGTTCTGTTCTAGTTCTGTTCTAGTTCTGTTCTAGTTCTGTTCTAGTTCTGTTCTAGTTCTGTTCTAGTTCTGTTCTAGTTCTGTTCTAGTTCTGTTCTAGTTCTGTTCTAGTTCTGTTCTAGTTCTGTTCTAGTTCTGTTCTAGTTCTGTTCTAGTTCTGTTCTAGTTCTGTTCTAGTTCTGTTCTAGTTCTGTTCTAGTTCTGTTCTAGTTCTGTTCTAGTTCTGTTCTAGTTCTGTTCTAGTTCTGTTCTAGTTCTGTTCTAGTTCTGTTCTAGTTCTGTTCTAGTTCTGTTCTAGTTCTGTTCTAGTTCTGTTCTAGTTCTGTTCTAGTTCTGTTCTAGTTCTGTTCTAGTTCTGTTCTAGTTCTGTTCTAGTTCTGTTCTAGTTCTGTTCTAGTTCTGTTCTAGTTCTGTTCTAGTTCTGTTCTAGTTCTGTTCTAGTTCTGTTCTAGTTCTGTTCTAGTTCTGTTCTAGTTCTGTTCTAGTTCTGTTCTAGTTCTGTTCTAGTTCTGTTCTAGTTCTGTTCTAGTTCTGTTCTAGTTCTGTTCTAGTTCTGTTCTAGTTCTGTTCTAGTTCTGTTCTAGTTCTGTTCTAGTTCTGTTCTAGTTCTGTTCTAGTTCTGTTCTAGTTCTGTTCTAGTTCTGTTCTAGTTCTGTTCTAGTTCTGTTCTAGTTCTGTTCTAGTTCTGTTCTAGTTCTGTTCTAGTTCTGTTCTAGATCTGTTCTAGTTCTGTTCTAGTTCTGTTCTAGTTCTGTTCTAGTTCTGTTCTAGTTCTGTTCTAGTTCTGTTCTAGTTCTGTTCTAGTTCTGTTCTAGTTCTGTTCTAGTTCTGGCCTAGTTCTGTTCTAGTTCTATTCTAGTTCTGTTCTAGTTCTGTTCTAGTTCTGTTCTAGTTCTGGCCTAGTTCTGGCCTAGTTCTGTTCTAGTTCATTTTTAGTTCTGTTTTAGTTCTGTTCTAGTTCTGTTCTAGTTTTGTGTTACTTCTCTTTTTTAATAGTCCCCTTTAAATTAAAATATTTACTTTATTATCTTGAATTAAAGCCATTTAAATTTATTTGTTTAAACTCCCCATCTTTTCAAGTTGTAACACATGTTTGCCACCATTTATTTTGTCATGTGTAAAGAAAAATATTGTAACAATTTCAAATGTTAAGAATGCAAAACATCACCATCATTGTCTTTGTTAACTTTGTTTCTTTTTCAATTTTTTCTATTTTTTCTAACAATGTTATTGTATAAAAGAGCGTGTTTTTAGAAGCATGTGGGTGTAATGAGGATTCTAACGTTCTTTAAAAGGATTGTAGTCGTTTTTCTACTAATACCCTATGAGTGTTTTAGGATGGCATTTGGGTTGTTTTGTTTTGGAAATAACATCGACTTAACCAGAGATATTTTGTTAATGTTAAATCTGAATCTCATTTATATGTATCTCCACCTGAACAGAATTCAAAATGACAAAATACTTTTGTTATTGTTATCATTAAGGAGAACATTTAACGAAACTATGGCGTATGTGTAATGTTTTCTTACTCATATGTCGGTATATAGGCGTATACCTAATATTATGATATTCATTCGGTGCAATGGACATAATAAATGTGTGTAATTCAACAATTGTTTTTTCTTAAGAAAATTTAATATTTTGCTTAACACTTTCCACAAAAATTAAGTTTTCTTTCTTCTGATATATTGGGGATTTATAATGAGTCTTTTTAAAAATTAGAAAAAAACGTATTTTAGTTTAGATCTTCTAGGTTGTGAAGTCCAATGATTTGAAAAAAAAATTGAAATGGTAATATAAAGTAAAACAAATTACTACTTGTATTCTCAGGAGACATATCTTGTCTTCTTAATTTATCTTCCTGGTTTTTATATTTTTATTTATTTTACTCATTAAGGTAACTTTTTAACAAAAGAAACGCTTAAAAATTCAGGTGGGAAAAAAGTAAAAATAACACAAGTCTTTGAAGCACGCGTTTTACTATAGTAATACAAATTAGACCAATTCATAAAGTATTAAGTTGAAAGGATCGTATTTTGTTTACTAGTATTTAAAACCCTTTACATAAATTGATTTAAATTTTTAAAATTGATTTAATCGTAGGATCAATTAATAGAATTAAAAAGGAACTATTTTACTATTAAGATACAATCCCCGTTTTTGAACTTTTGGTCCAGTCTAAGATAGATTTTGCTATGATAAAGTAATGCAATGTTAATTTTTTACGACGTACATTTGTTTCATTTTACTTTCATATACAAAAAAGCAAAAATTTAAAGAATGATTACAATTCCTTGTCATTATAAAAGAGATTGCTATTCTATTTACAATTCCCTTTATAGTCTTCCCTTAAAGTATATGTTTTCAGAATTCCTCTATCTGATGACAACAAACAAAAAAAGGCAAAATTTGCAAAACTATTCCTCATGTATTGGAAAAGTTTAATTTTGAATTGCGATCGGTCAACATTTAACAAAATCTAACCCTTCCCCAGAAATCTCATAGATGTTAAAAAAGGTTATATACACGGATCGGCGTAAAGAGAACAGAACAAAAAAATAATCGGCAGAGTTGCCGTTTTTTATTAAAAATTTTTCTTCTATAGAAAATGTTTTTATTAAAAATTTTTCTTCTATAGAAAATTTTTTTATTAAAAATTTTTCTATACAAAATTTTTTTATTAAAAATTTTTCTAAAGAAAATTTTTAATTAAAAAGTTTTACTGTAGTGTATTGCACTAAGAATCACAATTTATTACAATTATTTATTATTGAAATAAATTGTTTTTTGATAAAAGCAAAAAATGTTGGTGGGGAAACCATTCCTCGACGCGTTTCAATGGTTGGTTAGGCCATCTCATCAGGAGGATTATCCCAAATTCTAGACAGAGCGAAAACCACACATTATGTATAATTTGAGGGACTGAATAAATACGAATTATTATTATTGTGTCCAACAAATATTAACATAAAGCGAAGATTATCATCCGAACAGAAACACACAAACATTTTTCAGTTTTATCATTTCTTTATTTCCCACACTTTTGTTGTTGCTTTGTTGGCGACTAAGACAAATGTGACCTTCGACCGTTATAATGAAAATGTCTTTCGATTTCTATCAAATATTGATATATAAAAAGACTTTTATTTAAACTATAAGTTAAACAAAATTTAACTTATACTTTATCCTAATTGTGGGCACAAATTTACTATACTCGAAATTCGTTGACTTTGGAGACAGCTAAAGCTACACTATTAAAGATATAGACCAAATTATTTTTCTTTAAAATTTTCTCAAGTATTAATTCATTAAATAAATCTTTTACATTTCTGCCATCAACCCCCATAAGAAGTTCAGTGTAATTCCTTGTCTGGCTGTCAGAGTTTGAACGTATGTTTTTCTTAACATGCACAGACATGATCTAGAATATTTATTTACATCTACCAACAGCCCCATCAAGTGCTTAAAACATCTCATGTCTGATAACTGTGACACACAAAGTCAGTGCAAACTGACAATGTTTTTACTATGCATTCACTCGCCCTGTGGTCGATACGAATACAAAATTCAATGAAGCAGCTTTTTTCCCCCGGTACAACTATGAGTCCTGTTTGTTATTTCTGATAGTTTTTTAACCATTTTTTTTTTGCTTTTTATGTGGTTTTTCTCAAGTTTACGCAAAAAATCAAGAGCAAAAAACTTTTAACTTTAAGTTTTTGTTTAAAGTATGAAATGATTTTGTCAGATAGTGATGTAGCATGACGGTCTGTAATATTTGTAGAATTTGTTGCATTCTATTTTATTATTAGAAAACACGAAAACAAAAATAGTGAATTAGTGTTTTATTCTTTTGACTTGATACGAAATAGTTTTTTCAGAGCATTAAAATTTTTATCTACTTACCCATTTATTTACAATGGGCTCAAATTGTAATGTATTGCCTACCTGGCTGATTACAAAGTGGACAAATAAATTATTTCTTAATCATCAGTAGAACAGGAGTTAGGCTTTTAGAGAAATGTTTAAGGCCCTATCTATCGGTATTACAGTGGGCTCTATAGTGAACGAAAGTTGTCCACCTCGGGTATGTAAAACCTTTGGGTCCGTATAACTTTCGCCAATTTAGTCCGATCCAAAAGATTTTTACATTTTTGTTAACACTTTAACAAAAATAAAAAAATATGCTTACTATACTACAATTTTTTACGGTTTAAGAGATATTTGACCTCAAAATTTTATTTTTTCGTTTTTTTTTGGCAAAAAATACTGTAAAAATTCCAAAAAAAAAATAGTATCTCAATTTATACCCTTCACCCACCATTTAGTATATCAATACAATTTTAGTATATCAATACAATTACTTTCTGAGTTGATATGGCGATATCAGTCCGTCCGTCTGAACGGGTGGCTGCCTGGACCCCCGTGTAAACCATGTAATCAAACTACAGGTCGCAATTCTACAGATAATTTGATGAAATTTGGCACAGATCATTTTTTTTTATAGTGGGACCAGTTCTATTGAAATTCGTCAAAATCGGTTCATTATTTATGGTACCTCCTATAGGTCTCACTTCCCGGAATTGATATATTGACCACAAATATCAATATTTTTTCATAAAATTTAAAACAAATAATGCTTATGTAAAAATAAATCACTGTGCCAAATTTGGTTGAAATCGATCCACATTTGTCCATAGCTCCCATACAAACTCGTATGTCAAAACGCACTAAATGAGAAAAAATCTCTAAAACGCTCATAAATCTGAAGATAATAAGAATTTTGAGTTTATTTTTTGCATACATAATTTTTGTACCGTAATCAATATGCCAAATTTCGAGATAATCGGTCTACATTTGACCCTAGCTCTCATATAAGTCCAAATGTCGGAAACAGCTTAAATATATAAGTTTTGAGAAAATGTTTGTATGATGGCAAAATTTAGCAAATATTTGTCTTTATACAGGAGAAGAATACCTTTTACCTTAGTAGTGATGGGTAACGTATGGTCGGGCTTGAACGACCAAAGCACTTTCTTACTTTTTTTAGACAAAATTTAAGTTTAAAAAAAAATTGATTGCAGATTTCAAAACTTTGTTTTTAATGTATTAAGTAAGGTCTGTGCAAAAATCTAAAAGGGCCCGGCTATAAGTGGGGTCACATGGACCATTTTTTCTTAAAAAAAAAACGAAAAATTTCAAAAAGCCTACTCTTGTGCATTCAAAAATGTTATTTAACTATTTCTGAAATTTATATTTCTGAATTTCAGATATATTGTTCCATACTGTGTCCAACAATCGTCACAATATCTTGTTTAGTTTTAGAGATTTTTGCAAAAAATTACAAAGTAATGTTAAAAAATGTAAATGTAAAATGTATTTAAAAATGTTCATTAAAACTTTAGAACTCGAATTTCTGAATTTCTAATGTATTGGTCTATACCGTGTCTAAAAATGATTATATCTTATTTAGTTTTAGAGATTTTTGCAAAAAAAATACAAAGAAATATTAAAAAATTATGTAAATATATTGTTATTGCACTTTTTTGACAAAAGTCTTAAATCAATTTGTAAATTGTGAAAAATTTGTTACCTCACTTAAAAGTATATAAAATTTCCTTTTCATTGATGTATAACGTGTCAGTCTACCTTATCCTATTTTGGCAGAATAATGCTTATATCAAAATTCAAACAATACAAGTTTCGGGTCATTTTAGTCTGTTTAGAGTTAAAATATTTTTTATGATGGTTATTAATTTATTAGTAGTTGGTTATGATAAGTAATGGGTGTTTTTTATTGAGGTATAGAACTTTAAGTTGGCATCAGTTTTTTAACTGGCGGCCATTTTGTCAGCTGTCAAGTGATTAATATTTAGTTTGGTTTGCCATTTCATCATGAACAGGTTGACAAAAGAACAACGCTTGCAAATCGTGCAAATTTATTTCGAAAATAATGGTTCAGTTCGCGAAGTTTACCGCAAGCTCCGTCCATTTTATGGTCGACATAATCGTCCATCAGAGCAATTAATTCGGTTAACCATGGATCGTTTTCGCACTACGTTTACTCTATGTGATAATACGCATCCGCAGCGACGTCGAATAGTGCGCACCGAAGAAACAATTGCCGCTGTAAATCAAAGTGTTGAAGAGGACCCGAATGAATCGATTCGCCACCGTGCACAGCAATTGGAGCTTTGTCCATCAACTTTATGGAAGATTTTGCGCAAAGATCTTGGCTTGCGACCTTACAAGATCCAGCTTGTGCAAGAATTAAAGCCGCGAGACCATGCAATGCGTCGTGATTTTGGTGTATGGGCTGAAAATGAGATTGATCTCGATGCTGATTTTCATCGCAAAATTTTGTTCAGTAATGAGGCTCATTTCTGGTTGAATGGCTACGTCAACAAGCAAAATTGCCGCATTTGGAGTGAAGAGAATCCACATGAGACCCTTGAGACGCCATTACATCCACAAAAACTGACTGTTTGGTGAGCTCTATGGGCTGGTGGAGTCATTGGGCCATACTTCTTCCGAAATAATGCTGGAGAGTCAGTTACCATAAATGGAGACCGGTATAGAGCCATGATAACCGACTATTTTGTTCCCCAATTGGATGGCATGAATGTGGATGAGTTGTGGTTCCAACAAGACGGCGCTACATGCCACACAGCGCACGTCACAATTGATTTATTGAAGGAAACATTCGATAAGCGCATAATTTCGCGGAATGGACCTGTCAATTGGCCACCAAGATCGTGCGATTTGACACCACTGGATTATTTTCTTTGGGGATATGTGAAGTCGCTCGTCTACGCCAACAAACCAGAAACGTTAGGGGACTTGGAAGCCAACATTCGTGGCGTTATTGCCAACATACGGCCCCATATGCTCGAAAAAGTAGTTGAAAATTGGACCTGTAGAATTGGCTTGATTCGAGCCAGCCGCGGCGGCCACATGCCCGAAATCATATTTAAACATTAATGGCATAAAATTATCCTTCCAATAAAGCCAAATTGATGGACATTAAAACGATTTTCTTGTGTTTTATTTCAATTCGAAGTTATATACCTCTAAAAAAAACACCCATTATTTCGAGGCGTTTAAAGTTTTAAAATACATAGTTATTTTATTTTATAAAGTACTAACCAATTAAAATAAATTTAGAGAAAAGACGGTACACAAATATCCAATTAATTTTTAATCATTTTATTCATTTTAATTTAATTCATTTGGGTAATTTTCAGTGCCGCCACATATCTGAAATTGTTCATACCAACTAAGAAACCTTCGTCGACTCATGTGCAATAACTTTGCTTAAGATCATTGCATGATCAAATGCACAGCTTACGATTTAATTCACTGTGAGTAACTTTTAGTGGCGACACCTATCGGAAACTGTTCATACTAACTAAAAAACCTTCGTCGACTCATGAGTAACAACTTTGCTAAAGATCATTGCATGATCAAATGAACAATTTACGATTTAATTCAATTTGAGAAATTTTTAGTGGCGTCACCAGTCGGAAATTTTTCATACCAATTAAAAAATCTTTGCCGCATGATCAAATGCACAGTTTACGATTTAATTCATTTTGAGTAATTTTCAGTTGCGCCACCTGTCGGATAGTGATATCAACTTAAAAACCTTCATCGTCTCATGCGCAACAACTTTAGCTAAAAATCATTGCATGAGCATAACATGGTTAAATGCATAGTTCACTTTTCTATAACGAACATACAGACAAAAAAGCATTAATATCTTTAAAAGATGTAACTTTACCAATTTTCCCCCTTTTATCCCCTAATTTCTAAAAAGTATATATTTGCATATTTGGTACTTGGTACCAATTGAATTTGGTACTTTTTATAAAAACGCAGATAACAAATTGTTCCTATTCATATTACTTCATGAGGTATTAAGTTATCATTTTATCCATTTCGACCCCCGAAATTAAAAAAGTACTAAATGCGTGTTCAATATTTTTCTCCCATCTATTGATTGTATTACAAAATTCTTTTCTATATTGTTTGGTTCAAAAGATAAGAGTGGCTTAAAAATGGTACCAAAAACTATTTTCTCCCTTTTTTACCCCCTATCGGGTATAGATTGAAAAAAGTACCAAACACTTGTCCGCTTATTTGAACAGCTATTTAAAACATAATTTAAATTTCGTTTCTATGCCTATTACTTTAGTAGATATAGCATTTTCGATTTTTTCCCCTTTTTACCCTCTTAGAGGCAAATGTTCCAAATTTTATCAAAATCGTTAGACCCGTTTTCGAGATTGCTCGTTTAAGAATATAATATATTCAATTCTCATATAATAAATTATTTATTATATTCAAATCTCAACACTGAGACCCTATGATCCACTGGGAGTCAAGCATAACAGAAGTATTCTCAACCCTAAATGTCAAAAAACAGATTACAATTTGTCTATTTTGTAGTCAGTAATGTACAGGGGTGTCATAGAAACCAAGTCAGTTTTTCAATTTCTCGGTTTTGAAAACCAATACTGGTTATATTTGGTGTCATAAAACCAAGTCGGTTTTGTTATTATTGGTTTTAAATCAAACAAAATGTTCGAATCAATTATTTATTATTTCATTTGAAATTTTTTTGAAACATCAAAAATTAAATAAAAAAATAAAAGAAAAAAAAACAAAACTTTCCAATACTAAACCAATAATATTATTTTCTGTGACACATAAAACCAATAGAAAATGTAGCTCGAACATTAATATTGGAATTCATGACACCAATTTAATTTTTTTCTCGTTTTCAAAACCAATACCAATGAAATTGGTTTCTATGACACCCCTGGTAGTCAATGAATTCAAATTTTTCTCTTTCATCAAAAAAAAAAACAAAATCTGCTCTAATTTCCCCTCTTTACATAATTTTTCAAATGAAGTTTTCCTTTGTTGCACATTCGACCTTGACCGTTTGTGTTATTTTCCCATTTACAGAAAAATATTACAATTGTTAGATTCGTTTCTATAATCATGTAAATGTTATTTCTCTCATAAAAAAGATTCTTTGTGTAAAAGTTTCAGTTTTTCCGACTTTTTGTAATTGTGGTGTAAATAAAACTTTTTTCTCACTTTTTTCTGAGATATAATTTTGTACTTTAAACTTTGCTCTTATTTTTTGTCAGCAAATTTTTTTAAGTGAAATTTTAATTTCAAGACAATTTAAGTGGCATAAAGTCAAAAACATTTCAAAATTTAAGACTAATAGAAAGTGAAAATGTTAATTGAGTCAATTAAAGTAATTGAATATTTTAGGCTCTAACATGCTTAAATCGCTGAAAGTTAAAATTTTTCATTTATTTAAAAAAGTTTTAGAAACAATTTTTTATTTATTTTTACTTTAAAGAGTTTATAAAGCAAAATAAAACTGTTTTTTAGAAATTGTTTCTATTCTATGAATTTTTCAAATTGTGTTAACTAATGGTACAGCAAAAATGGTAAATTGCCGTTATAAATTACACAATCAATAATAAAGTTTTAAAAGTACTCATATTTTGTCTAAATTACACTTTAGTAACATGGATTGTATGGCATTTTGTATAAGAAAGACTGAGGTTCTCAAATTTTGAAATTTATAAAAATGTTTCGAAAATTTTGTATAATCTAAATTTATTTTTTTTATAACGTATGGTGAAAAAAATTGCGACAAAATTCAATTCGTTGTAAATTATTTAGCAATACGTTAAATTTTGTTATTATTTTTTTTTTTTAATTATACAATATTTTGTAGCTTTAATGCAGAAAAAAATTTGGCCCCATTGGGCCGGTTTCACTTTTTCCATAGCTTTCGAAAATGCGCATGTTGGTATTTTTTGAAACTTTTTTTAATTTTTTTGGATTAAGTGCTTGGTGTTTTTTAGTCTAAAAGAATAAGCGTACACTCTTCTTTTTAAATTGGCCTAGAATTCTTCAATTGGGTGTAATTGCGGGACGTTTGGAGGATATCTCTCTTTATATACATATGGTATACCTAGAGCATCCATTGCATCTAACGTTTTCTGAGCATAACGGCTTAATGCTAGGTCCGTCCAAAATGTAGCATTTAATCCCCGGCGGTGTTCTCTTATAAATTCCGCAATTTTTGGCAAGCAGTCACTTATATATCGGTCAGAGTTTAAGGCTTAACCTGACTCGAAAAAAACTTGAACTGACATTCCTTTGTACTTAATGCCAGCCATATTGAAACTTGAACTTAGTATGTTCAATATATTTTACTTTATTATCTTCAGGCCTACTTCCTTCGAAATTATGAGTTCCCTGCCACTCATTTCCATCCAACTTAAAATAGCTTTCGTCATCCATTATGAATTTTTTTTAAATTTTTGTTTCGAAGTTTTTCAACCTGATTTTTTTTTTTGCTCGCTCTTGGGCATCAGAAATAGTTGGCTTACTTTTTTGGGTAAGCTTATGGGTCCCCACATTATTAAGGTATTTTTGGATTTTTATCTCAGCGAAACTTTTGCCCAAGTTCCCTGTACGAATTTTCTACTCTTCCTTCTGTGATTTTGTTCAATCTAGATCTTACCGTATTTTCGAACAAACTGCATTTTCTTCCTGAGCCACATCTTCTTTCTGTGGTTTTTCTGACAGCATACCTCCTAAGTAGCCTATATGCGGAAGCTCAATTTTCACCCTGCTCTACGAACTGAGAAACATCCTCTGACTTCTTTCAATGAGGACAATTTTCAAACAAATTACAAATATTTTTTCGACGTTGTTCTTCTTTTGACGACATTTTGATAAAAGTAATTGGCACATTATCATAAAATTTGCATGAGAACATAAAAAAAAATATAAAGAATTCAGACATAAAGGTAAATCAGATATAACTTTGGTGGTTTCAGAATTACAGCGTTGCCAATTTGCAATTATTTTCACCACACGTTATATGAGGGGTAGCAAATACATTTTCATAGTATTTTGATTCATGTTGACCACACAGTTTAACTTTGACATTCGGCGATAAGAAGTAGTCATTGGGGGCCAAGTTAGGAATGTATCGAGCATGAGTTATGAGTTTGATGTTTTGACTGCTCAAAAATTTACTTGCCTTAGGAGATATATGAGAGCTAGCTAGCTAGTCGTAATGAAGAATATTTCGTATTCGCCGAACTAATAGTCGTGTTCCCCTCAGAAATAACGGTTCTTCTTTTTTCAAGCGAAATGGTATCCACATGACTCTTTCGGTACAAACAACCATTTACATCACTGCGCACCTTCCACAAAAAACTTTTGTTGGAATAAAAAAATTTGCACAGCATATTTTTATGTTACGTAGAACATTTCTAGGGGGTGTTACGGTTCAATTTCAAACTTTTGTAAAATAAAACAAGTAAGAGTGGTATATTCGGCTTTGCCGAATCTTGGATACCCTTCACCAATGGTGTTCCAAAAGTAAAGTACAAAATCGTAAGAATATATTGATAATTATATAGTTTCTGATTACTGACATATTTGAGCCCCACACAAATGCTTCATATGTATACTAATTTTCTTTTGTTCATACTAAATGTAATTCCTAGCAATATATGGTTATACTACTATTATATGCAAAGAATCTTTAAAATTAAGAGTCGAAAATCGAAAAGCTTTTTGGTGGCGTCATCATCTAAAATAGTTATATACCCAAACGTTAGGTTGGACAGGTGGCTGATGTCGAAGGCAGCGTCACTTCGATTCTAAAGTGATATGTGTGTTTCAATTACGAACATTTGATAAAGTTCGATAGACCAGATAAACCATGCAGAAAAGATGCTTCAAAATGTAGATGCCCTTGCAAGAGCGCATCGATTTGATGAAGATTAAGTATTCTGGCATGCAACCCAAAAACACAGTGCCCAGTGAGGGTTGTGTACTTTAATTCATATTAAAAGTTCATGATTAGTTATGTAAAACTCTGAACTGATTTAGGTCAAAGCTTTAACAATGATTGTCAATGTATACAAGCCTTAGAATTATAAGGTATACACTCATAGTTTTAGATACATACGTGAAATATATAGCTTTTAAATGAATGGATATCAGTTTTGGCGAAAAATTTATTGAAGATTTACTTATTAATCTGAAGTTAGTTAACTTACTAAGATGAATATTTCAACAATAATATTTGGGATCTATTGTTCTTTCGATCTGTCCGATGGATGTGTGGAAAATTTTGCTCTAGTTCTTTGTGCAATTATAATATGATTTAATGTATCAGCATTAAAGTAATTCCCGGTCGGGGTTATATGGGAGATAGCAGTAAATGTGAACCTCGCCCATTTTCAATGCCGAACTTTTCAAGAGAAATACTTTTGTCAAATGTTGTCCCTCTAGAAAGTTTATTTTAGGCGCTATCGCTCTGAATAACGATATTGTACAACGTCTTTATACTAAATGTCATCATCGTATATATTATAATAGATATATAATTATAATTAATTAGCTAATTAGATAATTATAATTTGTCATTTATTAGCTACTAAGAGATTGCCTTAGGCGAAGTTATACGGGAGCAATAGTCAAACGTGAACGGATTTCTCCCAATTGCAATTAAAAAATTTTAATTTTCGTTGATATGTGAGATACATACATACATATGTAGGTTTTGAACGGATATCATGTACTCAGTTGCATTTTTGTACTTCCTAGGAAGATTACCTATAATTTGATATATAATACATTCTCAAATGTTATAATGTTCAAAAGTCAGACATAAAATTAAGATAAATGCAGAGTGTCTGTCTGCTAAAATCAGATTTGTGGAGCTCCTGGAAGGTATACCCATATGCATTTTACACAAAATTTTAGGATATCGTCCCACCCTGAGCTCCAAAAACTTGACTACAACAGAAAAAAGGACAGACAGGTAGACGGACGGACGGACAGACGGGTAGACGGACGGACGTCGCGAAATCGATTCTCCTGCCGATTCTGATCGGTCAATAAACACCTGAGATATCGCTGAAAAAATACTTACAAAATGTCAACAAAATTTCTTAGACACGTACTTTGGGCAATTTGCTGTACATCACAAGTAGTGTTTTGGCGATATCTCAGTTGTTTATGGACCGCTTTTGATAAAATTTTATAATGTGCTTGGCGGGGGAATTTCCTAAAATCTGATATAAAATTCATGTATGTCCGTGCTCCAGGAGGATGGTTTTTCCTATTTCTGCATTTCATTTTTTCAACAAACATTCTCTAAAGCGTACATTGGGCAATTTGCGATACATCAAATTTAGTGTTTTGGTTGTATCTCAGTTGTTTATAGACCGATTTTGCTAAAATTTTACAGAGTATTTTGGGGAACCATTTCCAACAATCTGATATAAAATATAATATATTATCACATGTACACCAGGAGTATCTTGTTTCTCTTATTATTTAAAAGTGTGTTTCAATCAAAAATTTTAAAATTTTCGTCTAATTTTTGGTATTTTTTCGATATTTTCAATGTTTATAAACCGATTTTAATGAAATTTAATAGCGTTCATTGCGGGAGAATTTCCTAAAATCTGGTATATAATTTATGTAGATCCATCCTCCAGGGTCTTCAGAAACAGACAGACAGATGGACGGATAGACAGACAGACGGACATCGCTTAATCGATTCTCCTCCCGATTCTGAGTCGATCGGTATAATTTTTATGGGGTACGATCACTAATAAAAAAATTTAAAACGGAATCACAAACTTATAATACCCTTTCACCTATTGGTGAAGGGTATAAAAAAAAACATATTTTAGTCGGACAAAAAACTAAATCTTTGACAAATCAAAAAACTCTACCCACACCTCATCTAAATACTGAAATGCTTTTCCAATCAGCACAAACAAAGTTCAACTTTGTCCTCTTATGTTATCAATTTCCGACAGTACAGATCGCAAATAATCACAGGACTAGGATGTGGAATCTCACAATGAGCAATTCAAAATTCGGTATAATTTTCAACAATTGGTTAATAAGGGTGTAATGCTCACCTCAGCCTCAAAATGATCTAATCGAAAACTACTAAATCACTTCTACTTCGTGTTTAGTTTTTAATGTTTATACCCTTCACCACCATAGGCGGAAAGGGTATTATAAGTTTGTGCTGATGTATGTAACGCATAGAATTATTTATTTGTATTAGACCTACCTTTTAGTATACCAATAGCCTTAGAATCGCTTTCTGAGTCAATTTAGCGATGTCAGTCCGTCCGTCCGTCTGACTGGATGGCTGGCTGTGGACCCGCATGTAAACCATGTAATCAAAGTACAGGTAGCAATTCTAAAGATAATTTGATGAAATTTGGCACAGATCCTTTTTTATGGCTATTGAAATTTGTCAAAATCGGTCAATTATTTATGGTACTTCCCATAGGTCCCACTTCCCGGAATTGACATATACCAATATTTTTTCATAAAATTTAAAACAAATACTGCCTATGTAAACTAAAATCAATGTACAAAATTTCGTTGAAATCGGTCCATATTTGACCATAGCTCCCATACAAATTCTTCTGTCAAATCGCATTAAATGAGACAAAAAACACTAAAACTCCCGTAAATCTGATGATAATGAGAATTTTAAGTTTAATTTTTGTAATAACTGTAATCAATTTGACAAATTTCGGGATAATCAGTCCACATTTGAACCTAGCTTTCATATAAGTCCAAATGACGGAAATAGCTTAATTATATAAGTGTTGAGAAAATTTTTGTATGATGGCAAAATTTAGCAAATATTTGTCTTTACACAGGAAAAATAACACCTTTGACCTTAGTGGTGAAGGGTATCGTATGGTCGGCTTGACCGACTATAGCGCTTTCTTACTTGTTTTATTATATTGTTTTGACAATATTTTACTCAAAATATTTGATTTAAATGTTTAATGAGTCTGACCGTACCTTAACACATAGAAAAATAGTTCTGAGTTGATTTTAAAAACAGGTAGTAATTTGGAGTTGAAACGTGACTGTTGTTGTTCCGAAAAACATTTATACTGTGTGTGTACTGATCATTTAAGATCGCCATGTAATTTTCTCTATATATTTAGAAAACAAGCCTGTGCAAAGGTCCCACAGTTTTTGAGTAAATTTGTATGGGGAAAAATTAGAGTATAGAAATTTTTCAAAAATTTCATATTTTTATAGGAAATTTTTCAAAAATTTCTTAGTTTTATAGGAAAATTTTCAAAAATTTCTTATTTTTATAGGAAATTTTTCAAAAATTTGTTATTTTTACAGGAAATTTTTTTAAAATTTCTTATTTTTATAGGAAATTTTTTAAAAATTTACGATTTTTATAGGAAATTTTTTAAAAATTTCTTATTTTTATAAGAAATTTTTTAAAAATTTCTTATTTTTATAAGAAATTTTTTAAAAATTTCTTATTTTTATAAGAAATTTTTTAAAAATTTCTTATTTTTATAAGAAATTTTTTAAAAATTTCTTATTTTTATAGGAAATTTTTCAAAAATTTCTTATTTTTTAGGAATTTTTTTTTTAAATTTCTTATTTTTATAGAAAATTTTTCAAAATTTTCATATTTTTATAGGAAACTTTTAAAAAATTTTCTATTTGTATAGGAAGTTTTTCAAAAATTTCCTATTTTTATAAGAAATTTTTCAAAAATTTCCTATTTTTATAGGAAATTTTTCAAAAAATTTCCTTTTTTTATAGGAAATTTTTCAAAAATTTCCTTTTTTTATCGGAAATTTTTCAAAAATTTCCTATTTTTATAGGAAATTTTTCAAAAATTTCATATCTGTATAGAAGATTTTTATAGGAAATTTTTCAAAAATTTCCTATTTTTATGGGATATTTTTCAAAAATTTCCTATTTTTATAGGAAATTTTTCAAAAATTTCCTATTTTTATAGGAAATTTTTCAAAAATTTCCTATTTTTATAGGAAATTTTTCAAAAATTTCCTATTTTTATAGGAAATTTTTCAAAAATTTCCTATTTTTATAGGAAATTTTTCAAAAATTTCCTATTTTTATAGGAAATTTTTCAAAAATTTCCTATTTTTATAGGAAATTTTTCAAAAATTTCCTATTTTTATAGGAAATTTTTCAAAAATTACCTATTTTTATAGGAAATTTTTCAAAAATTTCCTATTTGTATAGGAAATTTTTTTAAAATTTCCTATTTTTATAGGAAATTTTTCAAAAATTTCCTATTTTTATAGGAAATTTTTCAAAAATTTCCTATTTTTATAGGAAATTTTTCAAAAATTTCCTATTTTTATAGGAAATTTTTCAAAAATTTCCTATTTTTATAGGAAATTTTTCAAAAATTTCCTATTTTTATAGGAAATTTTTCAAAAATTTCCTATTTTTATAGGAAATTTTTCAAAAATTTCCTATTTTTATAGGAATTTTTTCAAAAATTTCCTATTTTTATAGGAAATTTTTTAAAAATTTCCTATTTTTACAGGAAATTTTTCAAAAATTTCCTATTTTTATAGGAAATTTTTCAAAAATTTCCTATTTTTATAGGAAATTTTTCAAAAATTTCCTATTTTTATAGGAAATTTTTCAAAAAATTCCTATTTTTATAGGAAATTTTTCAAAAATTTCCTATTTTTATAGGAAATTTTTCAAAAATTTCCTATTTTTATAGGAAATTTTTCAAAAATTTCCTATTTTTATAGGAAATTTTTCAAAAATTTCCTATTTTTATAGGAAATTTTTCAAAAATTTCCTATTTTTATAGGAAATTTTTCAAAAATTTCCTATTTTTATAGGAAATTTTTCAAAAATTTCCTATTTTTATAGGAAATTTTTCAAAAATTTCCTATTTTTATAGGAAATTTTTCAAAAATTTCCTATTTTTATAGGAAATTTTTCAAAAATTTCCTATTTGTATAGGAAATTTTTTTAAAATTTCCTATTTTTATAGGAAATTTTTCAAAAATTTCCTATTTTTATGGGAAATTTTTCAAAAATTTCCTATTTTTATAGGAAAATTTTCAAAAATTTCCTATTTTTATAGGAAAATTTTCAAAAATTTCCTATTTTTATAGGAATTTTTTCAAAAATTTCCTATTTTTATAGGAAATTTTTCAAAAATTTCCTATTTTTATAGGAAATTTTTCAAAAATTTCCTATTTTTACAGGAAATTTTAGAAATTTTATTTTTTTATAAAAATAAGAAATTTTTGAAAAATTTCCTATAAAAATAGGAAAATTTTGAAAAATTTCCTATAAAAATAGGAAATTTTTGAAAAATTTCCTATTTTTATAGGAAATTTTTCAAAAATTTCTTATTTTTATAGGAAATTTTTCTCAAATTTATTATTTTTATAGGAAATTTTTCTCAAATTTATAATTTTTATAGGAAATTTTTCTCAAATTTATTATTTTTATAGGAAATTTTTCTCAAATTTATTATTTTTATAGGAAATTTTTCAAAAATTTCCTATTTTTATAGGAAATTTTCCAAAAATTTCCTATATTTATAAGAAAATTTTCAAAAATTTCCTATTTTTATAGGAAATTTTTCAAAAATTCTTATTTTTATAGGAAATTTTTCAAAAATTCTTATTTTTATTGAAAATTTTTCAAAAATTTCTTATTTTTATAGGAAATTTTTCAAAAATTTCTTTTTTTAGGAAATTTTTCAAAAATTTCTTTTTTTTTAGGAAATTTTTCAAAAATTTATTTTTTTTTTAGGAAATTTTTCAAAAATTTGTTTTTTTTAGGAAATTTTTCAAAAATTTCTTATTTCTATAGAAAATTTTTCAAAAACATCTTATTTCCATAGAATATTTTATAAACACTTCCTACTTTTATAAAAAAATTTTCAAAGATTTCTTATTTTTATAGAAATATTTTCAAAAATTTCTTATTTTGATCGGAATTTTCAAAAATTTCTTATTTTGATCGGAATTTTCAAAAATTTCTTATTTTGATCGGAATTTTCAAAAATTTCTCTATTTTTATAGGAAATTTTTCGAAAATTTCTTATTTTTATAGGAAAATTTTCAAAAAATTCTTATTTTTATAGCAACTTTTTGAAAAACTTCTTATTTTTATAGGAAATTTTTCGAAAATTTCTTATTTTTATAGGAAATTTTTCAAAAATTTATTATTTTTTTAGAAAATTTTTCAAAAACTTCTTATTTTTATAGGAAATTTTTCACAAATTTCTTATTTTATAGAAAGTTTTTCAAAAATTTCTTATGTTTAAAGGAAATTTTTTAAAAATTTCTTATTTTTATAAGAACTTTTTTATAAATTTTTCACAAATTTCTTAATTTTTATAAATTTTTCAAAAATTCTTGATTTTATAGAAAATTTTTCAAAAATATCTTATTTTTATATGAAATTTTTCAAAAATTTATTATTTTTATAAGAACTTTTTTTAAAAGTTTCTTAATTTTATTTTTTATTTGTATAAGAAATTTTTCAAAAATGTTCTTTTTTTATCGGAAATTTTTGAAAAATTTTTTTTTATAGGGAATTTTTCAAAATTTCTTATTTTTTTAGGATTTTTTAAAAAAAAAATCTTATTTTTGTAGGAAAATTTTAAAAAATTTCTTCTTTTTATAGGAAATTTTTCTAAAATGTTTTATTTTTATAAGAAATTTTTCAAAAATTTCTTATTTTTTAGAAAATTTTTGAAAAATTTCTTGTTTTTATAGGAAATTTTTTTTTCTTATTTTTATAAGAACTTTTTCAGTTTCATTTTAAAAAAATCTTAATTTTTATAAATTTTTCAAAAATTTCTTAATTTTTCAAAAATTTTTGATTTTTTAGAAAATTTTCCAAAAATATCTTATTTTTATCTGAAATTTTTTAAAAATTGATTATTTTTATAAGACCTTTTTCAAAAATAAGAACTTTTTCAAAAGTAAGAACTTTTCTAAAAGTTTCTTAATTTTATTTTTTATTTGTATAAGAAAATTTTCAAAAATGATCTTTTTTTATCGGAAATTTTTGAAAAATTTCTTGTGTTTATAGAAAAAGTTTCAATATTTTTTTTTATAGGAATTTTTCAAAATTTTCTTATTTGTATAGGATTTAAAAAAAAATCTTATTTTTGTTGGAAAATTTTCAAAATTTCTTAAGAGCCCAATTTATTACAATTATTTATTATTGTATTAAATATGTGATAGGAAATTTTTCTAAATTGCTTATTTTGATATGAAACCTTAAACTTCTTTTTTATAGGAAATTTTTCAAAAATCTTATTTTTATAGTAAATTTTATAAAAAAAAAAGAAATATTTTCAAAATTTCTTATTGTTATAGATGTTTTTCGGAAGCCAAAAAATGTTTTAGGGTACAAGCAATTCCTCGAATCTTTTCGATGGTTGGTTAGGCCATCATCTACAGGAGGAGTATTCCTACTTTAAGACAGATCGAAAACCTCGTATTATATCCTATTTTACAAATACAATCATTACAGAAATTGGTTATCCCCACAAGCATTTTTTGGCTTTTATCTATAAATCGTTTGTTACATTAATAAATAAATGTAATAGATTGGGATCAAGTGCGAATAATTTTTCTTTTCGAATAATTTCATTAAAACTATTTAAATTTTTTGACAAACAAACGGATATGTTTAGATGTCAAATTTTATTAAACTTATTGCAAAATAAATTATGTCACACAATATTTGCTTCAAAGTCTGAGTTTTTAATCGATATCGAATGCGATTGATTTTTTTTTTTTACTTTTACTTGAAAAAGTAAATTAATATTTTATTTGGAACAGTCATTATTCAGGAACCATCAGCAAATGTTCTTAGATGGGAAACTCAATCAATTTTTGTTAGATTTATTCAAAGGTAATTTATTATTTATACAATTGGACTTTGTTAGAAGCTTTTTAAAAAATACATGAAGTTTTTTTGAAAATGGTAAAAGTACACATTACAAAAAAATATACATATATATAAAATAATATTTTTCCATTTTGCTATATGTTTCGTATATCTAGTCCCATATGTAGACTATGATGACTCTATCTTTGTTCTCTTAATTTCCTGACTCTAACTAAAGCTTTTTAGACATCATTTCCTTTCATATGTTAACGTTTTGAATATTCTAAATGTGTTCGTAATTTAGTTTTCCATAGAATTTCCTCTCTAACATGCTTTTTTCATTATTCATTCTTATTGTATTATTTTTTGGAAAAATCTTTTGTTCTTTTGTTTTCATGAATTTTTGTTTTAACACTTTTATATTTTCATTTCTTTTTCGTTTTTCGTTTAAAACCAACCAAAATTTTTTCTTATTTCATTCTTTCAAGGCAAAACTACTGATCCACAAACTACCACTACTACCAAGGAGTCTTCTGCTCCTCCTTCGGTGCTCTCTAAAGCTAAAGCTAGAAACAATAAAAATGCTCATGTAGACAAAAGCACAAACATTTTCCCTAATAATGAAATTAATTTAACAGGTATTCATTTTGAAAACAATTCGTTTCCAAAACAAACTGCATGACTTTTCTAATGCAGCTTTCCTCTTCACCATCTTTCAACATCCTTCCACAACATCTCCTTTATCCTTTAATAAACATCTTTTTAGCCTTAACGTTTTTTTCGCCTCTTGCAATTTGTTTTTTTTTTTTAATTTTATTATAATTCATTATTTTTTATTTCCTTTCCTTTCATTTTTATTTATTGCCCTAATCCATGCAAAAAAAATTTCCATTTTCGTTCTTACATTGGAATAATTTCGCTTTCATTTAAATCCTTTAGAGTTGAATTTAATACAAATGAAGTTGACAGAATTGAAATTATTATGTCGTGGTTATGGCCTAAAGGCCAGTGGTAAAAAATCTGCATTAATTAAACGTTTGCAGGATTACATTGAGCAACAAACGCAGGAACTATTGCAACATCAACACAATCTGGTTGCCACCACAACCAGTGGCAGCAGCAAAAGCTTTGGTCACATGTCATTGGCTACCTCACAAAATGATGAAAGATTGTCATCACCGCCCTCGGAAAATACATTGTCTGTAGCCGACAATCCATCATCATTATCATCAACATCGTTGCAACAGAATGTCTGTCAAAATCCTTCCAAAGCTCGTCATCTCGTCAGTGATGATGGAGATTCTATGGAAATGGTTAATAATATTATTGATAATAACCCTGATGGTATGTATCAAGTTTAATTTGCTTCTCTAGGACTTCATTATAAGGATGTGCAATTATGTATTAGATAGTTATTAGAGTGTACTCGTATGTTAGTTGGTTATGGTTGTTGAACGAGATACTTAATCAAAATCATAAAAATCGATATAAATAAAGCTTGTAAAGGAAGAAAATTTACAATTTAAAACTAAAATTAAAACTCTGTCATAGTATTAAGGTACGGTCAGACTCATTAAACATTTAAATAAAATACTTTGAGTAAAATATTGTCAAAACAATATTATAAAAAATTTGTGGTCACACTTGCACATTTATTTGACGATTTTTATTTGATAAAATACAGAAAAAATACGTTCAAAGTATAAACAAAAAAACAGGTTTTATTTATGGTCACACTGAAGATTAAATATTTTCCCAAAAAATATTTGATCAAATTTTTGTTTCTTATATTTGATGTTGTTGTTTCTCAAATTTGATGTTGTTGTTTCTCAAATTTGATGTTGTTTTTTCTGTTTGAATAGTAAACAATACACATGCTCCGCTGTTATTTGCCCCTGTTTGATGTTACAAAATTTTTGTAAGATTAAATAATTATTTGATCAAAATTTAATAAAATACTAGCGTATCCTGTGGTCGACACAATCGACCATCATCTAGTTCATCGTGAATACAAATTTCCCGTGATGTGGCTTAGTTGTTTAGCACGTAATATTACATTGAGCCTGTGTTCGATCCCCGGTCTCGGCAACAACAATTTCTGTAATTATTAATTTCTATTAAATTTAAGGCCCTATGCTCCACTGGGAGTCAATGATAACAGAATTAAAATTATTAATTACCACAGCATCTTCCGTCGGCGGTAAGACTACAGCAATAACACGCCGTCTACGAAAAATAAATAAAATTGGCTGTAAAAAAAATGCGTCTAAATAACAACAAATGGCGCAACTTCACTGTTCTAAAAATAGATATACCTTTCTTTTCTCTACCATCCCCTTTCCAAATATGGTTACCCAATTCGTATATACTCCATATGCAATTGTATAGGCAGTATTTGCCTGAGTGCTACTTCTCTATAAAAGAAAACTCATACAATCAGAGCTTTAAGTCAAATATGACAGTGTCGATGTAGCAAGTTTTTAAAATTACTCGGGCTAAACGGATATATGGAGAAATTGATCTCATTGATTTCTATGTCACTCCATACAACAGATCGTCGAATTGGCCAAATTGGCAAAACTATAATTAAAAATTGTGTAGCTCTCAAAGAGTTTACTGATTCAATATATTCCATAATAAACCGTTTTTGCATCTTTAGAAGTGAATGAGAAGGAAAAAGATTTAGACTTAGTAGTTCTTATCAAAACATCTTGCGTTATCGATGTCAAAATGCTCTGTAAAGTGATGAACAGATAAACTTGTAAGCGTTACTAACGGACTGACAAAAATGATGGAGAAATCAAGGACTTATTTAACTTTTTAACAAAGATCCTAATATTTAAAATTTATTATCATTTTACTGCATAATTAACAGCGAGAACCACGAAGTACTTGGAATCTGTAGAAGCTTACAGTCTAAAACCATTCCAGTCGCAATGCAAGATTTGCCTTTTAATATTCCTTCCTGATATTATAGCATTTTCTAAACATTAATCAGTTTTGAATTTACATTTCATTCAGACCGATCATTTAATTCCTTTTCTTGATAATAATCTGTAAATATTATAAACTTTCCTTCAAAAGACTGTTTTTTAATCCGTAACATCCTTTTTGGGTATAAGTCACAATGTTCTTTTCCAACTCTTTACTACTATGACTCTTAAAAAAATTGGCATTGTAAAATAGCTCTAAATGACCTCATACGTACCCTTCCCTGCAATATTATTTAATTTTTTAACACAATATTTATCCCTCAATCACTCGAAGATTTTATCCCAATAAACCAACCCAAAAACAAAATTCCATAAAAATTTAACTTCAAATAATTCAAATTTGAAAGGTTTACATTTTTTTGTCAAATCTTCCAAAATTGTAATTTTGCCTTTCATTCCCTCACCACAAATAATAAAAACAATACCAATAATTTTTGTTGCTATTATTTTACAAAACAAAAACATGTATTTAATTGTAATAAAATACTCTTTATTTTTGTCTTTGTCTACCACTATCTCCCCACAAATATACTCTTTTATTCTCATCACTCACCAAAAATAATAAAAACAAAAGAAAACATGTTTGCATACAATTTCTTTTGTTTGATTCTTAATAGTGAATTTCATATGCATGTGAGTTTTCTTTATTGTGTTAGTAAGATTTTAAAATACCAAACCGATTTTTTAAAACTGAACCGATTTTAATAAAATATAGATTCGTCTGATCTACGGAAAAATACCTTTCAAATGGTATAAAATTTTCCAGAAATGAGTGTATAATTAAAGCGTAAAAGGGGATAATAAATGGGTGCTTGCGTATTAATATTATAGATTTGTTCTTGCGTGGTCACATTAGGAAAATTTTTATTTGCTAGCAAATCAAATCAACATGTTTCTTGTTTGAACCTCAAAAATATTTTGTGGTCAGACTAAGAGGATCAAATATTTGATAATTTCGATTAAATGTTTAATCAATGTGACCGTACCTTTAGAATCATATTACTTATATATATCGTCGTGCGGGAGTTTATGTGTTCCATCCGCCATTTTACACATTTTGAGTTAGTGATGCCACTTTAGGTTTTTGAAACTAATTTTTTCAAATCTGCAATCCGTTTTCGGTTATCTCGTCTAGTTTGTGAGATAAATAGCGTATGTTTTGTTCTATATCCTCCAAAACAGATTTTTTGTGCTGTTTTGCTCTATACGCCAAATATATGGAGTAAAAATCTCTATCGTATAGTTTTTTTATAAAAATCGGTTTTCTCAAAATGCATTTTTGGCGTATAGAGCACATAAATTTTCGTACGACGATATGGTGTCGGTAAACATTTCTCTCGATTCATATCGAGTTTTATAAAAGTTGTTATAGATGGGATCTCATCAAACGAGTTCAAAATCAATTAAGGGGTACAGCAAGGCTCCGTTCTTTCTTATACCCTATTTCTTATATTTCTTAATGACTTCCTATATACTCTTTTGCAGATGATAACAACATTTCCCATGCATACTTATTTAATTATAGACCAAGCGTTTTGAAAATTGAGGCTATGAGACAACATATGAACGAAACGTTTAACCGGGATCATAATACAATCTCCGAATGGGGACGCACAAATGTTATGTATTAACACACAAGCTCACATCCGATCATGTTGCTTCATCTGTATTTATATGTGGTATAAATATTGAGGAATCAGAAACTCTTGATGTTCTAGGCATGAGAATGTCCGTTGGACTACACGATTTTTTTTCGTGAACATGCGTATATTAAAATCGAAATCTACGCCTTATTCTAAGAAAGTTTTCCTAAGAAACTAGCTGTCTAAAATGAAAACCTAGCTAGTGCTGCGAAGCCTGAAAATATTCACTTCATACACAAGAATTTTAGGAAAAAAATTGTTTTGGATCATTGATGGACATTTCATCAAACAATTGTTTGTAAGCAACGCCCCCTTTTTCTTATGCTCTTTAAATTAAGCCGTTATTTTGATCATTTTTTGTTGGTTTTTCTTAAAAATACACTGCGAGATGTTGTGTTGTTATATGTATGTCAATTGCTTATAAAGTTTATAACCATCAATGTTGTAAACTTTACAACTTTACAAATCAGTTTTTCTATAAAAAATCAGCTTTTCTATAAAAAAAAAATCAGTTTTTCTATTAAAAAAGTTGTTCTATGGAAACAAAACTAATTTCTTCTATAGAAAAAGTAATTTTTTCTATAGAAAAAGTAATTTTTTCTATAGAAAAAGTAATTTTTTCTATAGAAAAAGTAATTTTTTCTATAGAAAAAGTAATTTTTTCTATAGAAAAAGTAATTTTTTCTATAGAAAAAGTAATTTTTTCTATAGAAAAAGTAATTTTTTCTATAGAAAAAGTAATTTTTTCTATAGAAAAAGTAATTTTTTCTATAGAAAAAGTAATTTTTTCTATAGAAAAAGTAATTTTTTCTATAGAAAAAGTAATTTTTTCTATAGAAAAAGTAATTTTTTCTATAGAAAAAGTAATTTTTTCTATAGAAAAAGTAATTTTTTCTATAGAAAAAGTAATTTTTTCTATAGAAAAAGTAATTTTTTCTATAGAAAAAGTAATTTTTTCTATAGAAAACGTAATTTTTTCTATAGAAAAAGTAATTTTTTCTATAGAAAAAGTAATTTTTTCTATAGAAAAAGTAATTTTTTCTATAGAAAAAGTAATTTTTTCTATAGAAAAAGTAATTTTTTCTATAGAAAAAGTAATTTTTTCTATAGAAAAAGTAATTTTTTCTATGGAAAAAGTAATTTTTTCTATAGAAAAAGTAATTTTTTCTATAGAAAAAGTAATTTTTTCTATAGAAAAAGTAATTTTTTCTATAGAAAAAGTAATTTTTTCTATAGAAAAAGTAATTTTTTCTAAAGAAAAAGTAATTTTTTCTATAGAAAAAGTAATTCTTTCTATAGAAAAAGTAATTCTTTCTATAGAAAAAGTAATTCTTTCTATAGAAAAAGTAATTCTTTCTATAGAAAAAGTAAGTTTTTCTATAGAAAAAGTAATTTTTTCTATAGAAAACGTAATTTTTTCTATAGAAAAAGTAATTTTTTCTATAGAAAAAGTAATTTTTTCTATAGAAAAAGTAATTTTTTCTATAGAAAAAGTAATTTTTTCTATAGAAAAAGTAATTTTTTCTATAGAAAAAGTAATTTTTTCTATAGAAAAAGTAATTTTTTCTATAGAAAAAGTAATTTTTTCTATAGAAAAAGTAATTTTTTCTATAGAAAACGTAATTTTTTCTATAGAAAAAGTAATTTTTTCTATAGAAAAAGTAATTTTTTCTATAGAAAAAGTAATTTTTTCTATAGAAAAAGTAATTTTTTCTATAGAAAAAGTAATTTTTTCTATAGAAAAAGTAATTTTTTCTATGGAAAAAGTAATTTTTTCTATAGAAAAAGTAATTTTTTCTATAGAAAAAGTAATTTTTTCTATAGAAAAAGTAATTTTTTCTATAGAAAAAGTAATTTTTTCTAAAGAAAAAGTAATTTTTTCTATAGAAAAAGTAATTCTTTCTATAGAAAAAGTAATTCTTTCTATAGAAAAAGTAATTCTTTCTATAGAAAAAGTAATTCTTTCTATAGAAAAAGTAAGTTTTTCTATAGAAAAAGTAATTTTTTCTATAGAAAACGTAATTTTTTCTATAGAAAAAGTAATTTTTTCTATAGAAAAAGTAATTTTTTCTATAGAAAAAGTAATTTTTTATTAATAAGAAATAGTATATCTATAGAAAGATACTTTTTTTCTATAGGAAACAAATAATTAATATTTGTTTACTAAAAATAACAAAAAAAAAGTACAATACTTCTCCTCATGTTCATTCCTCGCTGGTTCGGCGGTAACTGAAATAAAACAGAAATAAACAACCAAATTTATATCGATTCGTGCTTCTGCCGGTGTATTCTCTCGTTTCGCTCACAAATACAATCACATTTTCTTTTTGTCCATCAATGTTTTGGATGTAATTCGATATCTTGAAAACTAATTTAAAGCGGTGCAAAAGATATTTCACTCCATCCCGATCTCCTTACTATTTATACGACTTATATCCGGCCGAAAATTGAATACAACTTTAATGTATGGGCCGGTGCTTCAAAGTCTATTTTGAAGCTTCTCGACCGCGTATAGGAAAGGGCGAAGATGCTTATCGGTGACAGTAACTCTATTGGTTAGCTGGAGCATCGTTACAATGCGGGGTGTATCCCAATGTTCTATCGCTACTACAATTTTAAGTGTTCTGAAGATATAAGGAATCTTGTTGCTAAAAACCGTGTATCTCTGTGGAACACGCGTTTTTCTTCTAGAGCTTATCCATTCGTGGTAGACTGAACAGTAGATCATACAACGCATTGCCATTGTTTAGCCGCACAGTACATACACATGTGAAACAAACTTCCCTTTCATATATGATGTAGGAAAATTTAAGTCAAATGTCCACAAACACTACTCCCCCTATCCTTCGCATAACCTATTTCCTAATTCCAAATACAGATGAAGCTTAGCATGAGTAAGGGTCATCTCCTGAGTGTTAGTCCAAGTTAAAAAAAAACACGGCTCCATGGTCATGTTTTTTATTTGGTGGGACCAGATCAGCGTAGTATATTATGAGTTTTTAAAACCGACTGAAACAATTACAGGAAAGACAAATGCCCGCATTATTTCAAGAGACATGAATTTACAGCATAACAACGCGAAAGTGGTCAAAACATACAAACGTTGAAATGGGAAGTCCTACCCCATCCGCCATATTCACAAAACGTTGTTCTCTCGAACTTTTCTAAAAGCATTAGCTCACTTTAAGATTCCATTGTCTTTTCTTTTAAAAATAAATCTTGAATGGACGAAATGCAAAATCTTAAAATACTCTTATTTTTCCCCATACAAAAGGACTCAAAAACTTTGGGATCTTTGCACAGGCTTGTTTTCTAAAAATATTGAGAAAATTACATGACGATCTTAAATGATCAGTACACACACAGTGTCAATGTTTTTCGGAACAATAACAGTCATCATTGTGGCTGTCATAAGCCCACGTTTCAACTCCAAATTACTACCTGTTTTTAAAATCAACTCAGAACTATTTTTCTATGTGTTAAGGTACGGTCAGACTCATTAAACATTTAAATCAAATATTTTGAGTAAAATATTGTCAAAACAATATAATAAAACAAGTAAGAAAGCGCTATAGTCGGTCAAGCCGACCATACGATACCTTTCACCACTAAGGTCAAAGGTGTTATTCTTCCTGTATAAACCAAATATTTGCTAAATTTAGCCATCATACAAACATTTTCTCAAAACTTATATATTCAACCTGTTTCCGTCATTTGGACTTATATGAGAGCTAGAATCAAATGTGGACCGATTATTTTGAAATTTGGCAAATTGATTACAGTTGTTACAAAAATTATGTATGCAAAAAATAAACACAAAATTTTCATTATCTTTAGATTTACGAGCGTTTTAGTGATTTTTTGTCTCATTTAGTGCGTTTTTAAAGAAGAGTTTGTATGGGAGCTATGGTCAAATGTGGACCGATTTCAACGAAATTTGGTACAGTGATTTTAGTTTACATAAGCAGTATTTGTATTTAAATTTCATGAAAAAATATTTATATTTGTGGCCAATATAGCAATTCCGGGAAGTGGGACCTATGGGAGGTACCGTAAATAATGTACCGATTTTGACCAATTACAATAGCCATGGTTCCATGGGGGTCCAGCCAGACGGACGGACGGATATCGCTAAATCGACTCAGAAAGTGATTCTAAGTCTATTGGTATACTAAAAGGTGGGTCTAAGACAAATATTTCTATACGTTACAAACATCAGCACAAACTTATAATACCCTTTCCACCTATGGTGGTGAAGGGTATAAAAATTTGTGGTCACACTTATTTGACGATTTTTATTTGATAAAATACAGAAAAAATACGTTCAAAGTATAAACAAAAAAAAAGGTTTTATTTATGGTCACACTGAAGATTAAATATTTTCCCAAAAAATATTTGATCAAATTTTTTCAAAACAAAATTGTGTATCTAGCAATTTGTTTCTCATATTTGATGTTGTTGTTTCTCATATTTGATGTTGTTGTTTCTCAAATTTGATGTCGTTGTTTCTCATATTTGATGTTGTTGTTTATGTTTGAATAGTAAACAATACACATGCTCAGCTGTTATTTACCCCTGTTTGATGTTACAAAAATTTTGTAAGATTAAATAATTATTTGATCAAAATTTAATAAAATATTTGCTTTTGCGTGGTCACATTAGGAAAATTTTTATTTGCTGGCAAATGATTTTGTTTTGTTCAAATCAACATGTTTCTTATTTGAACCTCAAAAATATTTTGTGGTCAGACTACGAGGATCAAATATTTGATAATTTCGATTAAATGTTTAATTAATGTGACCGTAGCTTTAGAAACATCAAAACAATGGAATAGAAAGTTTATCATGTTATCTACATATAAAGTCTGTTTAAAGTTAAAAAGTTTTATATGGATCCACTTTTGGCCATCGTATGTCAATTTTTAATAAAATTTAAAATAAAAAAATAAAATTTAAAACTTAAAGTCTTTAAATCGTGTCATGCTTCCATATATTTAATTTTCTTTTTTTATTCCTTCCATTGAACTGTGGGTTAAGTACTTACGTATTTTAATAATAAACATAACCGACATTCTTGTTTTTTGCAGCAAGTTTATGCAAATTGCCACCATACCACCATTTAACACCTTTTTTGCACTTAAATATGGACAGACCAATAAATCGCTGGTCAGACGGGCCATCACATTTACAAACGTTGGTTTTAAAGGATATTTCCGTTATGACAAAACCTGCGGTCACATTAAAAATTTAAAAGTATTGTGCGTGTTTTTCAACATCTCTCACGTTTGACACTTGAATGAAAAGATTATTTATTTGACACGTGACATAAAAGTACTCGTATGTAAAATACAAATTGACCTTCTGCTCACTCTCACGTTTGTTCGAATGTAAAGTTGCCTTTTGCACAAGAGGGTAGAATTGAACAGTTTTCAAATGAATTTGTCATTTTAAAATTTTTGAAAAATTAGCCCTTAATCATAAACGAAAATAAATGGCATGACAAGCTTATAAATCAAATTTTCCATACAAATTTCCTATTATAAAGCTTTGATAATATTATTATTCGTTTATGTATTAGGGGGTTAATAATTATTGTGAATATATTGATTACATTAAAATAAAACTTTTAATGAGAATTTTTCTGACTCTGCACCATTGTACCTTGGCCTAAATGACCCTTTTTATTACCCGCACTTTAATTACAAAGTGCGAATTTGTTCGTTTGGTTTGGAAAAGTTTATAATTAATTAAAACACTTTTACTGCATTTTTTATAATTTTCTAATAATTATGTAAATGGAAAAAAAGTTATAAAATAACTTGTCATATTGTGGATAATCTCATGTGCCCAAGGACGCAGTAAATACAATGTAATAGAAAGTTAAAGTTAATATAATTTGCAATTTAGTTTTTAGTTTTCAAGAACTTTTACACGCATTTATGCTTTTTAGAAGCTGAGTTACTCATTTAATTTTGAGTTAGTTCGAAAATAGGGGGTTCTAAAAAGTGATGTTAAGTTTTCAAATTCATAAAACTAAATTACCCAACTTTTTTTATAAAATATTTTAAGGTATAAACATAGTCTATTTCATAGTTAAACATTTTTTCTGATTTAGTCTTTCCCAAAAATAGTAAAAATAGCATATTAACCCTTTCATGTCCAAATAATAATAGTAAATTTACACCATAATTTCGATTTAAAAAAATGCGTTGATTGAATTTTAAAGAATAATATAAATTTTATAAAAAGCAACCACTCACTTCATTCGAATTATTTTCAATATATTTTTCATTTTTAACATTTGAGCAGGTTTGTGTCTTAGCTAAACACACTCGTTGATTTTTTATTTGGATTAGCTTTTCTATTATCCTTGACTCCCAGTGGATCATAGGGCCTCAAATATCCTTTTATATCGGACTATTTTGCGAGATGTTAGGCATACATCATTCCCTGAATAGTTTGCTGCTTGTAACTCCGCATCAATTAACCTTCTCCACGTTCTATCAGGTGCACCAACACGACGGCCGCTTCCTTGTGGATTCCAACGAAGCGCTTGTCTAGCAATGTTGGTATTTGGCCTTCGAATTGTGTGGCCTATCCACCACCATTTCCGTTGACATACCTTTGTGGAAGCATGGATTTGGTTTGTCGCATTAAGTAGATCTTCATTTCTTATGCGATTCGGCCACCATATATTAAGAATTTGCCTTGAGCTTTTGTTTGTAAAGGTTTGCAGTCGCATTTGTGCATTTCCATGTTTCGCAGCCGTAATACAGGATGGACTTGACATTCAAATTGTATATTCGTAAATTAGTTGTTGTTGATATTTGCCGAGATTTCCAAATACTCGAAGAATGCCGAATGCAGATTTTGTCTTATTAATACGTTTCAACTCCAAATTACTACCTGTTTTTAAAATCAACTCAGAACTATTTTTCTATGTGTTAAGGTACGGTCAGACTCATTAAACATTTAAATCAAATATTTTGAGTAAAATATTGTCAAAACAATATAATAAAACAAGTAAGAAAGCGCTATAGTCGGTCAAGCCGACCATACGATACCTTTCACCACTAAGGTCAAAGGTGTTATTCTTCCTGTATAAACCAAATATTTGCTAAATTTAGCCATCATACAAACATTTTCTCAAAACTTATATATTCAACCTGTTTCCGTCATTTGGACTTATATGAGAGCTAGAATCAAATGTGGACCGATTATTTTGAAATTTGGCAAATTGATTACAGTTGTTACAAAAATTATGTATGCAAAAAATAAACACAAAATTTTCATTATCTTTAGATTTACGAGCGTTTTAGTGATTTTTTGTCTCATTTAGTGCGTTTTTAAAGAAGAGTTTGTATGGGAGCTATGGTCAAATGTGGACCGATTTCAACGAAATTTGGTACAGTGATTTTAGTTTACATAAGCAGTATTTGTATTTAAATTTCATGAAAAAATATTTATATTTGTGGCCAATATAGCAATTCCGGGAAGTGGGACCTATGGGAGGTACCGTAAATAATGTACCGATTTTGACCAATTACAATAGCCATGGTTCCATGGGGGTCCAGCCAGACGGACGGACGGATATCGCTAAATCGACTCAGAAAGTGATTCTAAGTCTATTGGTATACTAAAAGGTGGGTCTAAGACAAATATTTCTATACGTTACAAACATCAGCACAAACTTATAATACCCTTTCCACCTATGGTGGTGAAGGGTATAAAAATTTGTGGTCACACTTATTTGACGATTTTTATTTGATAAAATACAGAAAAAATACGTTCAAAGTATAAACAAAAAAAAAGGTTTTATTTATGGTCACACTGAAGATTAAATATTTTCCCAAAAAATATTTGATCAAATTTTTTCAAAACAAAATTGTGTATCTAGCAATTTGTTTCTCATATTTGATGTTGTTGTTTCTCATATTTGATGTTGTTGTTTCTCAAATTTGATGTCGTTGTTTCTCATATTTGATGTTGTTGTTTATGTTTGAATAGTAAACAATACACATGCTCAGCTGTTATTTACCCCTGTTTGATGTTACAAAAATTTTGTAAGATTAAATAATTATTTGATCAAAATTTAATAAAATATTTGCTTTTGCGTGGTCACATTAGGAAAATTTTTATTTGCTGGCAAATGATTTTGTTTTGTTCAAATCAACATGTTTCTTATTTGAACCTCAAAAATATTTTGTGGTCAGACTACGAGGATCAAATATTTGATAATTTCGATTAAATGTTTAATTAATGTGACCGTAGCTTTAGAAACATCAAAACAATGGAATAGAAAGTTTATCATGTTATCTACATATAAAGTCTGTTTAAAGTTAAAAAGTTTTATATGGATCCACTTTTGGCCATCGTATGTCAATTTTTAATAAAATTTAAAATAAAAAAATAAAATTTAAAACTTAAAGTCTTTAAATCGTGTCATGCTTCCATATATTTAATTTTCTTTTTTTATTCCTTCCATTGAACTGTGGGTTAAGTACTTACGTATTTTAATAATAAACATAACCGACATTCTTGTTTTTTGCAGCAAGTTTATGCAAATTGCCACCATACCACCATTTAACACCTTTTTTGCACTTAAATATGGACAGACCAATAAATCGCTGGTCAGACGGGCCATCACATTTACAAACGTTGGTTTTAAAGGATATTTCCGTTATGACAAAACCTGCGGTCACATTAAAAATTTAAAAGTATTGTGCGTGTTTTTCAACATCTCTCACGTTTGACACTTGAATGAAAAGATTATTTATTTGACACGTGACATAAAAGTACTCGTATGTAAAATACAAATTGACCTTCTGCTCACTCTCACGTTTGTTCGAATGTAAAGTTGCCTTTTGCACAAGAGGGTAGAATTGAACAGTTTTCAAATGAATTTGTCATTTTAAAATTTTTGAAAAATTAGCCCTTAATCATAAACGAAAATAAATGGCATGACAAGCTTATAAATCAAATTTTCCATACAAATTTCCTATTATAAAGCTTTGATAATATTATTATTCGTTTATGTATTAGGGGGTTAATAATTATTGTGAATATATTGATTACATTAAAATAAAACTTTTAATGAGAATTTTTCTGACTCTGCACCATTGTACCTTGGCCTAAATGACCCTTTTTATTACCCGCACTTTAATTACAAAGTGCGAATTTGTTCGTTTGGTTTGGAAAAGTTTATAATTAATTAAAACACTTTTACTGCATTTTTTATAATTTTCTAATAATTATGTAAATGGAAAAAAAGTTATAAAATAACTTGTCATATTGTGGATAATCTCATGTGCCCAAGGACGCAGTAAATACAATGTAATAGAAAGTTAAAGTTAATATAATTTGCAATTTAGTTTTTAGTTTTCAAGAACTTTTACACGCATTTATGCTTTTTAGAAGCTGAGTTACTCATTTAATTTTGAGTTAGTTCGAAAATAGGGGGTTCTAAAAAGTGATGTTAAGTTTTCAAATTCATAAAACTAAATTACCCAACTTTTTTTATAAAATATTTTAAGGTATAAACATAGTCTATTTCATAGTTAAACATTTTTTCTGATTTAGTCTTTCCCAAAAATAGTAAAAATAGCATATTAACCCTTTCATGTCCAAATAATAATAGTAAATTTACACCATAATTTCGATTTAAAAAAATGCGTTGATTGAATTTTAAAGAATAATATAAATTTTATAAAAAGCAACCACTCACTTCATTCGAATTATTTTCAATATATTTTTCATTTTTAACATTTGAGCAGGTTTGTGTCTTAGCTAAACACACTCGTTGATTTTTTATTTGGATTAGCTTTTCTATTATCCTTGACTCCCAGTGGATCATAGGGCCTCAAATATCCTTTTATATCGGACTATTTTGCGAGATGTTAGGCATACATCATTCCCTGAATAGTTTGCTGCTTGTAACTCCGCATCAATTAACCTTCTCCACGTTCTATCAGGTGCACCAACACGACGGCCGCTTCCTTGTGGATTCCAACGAAGCGCTTGTCTAGCAATGTTGGTATTTGGCCTTCGAATTGTGTGGCCTATCCACCACCATTTCCGTTGACATACCTTTGTGGAAGCATGGATTTGGTTTGTCGCATTAAGTAGATCTTCATTTCTTATGCGATTCGGCCACCATATATTAAGAATTTGCCTTGAGCTTTTGTTTGTAAAGGTTTGCAGTCGCATTTGTGCATTTCCATGTTTCGCAGCCGTAATACAGGATGGACTTGACATTCAAATTGTATATTCGTAAATTAGTTGTTGTTGATATTTGCCGAGATTTCCAAATACTCGAAGAATGCCGAATGCAGATTTTGTCTTATTAATACGCGATTTAATATCCTCGTCTGCGCCACCTTTTGTAGTTACTAAACCTCCCAGGTAATTAAAGGTATCTACACGTCCAATAACCTCGTTATCCACATTGATGTGTGTCAACGGGTTTGCGTCATAGCCTCCGGGCATAATCTTTGTCTTGGAAATATTAATTTCCAGACCAGCTATACGAGATTCATCAGTGATAGCGTTAGTATTCTCTTGAAGGTGGCCAGAGCTTTGGCTTAGAAGACATACGTCATCGGCATATTCCAAGTCCTCAAGTTGTTTAAAGGGTGTCCATTGGATACCGTGTCTACCATTTAAAGCCGTGCGCATTATGTTGTCGATGACGGGGATAAAAAGTATGGGTGATAATATACATCCTTGCCCTTCTCCAGTAATAACATTGAACGGATCTGATAGTTTACCCTTGTGTAGGACTCGACATTTAAAATCAACGTACATTAACGGATTAAGTTAAGAATTTTCATTGGCATGTTATGATTTTCTAAAATTCTCTATAGATACCTTTTATTGACACTGTTGAAGGCCTTCATAAAGTCGATAAACGCCAGGTAAATGGGAGTGCGGAATTTATAACATTGCTCTAATTCTATTCTAACTGTGTTGATTAGATCAACACAAGAACGGTTTTCTCCAAACCCAAACTGTTTTTGGCGGAGTGTCGGATATTCTGTTCAAAATTACACAACTTAGTATTTTGCTCGGTATTGGGAGAGGTGTTATACCCCTGTAGTTATTGTAGTCTTTGGGGTCACCCTTTTTTGGTATTTTGACTAGTAAACCTTCATTCCAGAAGGTTGGCAGAGCTTCTTCTTCCCATATTTGACGCACAAATAGGTGCCACAATCTCGACGATCCTTCAACATCACATAAAAGCATCTCCGCTAAAATATTGTCATTGCCCGGGCCTTCTTGCGTTTAAGGATTTCAGTATCGTTCTTAACTTCTTGTGTTGTCAGAAATTCCTCTAAATATACTGTCATGGTTGGTTTCATTATGCACTTCAGCCAGTAGTGTTAATCCAATAAAGTTGTTAAGTGTTGACTCGAAGTGTTTCATCGTGCGTTTTTTTTTTGTTGTTCATCCGGAGTTGAAAGGAGTGTGCCGCTACTACTCAAGATGGGACCGCTAGTGCAAGTAGGATTGCCACACAACACCCTTGATATGTTGTAGAAGGTCTTCATATCAGCTTGCAGCTGATTTAGCTTGGCTCGCTTGCTCGTCTATCCACATTCTCTTGTCCCTTCTTGCAGACTTCTTTATTTTATTGGATAGATCACGATATGTTGCACTGAGGGCTCCATCATCTCCGTTTTCATTTAGCATTGTATTTTTTAGGGATCTACATTGTTCGACCAAGTCTCATGTTGCCTGTGTTATCCAAATTTTCCTTTTGTGATCTTTAAATCCTAGGGTTTGTTGACCAACTTCATTGAATGTTAGTGTGACACACCTGGAAATTCCATTAATACTGGCACCGTTGTTGTTTATTACATCTGCAAACCGATTCCTTATGGAAGTAATAAAGGCATTCCGATGACTTTCGGATTCCAGTTTCCCTACATCTATTTTCTGATCTGCTTTCGCCGTATCAGACCTCAGAGCCGCAATCTTTAGTCGAATTTTATACATTACTAAATGATTTTAAGCCACTAAAACTTAGAAAAGTTAGAGCAAAGGGAATTTTAAGAACAAATATGTAGTTTTAAAAGTATGTTGCCAAAACGCAACAATGGTCATAAAAGGGTTAAGTTCTTTAGTTTACACACTCGACAAAGTTTGAACTAGTTACATCGTTTGTGAAGTCTTAATGTTTCGCCATTTTGTCAGCTTGCTAATGGTTAACAGCTTGAAAAAATGCCTTAAAGGAAAAAAACTGTAAAAATACGCATCGTAATTTCACTTTAACAACTTAAAACTGTTGTAAATTATTTTAGCAGTTGTAAGTTTTTGCAATACAAAATTAATTTTTTGTTTAAGACTGTGGGAGGAAAGTAAGAATTAAAAAAGGCTACAATTGCGATGGAAATTAGACTATTTGGAGAGCCACGACTGTGATGACAATTAGACTTAAGAAATATCCTCGATTTAAAACAGAATCACACTTCAAAGGGAGTCGCAATTTTGATGTGAATAAGACTATATAAATAGCCATGATGGTAAGTAGAATGACATTACATGAAGATTAACGAATAGACTATAGACTATATCTGTGGCAATATGGAAGAGTAGCTTAAGTCGACATAAAAGAAAATTGAGTTAAGGCGTTTATTGCATTACAGAAGCAAAGGCGCTTAAATGTGTTTTAAAAAATTCATTTTTTTGTCAATGTTATATACGTTGACTTTTTAGCTTTAGTTTTTTGAATCAATAATCATTGATCAAAACAACTTATGTACAAACATTCTTGTGTACATATTCATATTTTTCTTTCATCATGTAACGATTTGGCTTAACTTAACCTAAGCTGTATAAATGTTGACTTTGAAAAAACAAAGTCATTATCTTCAAACAACTTATATTTACATAACAGAACCGCTTAAAGTTACTTAAGGTCCAGTTCAACGTAAATTTCAGTTTCGAAAAAGAGCTTAAGTAGAAAAAAAGTAAAATCTTCTGAATTTAACAATATTTTTTTAATATTCATCCTTCTTCTCTAATAAACATGTTACCAATATACTAATTCATAAATTATAAGCAGAAATCAAGCAGAAGAAAAATTACACAAAAATGATGATAACTCAAAACATCAATTTTCGACTTAAGCCATTCTCCATATTGCCACAGATATACATAGCCACGATTGTGTTGATTACTGAGACTTTATTGAAAGTCATGATTGTAATGATAATAAGAATATAGTGAGAGCCACGATTTTAATTAGAATAAGACTGTATTGGATAAAACTATTGAAGCATTTCCCCATACTAGCTACATCTCCGATCGAAGTGTTACACGCTTTTCGAAAGAGATGCATTACTTTTTTTGCCTTACCGATATTCCTTCAACCTTTTCTACCTCCTGTTTAAAGCTCAGGTCTTTCTTATACCGCACAGTGAAACAAAAAAAATTGGTAACAAATCTGTATCTTCTAAACTGTAAATCTTTTCAAGCTTTCAAAATTTTGGATTTATGGTTACCATTTGTTTACACAGGGTGAATCATTGATCCACAAAGTAGACCACCTCAGAAGTAAAACAAAAATAGAAAACAAAGTGGTGAAACCCATTTTTAAATATCTTGAACTGTTTTATGTTGAGAAATTTCCAAAGTCAAACATTTTTCGCTGACCAAAAACGAAAACGTGTAGTTTTTGCAAAATTTAACTTAAATTTCTAAAATACTGTACAAGGTACATAAATAATTTGCAGTTATAAAGCTTATTTCATTGATTATATGAAACAATTTAAAAAAATTTAAAAAAGGAAACCCAATTGACCTTTTTTGCAATTAAAATTTTGAATTAGAAATTTGGCATTTTTTATAAAATTCGATTTTCTGGATTCGTTTATGAATTCGCGAAACTTTTTATTTTTTTCGCTCTGTGTTAACACAGGGCAACCAAAATTTAGAAAGCTGGGGTCCTTTACAATTTTTCATACAACATACTTAGTACATATGTAATCAGACTTACAGTTTAGTAGATACAGATCATCAATTTTTTTGGTTTCAAACCACTGTGTACCGTTTAATGGCATAGTATCAGGGACAGCTTTCAAATTTTTCCATTACGGATCTGTTATGAAAATCTTTAATTATATTTTCCTGTACTTTTTTCGTTTACAAAAATAATATAGCTAAATGGGTTCACCGATTAAATGTTCATAGATAAAGTTATTCATACAAGGTAAAATAATCGATGTCCCATTTTAAAACCTGTTCAGGGAAGAAGTCGAATAGTGCTGTATTAAATAATATACATTTTTGCAGACCAAGTTTTCAAACATTCTGCAACCAATCAACGGTATTAGGTTGAACCGAATGTGGTAGGATAGATTCAGGAGAACTTTGTTCCCTCTACAAATAAAATACATATCCGCGTGTATCTTTAAAACTTTTGAAGTTAAAGTCTTCAAACTTTGTGCATTAATCAATTATCAATAAAAACAAGATAAGATTGGGAAAAAATAAGCTTGATAGGAGCACAGGGAGTTTAACCTCTATCAAAAAAAACAATGATTATGTCGTACTATATTAATATTTATAAGATTTAGAGTAAGATCCATTAAATTTAAACCGACATTCTAATAGTGTTTTGTTAGAAGAAAGGGCAGGATTGCATCATTATTGTGTAACTTCTTAAATAAGTTTCTACAAAATTAAGCAGGATAGGACGGGGCGAAACTATATATTTAGTACTTAAAATTATCCGAATATTGGCATCCTATGAGTTCTTTAAAATAATATTAGCAACACCGGATACCATATTTAGTACCTTATATCTTTTTTCTTCGCTTTCTGTTATCCTTGATTCCCAGTGCACAGTAGGAAATTGCGGTCAAAACCCCCATAAATGTTTTTAATTTTTCTTAAGAAATTTTAGTGTCTGATTAGAGCTGACATTTCAAAACATCCCAGCAAAACTTTTCGTTACCAAATAATGAGTTAAACAGCTAAACTATTGAACACGAACTACTTACACATTCACTTTTTAAGTCATTACATTAACATGCGCATGTCATTGGAGGCAAGTACTTACCGATTGCAGAAAAGTAATGACTTAGGTAAGCAATTAGAAAACAACAACAAAAACTTTTTTGTTGTTGTATTTAAAAAAATATATTTTGAAACGAAATACAAAATTTTTTTTTATGACCCCATATAAGGCTCGTACCCAGACCCACCGACTGCTATGCAGAGACTCTTCCACTGAGCTACTTCATATGTTGAAAACTTAGCAGCTTATAATTCATATATACAATCTTTATTTTTAGATCCAAAATCAGGTGACAATAACTTTGTTTTTCCCAGCTTTTTTGCTTTGTTGTAATTTTTGGAAAAATATTTTTATACGATTTTTTGTATTTTTTGCATTTAATAAACAATAAAGAAGTTTTTTTTTTAATTATTTTAAAACTTAAACAATTTAAATCTTCTTTTTTGTATAAGTTTTTACATAAGATTGACTCTTACTTACTTAAATGGCCTATAGTTACTACCTGTTGAGGTCAAAGTCCGAGCATATTTTAGAATTCCATGGACTTCGATCTTGTGCGAATATTCTCCAATTTTATAGGTAAGCTTTGAAAAACGTTCCTCTACTTGGTCTTTCTATCGAAGTTTCGGACATCCTCCTCTAACATTAGGTGGTGGGACATTTTTATTCTAATTTTATCCTCTTCATAGCATTTTTCAAGAGAGGGTTACTAGCCCGTAATCCTAACCCATTTTTATCGATCTTATGGGACAACTCTCTGTACACTATATTAATGGGTGTTAAACTAGCTCCCCGGGTGATACCTCGAGGAGGTCTGTGTCCACAGTTGAGATGAAGCATGACCCAGATAAGTTGGCCTTACCAAGTTAAGACCAATTAGAATCGTGTTTGGTATCCAACATCCCCTATATAATCAAAATTGACTCATGATGGTATTTTTTCATTACGCGAGTTAGTTTTCCATTTTTTTTTTACAGAAGGTAATATAAAAATCATTTAAAAAGACTGCTTTAAAAAAAAAAACTAAAAAATGGTTGCCCTTGGTGGGATTTGAACTGGGGCCATTCAGTTTAAATTGCAATCTCAATTACAAATAAGTACTTCTGTAATAACTTATTATTTATTCGACGGGTATGTTGTAGTCATTACAAGGTAACCAGTTATCAGAGTACTTGCCATTACCAAAGTTTTGCTGGGATATAATCCCAAATTTTTACCATACTGCATTGCCTACTAAGGCCGCAATAATTTCTCACTCAAAGTTTGAATATTTGTTTATATGTTCTTAATAAAATTATTTGTATAGTACATGGTTGACCGAGCCTTGCTCGGAGCTTTATGATAAGCATTTTGAGGCAAATTTGAAAGTTTTTATATATTTTATTTTATAAAGTTAATTTTGAATTATTTTATTTATTTTGTCCGACCAACACATAGTTTGCATAGTTTACAGTTTAACTCACTTTAATAATTTTGGAAATTGGTCATACCAACAGAAACCTCCGTCGACTCATGCGCAACAACTTTGCTAAAGATTATAGTCTGATCAAATGCACAGTTTATGATTTATTTCATTTTAAGTAGTTTTCAGTGGCGCCACCTGAAGTTGTTCATACCATCTAAGAAACCTTCGTTTGCTTATGCGTAACAACTTTGCTTATGATTATAACATGATCAAATGCACAGTTTACGATTTAATTCACTTTGAGTAATTTTCTGTGGCGCCACCTGTCGGACGTTGCTCATTCCAATTCATAAACCTTCGTCGGCTTATCCGCAACAACTTTTCTGAAGATTATAGCATGATTAAATGTACAGCTTACGATTAAATTGACTTTGAGTAAATTTCAGTAGCGCCACCTGTCGAAATTTCTTCATACCAAGTAAGAAACCTTCGTCGGCTCATGTGAAACAACTTTGCTAAAGATTGTACCATGATCAAATGTACAGTTTACGATTTAATTAATTTTTAGTAATTTTCAGTGACGCCATCTATCGGAAATTAGTCTTATCAACTTTAAAACCTTCGCCGGCTTATCCGCAATATCTTCGCTAAAGAGCATAACATGATCAAATGCACAGTTTACTATTCTATAAAGAACATACATACAGACAAACATTCATTTGTTTAAAAGGTATAACATTACTAATTTTTTCCCCTTTTTTCCCCTAATTTCAAAAAAGTTCCACATGCATATTTGGTACTTCTGTGGTACCAATTGAATTCGGTAGATTTTATTAAAACGCAGTTAACATAATGTTTCTATTCATATTACTTTTTGAGATGTTAAGTTATCATTTTATCCCTTTTTTACCCATTTTGGCCCCAAAATCAAAAAAGCACCAAATACGTGTTTAAAGTTTCTTTCACATCTATTTGGCTTCTTCTTTTTTGGATTAAAAAGTAGATACCTTTATCTAATCAACCGCTCCAATTTCAATATTTTTTAACCTATGCTTCATCTAGAATTCTAGCGGTTGAAACAGCCATAAAAATTAAAAAAAACATTAAATACAATGTTTGATAGACCGCGATTTTTTTTTAGAGATTTTTAGAGGTTGAAGCACAATACTGTCTAATAGCTGAATTGAATCACTAATAAGCTCTATGAATTTCATATCCATTTGCATCCCATTTTAAGAATTATAAGGTTTTTAGTAACACCCCTTTTTCACAATTTTTGCAATTTATCGCGAAAAAATCACTACTTTAAGTAAAATATAGGCGTGATATAATATTTTTATGTCATTTTCCTTAGTTTACTTTCTAATTCAATGCAATATTTACATATAAAGATAAAAAAAACAACAAAATTTTTAATTTTGAATGACCTTTGTATAATTTATTTAAGTATATAGGTAGTGGTCACATAATTGTGGACGCAATAAAAATTGTAAAATTTGCAAATTTTATATTATTCAAGAACTCGTAATCTTTTTTATAAAAATATTCAATATTTAGAGTTTTTCTGTAGGTTTGTTTGAAGCACACAAAATCTGGCTATAAACTCAAAGTATGAGCCCAATATCTCTGAAAGGAACTGTCCGATTTTGAGTCAAGTCATGTATCGTAGGATAGTTATTGTTTTCATATATTATTCTATTTTAACTAAATAATTTTTATAATCGCCAGCAAAGTTTTTTCAGCATGTTTAGTACTCCAGTTTCATGTGACCACATACTTTATATTTTCTTAAAATAACTATTTCAGTTAAACTAAAGGTATATTATTTATATACACTAAAAATTTCAAGAACAAAAGTCAAGAAATGGCCAAGCTATTGAGTTTTGACCGTATTCTCCCACTGTGCAGTGGAGCAAAAGGCCTCTTATAGCGTTGGTCTCATGTAGAAAGGGTTTAACTCATACTTTTTTCGAAGTTGTTTTTTTTCGTGATTTCAATGCATTTAACGTGAAAATTTAAGGCAATTTCATAAAAATTAGCGGTTATTTATATAATTTTCTAAATAGCCATAACTTATCCATATAAAAGTATATTTTTTAAAAGCCCTACCTCGCCAAATTATGTGCCGTTGCATCAACAAATAGAAAACTTTCGAGTATTAAAGCTTTCGGTTAATATTACTTATATAAAACTTTTGTCGGCAGCATTTTTGGGATAGGAAACTTTCAATATCAAAAGTTTTCCTGTAGGTAGCTTTTAATATCTAAAGCTTTCTACTAAAAACATTCCACATCAAAAGCTTTCTAATAAAAATTCTCATTATTTAAAACTTATATAAAACTTTTGATGTCGATAGATTTTCTAAAATAAACTTTCGATATCGAAAGATTTCTTATATAAATCATTTGTCGTCAAAATATTTCAGATAGGAGTCTTTTTATATAGAACTTTTCTTTAGAAAAATTTCAATAGAAAAAGCTTTTCTATAGAAGCTTTCTAAAAAAACTGTTTATATTAAAAATTTCTATATACAATTTTCGGCGTCGAAAGAATTCCTATTTGATATCGAAAGTATTTTTTATATAAAACATTCATATAGAAATCTTTCAATATCAAAAGCTTTCCTAAAATTAACTTTTGATATAAAAAGCTTTCAACTAAAAACATTTCATATCAATAGCTTTCAAAAAAAAAAAGATTTGCAATATAAAGCTTTCGCTGTCGAAAGGTTTTCTATAACAAACTTTTGAAATTTAAATATTTTCTATAGAAATATTCGATATCAAAAGATTTCTTATATAAAACGTCTGTGTCGGATTGAAATCCTTTTATATCAACAGATTTCCTGAAGGATACTTTTAGTATACAAAACTTTATATGTACTTAAAACATTCTACGTAATGAGCTTTCCAATATAAAACTGCCAATATCTTAAGATTTCCTATATAAATCAATGTTGAAAGGCTTCCTATAATAAACTTTCGATATCGAAAAATTTTTTATAGAAAACTTGATTTTCTTCAAAAAAAAATTTAATATCGAAATATTTCATATGGAAAACATTTGAAGTTAAACTTTCCAAATCGAAAGTTTTCTATAAAAACAAAACTTTTGTATCGAAAGATTTCCTAAAGAAAACTTTATATATCGAAAAATATCCTGTAGAAAGCATTTGCTAAGAAAAAATTCATATAGAATACATTTGCTATCGAAAGCTTTTCTATAGAAAACATTCAGTATGTAAAGCTTTCCTTAATATAATTTAATTTGATCACTAAAGAAAAAAGCCCTATGAAATTAGACTACAAAAAGTTCTATCTCAATTTGCTTTTTATCTGTTTAAAATTAGAAAATGTTTTGAGAACCAAATTCATCCTTCATTTTAATGATAACGTTAAGAAAACGTAAAATTACTCAATTACCTCAATTACTGTTTTTAATCTGTTTTTACGTTTTCCTGTAAATTCTTAAATATGCGAGTTAGGGCATTTCTACATAAGACCAACGATATGTATCTTAACCACCACGAGTTTTTAACATAACTTCTCTAAAGTGTAGGTTGTCGCGTTTTATATGGTTTTATATAAAATTTATTTGAACTGAATTGTATGATTAAACGGTAATTAAATTGACTTAACGTATGTGTAGTTTATGTGCGACTTATATTAAAATAATAAAATACTGACATTAAAGTGATTTCTACGATTACAGAAGGTAATTCTAAGGCGATCGATATGCTTCAGCACAATATACCCTTCCTAATAGTAGTTTATCTTATACACATTTCAAAAGCTGTTCATTTTCATTCAGCGGTAAATGCTCCATTGCTTTAAACTTAATATCGAAGCTTTATATTTAAAAAGTGCTATTACATTTTCGACCAAAATGGTTTTTAATAGAAACGTGTTCCTTGGCTTATCTGTCATATGTCATATAAATTTTAAGAAAGACAAATAATTCTAAAACATTTTTTTTTTATAAATTGTGTTTGTGCTATCTACACATGTTCAAAAAATAGTGCTATCTACATTAAAAATTTTTATGGAGTTATCTCCATAAAAATTATATTTTTTATAACAATTGTTATAAAATATACATTTTTATTTGCAGTGTTTGAACGGCTACTATAAAAGTAGCTGCAGCGACGACAAAAGCTTACTTTTTAAGATACAAAATTGTTGAAAAATAGTAGCCAATACCCATCTACTTCTACTGCTACATTCATATATATAAATCATTGCATACGGCTACAGCTCCAACTTTTTCAAGTAGAAGTAGCAGTAGACGCTGTATTATTCCGAAGTATTTATATTTTTAAGCTACTGCTATTTTTCAAAAAACAAAAGTGGCTCTTTGTTACTTCAACTAAAAATATTGGTAGGGGTAAAAATATTATATTTAATTTTTGCTTCAATTTGAAGAGTAGCCAAAATCGAAAATATTTTTTGTGACTACTTTCTGGCTATTTTGCAGCTACTTTTTGGCTATTTTCCAGCTACTCTCTGGCTATTTTGCAGCTACTTTACATGAATGACTTATTCTTGGAGCTGTGCAATACAAATATTTACTTCTGGAAGAACAAAGAAAGAACGTATGATATTTTATTTCGTTTTTTCTTTCTTTTTTTTTTTTGTCGAGTGTATGAAACAAATTACAAAAGGGAAAAAAACGAAGTAAAATAACATACAATCTTTCTTCGTTGTTATTATTGTCGATAAGTAGCCAGAAGAAAATATTTGTGTTGCGTAGCTCCAAGCATAAATTATTTTTATAAAAAAAAAAACAGAAAATAGCTGCAAAATAGCCAAGAAGTAGCTGCAGAAAAGCCAGAAAGTAGCCAGGAAAAATATTTTCGATTTTGGCTACTCTTCAAATTGAAGCAAAAATTAAATAGAATATTTTTGCTGTTTTCCACCCCTACCAATATTTTTAGTTGAAGTAGCAAAGAGCTACTTCTACTTGCCGCTTTTGTTTTTTAAAAAATAGCAGTAGCTTAAAAATATAAGTGCTTCGAAATAATACAGTGTCTACTGCTACTTCTACTTCAAAAAGTTGGAGCTGTAGCCGTAGCGGTAATTAAAACAAGTAAGAGTGGTATATTCGGCTTTGCCGAATCTTGGATACCCTTCACCAATGGTGTTCCAAAAGTACTTAATGTAATGCCTATCAATATTTGGTTATACCAGTATTATATGCAAAGAGTCTTTAAAATTAAGAGTCGGAAAACGAAAAGCTTTTCGGTGGCGTCATCATCTAGAATAGTTATGCACCCAAAGGTTAGGTTGGGCAGGTGGCTGATGTCTAGGGAAGCTTCACTTGGGTTCTAAAGTGGTCCCTTTATGAAAGATAATGATTACTAGACTACAAGTAGAGAATGCATATTTAAGCCAGCCAGTAGCTTCGAAATAAAATAGACACATTTTACGATCATTTAATAAACCAGATAAACCATGCAGAAAAGATGCTTCAAAATGTAGATGCCCTTAGATTTGCAATAGCACATCGATTTGATAAAGTTTAAGTATTCTGGCATGCAACCCAAAAACACAGTGCCCAGTGAGGGTTGTGCACTTTAATTCGTACGAATTATCCAACTAGTAAAAGTTCTTGATTTGTTATGTAAAACTCTGAAGTTAGCGGACTGATATAGGTCAAAGCTTTAACAATGATTGTCAATGTATACAAGCCTTAAAATTATAGGGTATACACTTTTAGTTTTAGATACATACGTGAAGTATATAGCTTTCGAATGGATGGATATCAGCTTTGTCGGAAAAGTTATTAAAGATTTGCTTTTTAATCTGAAGTTAGTTAAATAATTAAAATGAACACTTCATCAATAATATTTGGGATGTATTGTTCTTTCGATCTGTCCGATGGATGTATGGAAAGTTTTGCTCTAGTTCTTTGTGCAATTTTAACGTGATTTAATTTATCAGCATTAAATCGCTTCCCGGTCGGGGTTATATGGGAGATTTCACTAAATGTGAATAGAGCTCGCCCATTTTCAATATCGAACTTTTCAAGAGATCAGAAATACTTTTGTCAAATGTTGTCCCTCTAGAAAGTTTATTTTAGGCGCTATCGCCCTGAATATCAATATTGTACAACGTCTTTATACTAAATGTCATCATCGTATCTATTATAATTTGTCATTTATTAGCTACTAAGAGATTGCCTTAGGCGAAGTTATACGGGATCAATTGTCAAACGTGAACGGATTTCTCCGAATTGCAATTAAAAATTTTAATTTTCGTTGATATGTGAGATACATACATACATACATATGTAGGTTTTGAACGGATATCATGTACCTACTCAGTCGCATTTTTGTACTTCCTAGGAAGATTACCTATAATTTGATATATAAAACATTCTCAAATGTTATCATAATGTTCAAAAGTCAGACACAAAATTAAGATAAATGTTGTGTGTCTGTCTGCTAAAATCAGATTTTTTAGGATATTGTCCCACCCTGAATATCATCATTGTCGATCAAAACACTAAGCGATGGTATTTAAATTATATCTACCACAAATTACCGAATGCATCAGGATTTAGGTAATCCCCTGCGAAGGACGCTATTAAATTTCATCAAAATAAACACCTGAGATATCGACAAAACAGGAGCTCCAAAAACTTGACTACAACAGAAAAAAGGACAGACAGGTAGACGGACGGACAAAGAAACAGACGGACGGACAAAGAAACAGACGGACGGACAAAGAAACAGACGGACGGACAAAGAAACAGACGGACGGACAGATAAACAGACGGACGGAGGTCGCGAAATCGATTCTCCTGCCGATTCTGAGTTGATCGGTACAATTTGAATGGTATTCATAATCAGATTTGTGGAGTATATATATCCGATTTTAGAAAATCCTCTTACAAAGAACGATGTCAAATTTCATCACAATCGGTCCATAAACACCTGAGATATCGCTGAAACAATACTTACAAAATGTAAACAAAATTTCTTAGACACGTACTTTGGGCAATTTGCTGTACATCAAATGTAGTGTTATGGCGATATCTCAATTGTTTATGGACCGCTTTTGATTAAATTTAATAACGTGCTTGGCAGGGGAATTTCCTAAAATCTGATATAAAATGTATGAACGTCCGTGCTAAAGGAGGATGGTTTTTCCTATTTCTTCATTTCATTTTTTCATCAAAAATTCTCTAATGCGTACTTTGGGCAATTTTGCCGATATCTCAGTTGTTTATGGACCGATTTTGATAAAATTTTACAGAGTGCTTTTGGAAACTATTTCCTACAATCTGATATATAACATATTATTACATGTACACCAGGAGTATCTTTCTTCTCTTGATATTTAAAAGTCTGTTTCAATCAAAAATTTAAAAATTTTCGTCTAATTTTTGGTATTTTTTCGATATTTTCGGTGTTTATAAACCGATTTTAATGAAATTTAATAGCGTTCATTGCGGGAGAATTTCCTAAAATCTGATATATAATTTATGTAAGTCCATCCTCCAGGGGCTTCAGAAACTTGATTTCAACAGACAGACAGACAGACAGACAGACGGACAGACAGACAGACAGACAGACGGACATCGCTTAATCGATTCTCCTCCCGATTCTGAGTCGATCGGTATAATTTTTATGGGGTCTGCTATCACTAATAAAAAAATTACAAACGGAATCACAAACTTATAATACCCTTTCACCTATTGGTGAAGGGTATAAAAATGATAGCTAAAGTAGGAATTTAAACACTGGTTATTTGTGATAATCCAACAAAATGGACCAGAATTCCCTACAATGTACTATAATCATGGATTTCTAAAATATGTTCTGCCTTTGACCTTAACAGATTGTAAACAAAGGTCATATAAGGAAGAGAATACCTTGAACTATATTAATATAATTATAATAAATCTTGTTATGTTCAAAAAAAGTCATTATTTTTATCAAATATCGTGATATTTTGATAAAAGCATAAATTTTCATTATATTTTATTTTTTTGTTGTTAAAATAATGCTATCTACTTGCTTTAGTATTTGAAAATCTTTGCCCCAGTTTGTATGGTATTATAAAACAAAGTTTGATTACTAATCTCATATTTAATGACAAAAACAGTTTTTTTGCTCTCCTGCAAAATTGTGAATTTGTAGATAGCAATTTTTGAATATAAACCCTGGATATGTAGTTTTCTTTTTAAATTCACTGTTTTTTAGAATGTTAGAAACTTTTATGATTCTTTTTAATTCATTAATCTTTTTTTCCCCCATTTATGAATAGATAATTGCATAAAAGTGTTTGTTTTGTGAGGTTTTATGTCTTTATCTTTATGTATTTAGAAACAAAAAATAAATACTTATATAAAATAAAATGCAAGTGATCTCTTTCTTTTCAAAACAACACGTACAATATACGTCGTACATACGTATTTATGTATGTATGTTTGTATGACAACTTTGTTCCGTTTCCGATTTGGTTAACAAGTATAAAAAGTTATGTGCTTTGCTGCAGTTTTGTTTACAGTTAACTTAAAACGCCTCTAATACCCTATCACATTCCATAAACGTATATCATATAAACGTTATCATGTTTTTGCATTTTTTTTCTTGTAGAGACATTGTTAGTGAATGAAGAGGATGGTTTGGTTTGAGGAGAAATAAAACTTGTATTTTCCTACCAAACAAATTTGTTTGCCCAAAAGCTTTTCACTGGCTAACGTTACAAACAAAAAAAAAACTGAACAAACTTAGAATGAAAATCTATTCATTAATTTATACATTGAATTCATGTTCAGTCATGAACTCTTTTATTCAGCTACTGCTCAGTTTTCATTAGCTAAAAGGAAGAGGGTATAATGCAGTTTTTTCAGAGATTTTATTCAAAATGCAAACATTTTGCTGGTGGCATAAATACTTGGGCTTATAGATTTAAAATTTTATTTTTTCTGGAAATTCCTCACGTTTTAACTAGATAGATTAAAGAATCCTTGAATGTATTGAACAGGATGGCTTCATTTTTGATGGGCCAATTTTTTCAAACTTTTGCCAACCTTTACAGGGATAAGTATTTGTACAAAAAACTGGGAATGATTATGTGCATGCAATCGACACTAATAAGCAAATATGTATTTATGTGCTTCAACAGCAGAAGCGATTATTAGTTTTCAAATTCTAATATTGTATTACCTTGTATTACAAACAAGTAAGAAAGTGCTATAGTCGGTTAAGCCCGACCATATGATACCCTTCACCACTAAGGTCAAAGGTGTTCTTTTTCCTGTATAAAGACAAATATTTGCTAAATTTTGCCATCATACAAATATTTTCTCAAAACTTATATATTTAAGCTGTTTTCGTCATATGGACTTATATGAAAGCAAGGGTCAAATGTGCGCCGATTATCTCGAAATTAAGCAAATGGATTAAAGTTTTTACAAAAATTATTATTAAAAAATTAATTAATCTTCAGATGTATGAGCGTTTTAGTGATTTTTGTCTAATTTAGTGCGTTTTGACGGAAGAGTGTTTGTATGTGAGCTATGATCAAATGTGGACCGATTTCAACGAAATTTGGTACAGCGATTTTGGTTAATAAAAGCAGTATACGGTTTTGGATTTTATGAAAGAATATTGATATTTGTGGCCAACATATCAATTCCGGAAAGTGGGACCATGGTAGGTACCACAAATAATGAACCGATTTGACGAATTTCAATAGCCATTACTTCACCGAATTATCTTGAGAAGTGTGACCTGTACTTTGATCACAAGGTTTACATCGGGGTCCAGCCAGTAAGCCAACCAGACGGACGAACGGATAAATCGACTCACGAAGTGATTCTAAGTCTATTGGTATACTTTAAGATGGGGGTAAGGCCGTTATTTCTATGCGTTACATACATCAGCACAAACTTATCATACATAAATATATTATAAATATTGCGAAATTCAGAAGATTTTACGATTTCTACTTAAGCGCTTTTTCGAAACAGAAATTTGTTTTGAACCGGACCTTAAGTAACTTAAGCGGTTCTGTTTAAATAATAAATATATGTATATTGTGTAGTTTTAGTTAAATATAAGTTGTTTGAATATAATGACTTTATTTGTTATACAACTTAAGTGAATAATGTGTACATAAGTTGTTTTGATCAATGCATTATTGATTCAAAAAACTTAAACTAAAAAGAAAACGTAAAGAACTTTGAAAAAAAAACAGCACTTTTTTAAGCGGACTTAACACATTTAAGCGCCTTTGCTTCTGTAATGCACCAAACACCTAAACTCAATTCTCTCTTGTGTCGACTTAAGCTACTTTTCCCTATTGCCACAGATATTAGCAGAAAAATAGTCCCCCTTTTCATTACACAATTCGTGATAAAACCTATCTTCATCGATTTTTGCAAGATGTAGCACGTTTTGCTTAGAACATATGGGCAAATTTTGCGTAACGGACGATACATTTGTACGGATTTTGTTGTACTTAAAGAGTGCTCTAAATAAAATTTGTAGTTGGATTTTCTTAAATAAAAATCAAACCTTTTAATATAAAAACTCTACAAAATACGCAAATATAATGACATATTGTACAAAATTATTTAGCATTAAAATGTTTACTTAGTACTCGGGTTTTGCAAAATTATCGACTTTTTTCGGAAACCCTCCCATTAAAGATTTTACAGTTGCTTCTGATACCTTTTTGGGGCATGTGTTCCACCTGCGCTTAAAATCGGACATGTTCTTGGAAATCTTTCCTGTGTTCTTCAATTCCTTTTTTACCAGAGCCCAATACCTTTCCACAGGCCGAAGTTTTGGACAGGTGGATTTGCCTCTCCTGGTACAAAAATGACATTATTCTTTGAGTACCACTCCCATGCCTTTTTTCCATAATGGCATGATGCCAAATCGGGCCAAAAAAATGTAGTCACTCTGTGCTCTCTTAAAAAGGGTAACAACCGTTTTTGTAGGCACTCCTTTATATAAATTTCTGTGTTTTTTGTGCCAGATGCCACAAATACTTTACTTCTTTTGCCACAACTGCAAATAGCTTGCCACACGAGAAACTTCTTAGGGAATTTTGTTTGTTTTTTTATGCGAAACTCTTGCCGAACATTGCCCCGTTTATCAGCAACATAAAAATCTTGACCAGGAAGTTGAGAAAAGTCTGCCAGTACGTATGTTTCATCATCCATCACACAACAGGTGTATTTTTTTATAAAATCAGACTTCAATTTTTTCGCTCGTTTTTTTGCTTCTAAGTTCTTTATAGCATTGCGATCTGGAACCTTTTGGACTTTGTATGTCTTCAGTCCAGCATAAGCTTTGATTCTATGTGCAAAATTCGTAGAACATTTCACCGTACGAGCTGCTTTTCTTAAAGAAGTGTTAGGCGCTCTTCGAAAGAGTCGCTCGACTTCTTTTGCCTTACCAATATCTGTAGGACCTTTTTTCCTCCCTGATCCAGGTTTTCTTTCATAGCTCAGGTTTTCCTTATACCGTCTGATGGCATTAGAAACCGTTCGAGGGTCAACTTTAAAATTTTTAGCTATTTTTTTAAAAGTCCATGACGGATTTTTTTGAAAAGTTTTAATTATTTTTTTACGAACTTTTTTTTCGCAGTCCATTTTGATTGAAATAACTATTGAAAATTAATAATTTCTAAAATAATAGTATCTGACATATCTATAGAAACTAACTTGATCAAAAAATAAATTATTTCTTGCACTATGGATAAATTTTGTCTAAAATAGTAAATGCATATTTTTTTTAGAATACTCTTTAAATGAATCCCATAGCGGTTTTACACGAGATATCTTTGCACAGATTTCGGAGAATATTAGCCCATCGGCTGTGCTATCGAATGGTATTTGTTAATGTACATTCTTGTTTTGGGGGAAAAAGATATTCGCTTTTAAAATGCTGTGACGGACGCTACAAAAAATGGAAGTGATTTTTTTTTTTTTTCAACACATGTTTCTGTAATTTTCATAAAATCGGTCATAGTAATAAACAAGTAAGAGTGTTATATTCGGCTGTGCCGAATCTTATATACCCACCATCAAGTTGTGTTAAATTTAGAAACATATCTCATATATATACGAGGGTGCAGCAAATTCAAAACGTGGACCAAATTGGAAAAAAGTTGTTACGCTAGTTGTCATTGTTGGTAAAATATTTGGAATAACTTCGGTTGCAGTAGCTTTTCAACATTCAAAAGTATGTAAGTGGTTTCCCTAGTATTTATTTACTTTGAACAAAATTCGTTATCACAACCGGGTATGGTTTTACATTAATAAGTTGTTAAATACTTTTCCTTTAGCTTAACATATAGTTAGGATAAAGAAGTTGATAGTAATACGACTGGTCCATATATTTTGCTTGTACCTCTGAATCTTTTTAATTGTAGATATAAAAAGGGGATGTAATATATATATAAGAATTATAGCCAAATGTTGACCGATTGTAACAAAATTTTACACACTGGTTGGTATTTATGTAAAGCTTATTTTTGCAAAATTTAGTGGCAATAGCTATCACAGTTTCTAATTTAATAGCTTTTAACTGGTCCTTGCTAAATATTTTTTGGTTTCCGGGAGTGTATTTTATATAAGAGTTATAGTCAAATATGGACCGATTCCTATAAAATTTGATATACTGACCAATAGTTGTATAAAACTTCTCTATACTAAATTTAGTCGTCATAGCTATTACAATTGTATTCAATATATAAGCATTCATGTGTTTCCCGGGGCGGGGTTATATGGGAGCTCTAACTAAATGTGAACCGATTTTGCCCATTTTCAGTATACAACTTTTGTTACATATCAGAAATACTTTTGTAAAATTTTGTCTCTCTAGCTTTTATAGTTAAGGAGCTGTCGCGCTTTTATCTGACGGACAGACGGACATAAACCCCCTTTTCTTTTTGTATTTTTGTGTTTCCGTAAGTTTTTTATACGGGAGCTAGGTCAAATGGTGACCGATTGTGACAAAATTTTGCACACTGGCTGGTATTCACATAAGACTTATTTGTGCTAAATTTGGTGGTCAAAGCTACTACAGTTTATCATTTATTGGCATTTAAGTGAATTTCAGGTGGAATTTAGGCTGTTTCCGTATGTTTTTTATATGGGAGCTATGGTTAAATGTGAACCGATTTCGATGAAATTTTACATGCTGCCTAGTGCTTATGGAAAACTTCTAGATACCAAATTTTGTCATCATAGCTATTATAATTTGTCAGTTATTAGCAAATAAGCGACTAGCCCAGACGAGGTTATACGGGAGCTATGGTCAAATGTTAACCGATTTTGCCCAATTTCAATACCAAAATTTTCTCATAAATGAGGAATGTTTTTGCTAAGTTTCAGTGAGCTAGCTCCTTTCGTTTAGGCGTTATCGTGATTTCAACAGACAGACAGACGGACAGACAGACGGACATCGCTCAATCGTCTTAGAATTTTATAAGGATTTAGAATATACATATATTGTTTTTGATGTTTAAGCCAATAATAAGGAAATTACAAGCGGAATGACAATCTCAATATACCCCCCATTCTTTTTAATGGTGGGTATAAAAGGATTGTAAATTCATTGTCTATAAAGGAAAATCAGAGGATTCCAAAACAGCTTTTATAAAATATTTTAAAGTTTCCAGTTTCACCAAAAATCCATAAATGAACTGTTGCGGACGCTACGTGACGGACGATACAGTTTTTATTTGAATGTTTTTTGTTAGGAAAAGTTGATATTTCATATTTTTTTAAAGGTTCGTAAATCAGTGAAAATAATAGTGTTATTTGTTCCCGAATTTCAACTCCTTCTTTTTTATTTTCACGGTTAAAAATGCGATTTTTTGGCACAATTTAATATTTCACAAAGCGGCTACATACATATATTTATTTAAAGTTTTACACTTTTTATGTCTTATTTTTCGTCCTAAGAATGCTGCGACCAGATGTAGAGTGTCTTAAAAATCTAATTAAAAAATTTTTTCAAAAGCATCAAATTTGCCCCACTGTATGTTTTTTAACACCTAATACCTTAAATTTAATCTGAGGATATGAACAGTGTTATTGCTTTATGAATAAGACAGACATGTGTTAGTAAATTTTGTATTTAATAAATATTATTTTGTAGAAAATATATACTGTGACGGACGCTACTCACTTTCCTTTACATATTACTCTGTAAAATGGTATATTAACATCCATATATTTTTAGCATAATGTTAAGCATACTATATGTTCCCTTTACGAAACAATTTCAATTGGATAAAAAAGAAAAATTAAAAAAAAAAACCTTTATTCCTGTGACGGACGCTACAGACTGTGAGCTCTTTTTTACCTGACGTTATTTATATCGCTTTAATTACTTTTGATGGGGTCTTTTACATCTAAATAATAGTATAAAATTAAGCAGACTTTGAGCAGCTACTGAAACTTGATAACTAAATGGAAGTTTATGCGATTTTTATCAACTTTTGAAAAACCTATTATTTTAAAAAATTTATAAAAATTCGAGATGGGTGCAAATAAAGACCTGCCATTCTCGAAGAGAGCAATCAAAAATTGTAACCATTATAAATATATTCTAAAGGATCAATATATGCTTAATTTTTCCATAAACATATGTATGTGATTTTGACAGTTTTCAAATTTTGTTTTTGGTTTAATGTTTTTCGGATTTGTCCATATCCATCTAGACATCAATAGTAAAAGAATGGAAAATTTATTGTCATTTATAGTTTTTATGATTTTTTGAAAAACAAAAAATTTTGGTTTATATTGTAGAGTCTCTCTGTAACGGCTGAGTGGATAAAAAAGTTTTGTTAGAATAACTTCAAGACAATACTGTCGCCGAATTTTGGTCTTTTGGCTTATTAAATACACTGTAAATCATATGATTAGAACCAGTTTTTAGCAGGCCATATTTTTGTCCACAACTTAAAGGTTGTAGTACCGTAGGAAAGGTAATTTTCCTACGATTGCAGTAATCAATTGTACTTAATTGTGTAGGAATTAGCCTATATTTCACCATACCTTCCATACATGACACATTTTTATACTCTTCACCAATAAAGGTGGAAAGGGTATTATAAATTTGTGCTGATGTATGTAAAGCATAGAAATATTTGTGTTAGACCTACCTTTTAGTATACCAATAGGCTTAGAATCACTTTCTGAGTCGATTTAGCGTTGTCGGTCCGTCCGTCCGTTTGTACGGCTGGCTGGCTTGGACCCCCATGTAAACCATGTAATCAAAGTGCAGGTCGCAATTCTAAAGATAATTTGGCGAAATTTGGCACAGATACCTCCATAGGTCCCGGAATTGATATTTTTTTGTGACATTTAAAACAAATACTGTTTATGCATACCAAAATCACTGTACCAAATTTCGTTGAAATCGGTTGACATTTGACCATAGCTCCCATACAAACTTTTCTGTCAAAACGCACTAAATGAGACAATAATCACTGAAACGCTTGTAAATCCGAAGATATTGAGAATTTTGAGTTAATTTTTTGCAAACATAATTTTCGTAAAAACTGTAATCATTTTGCCAATAATCAGTCCACATTTGGCCCTGGTTCTTATATAAAAAAACAGCTTAAATATTTAAGTTTTGAGAAAATGTTTGTATGATGGCAAAATTTAGCAAATATCTTTCTTATATTCTTAAACGAGCAATAATTGTATGTATTTATATATATATATATATATATATATATATATATATATATATATATCTTATATTCTTAAACGAGCAATAATTGTATATATATATATATATATATATATATATATATATATATAGAATGGCTATCTCGAAAACGGCTCTAACGATTTTGATAAAATTTGGACAGTGGGTATCTTTTTTGATGTATAGGTCGAAGAAGAAGGGACTTTTGGAACTTTTACCTCTAAGAGGGTAAAAACGGGTAAAAAGGGAAAACAATCGAAAACACTATATCTCCTAAAGTAATAGGTATAGAAACAAAATTAAAATTACGTTTTAAACAACTATGAAAATAAGTGGACAGGTGTTCGGTACTTTTTTGAATCTATGTTCGATAGGGGGTAAAAAAGGGTGAAAATAGTTTTTTTGGTACCTTTTTAACCCCTCTTATATTTTAAACTAAAGAATATAGAAAGAAACTTTGTACTGCAATCAATAGATGTAAAAGAAACATGAAACACGCATTTGGTACTTTTTTGATTTTGGAGCCGAAATGGGTAAAAAAGGGATAAAATGATAACTTAACATCTCAAAAACTAATATGAATAGAAATATTATGTTAACTGCGTTTTAATAAAATGTATCGAATTCAATTGGCACCATAAAAGTACCAAATATGCATATGGAACTTTTAGAAATTAGGGAATAAAATGGGGGAAAAATTAGTATTATTTTAAACAAATGAATGTTTGTCTGTATGTATGTTCTTTATAGAATAGTAAACTGTGAATTTGATTGTGTTATGCTCTTTAGCGAAGATGTTGCGGATAGGCCGGCAAAGGTTTTTAAGTTGATAAGACTAATTTCCGACAGATGGCGCCACTGAAAATTACTAAAAATTAATTAAATCGTAAACTGTACATTTGATCATGCTATCATCTTTAGCAAAGTTGTAGCGCATGAGCCGGCAAAGGCTTTTTAGTTGGTATGAATAATTTCCGACAGGTGGCGCTACAGAAACTTACTCAAAGTCAATTTAATCGTAATCTGTACATTTAATCATGCTACAATCTTTAGTAAAGTTGTTGCACATGAGCCGACGAAGGTTTCTTAGTTGGTATGAAGAAATTTCGACAGGTGGCGCCACTGAAATTTACTCAAAGTCAATTTAATCGTAAGCTGTACATTTAATCATGCTATAATCTTCAGCAAAGTTGTTACGGATAAGCCGAAGAAGGTTTATGAATTGGAATGAGCAAAGTCCGACAGGTGGCGCCACAGAAAATTACTCAAAGTGAATTAAATCGTAAACTGTGCATTTGATCATGTTATAATCATAAGCAAAGTTGTTACGAATAAGCAGACAAAGGTTTCTTATATGGTACGAACAACTTCAGGTGTCGCCACTTAAAACTAATCAAAATGAATTAAATCGTAAACTGTGCATTTGATCAGACTATAATCTTGAGCATGAGTCGGTGGAGCTTTCTGTTGGTATGAATTATTTCCAAAATTATTAAAATGAGTTAAACTGTAAACTATGCAAACTACGTGTTGGTCGGACAAAATCAATAAAATAATTCAAAATTAACTGAAAATTTGTACAATGTCTTTCATCTAAATTTATTTTAGCACTTTATAAAATAAAATATATAAAAACTTTAAAATTTGCCTCAAAATGCTAATCATAAAGCTCCGAGCAAGGCTCGGTCAACCAGGTACTTTGTCTTTATACAGGAAAAGGAACACCTTTGACCTTAGTGGTGAAGGGTATCGTATGGTCGGGCTTGACCGACTATAGCACTTTCTTGAAATTGGTTAGCTCTATCAAAAGTAGTTATAAAAAGTTGTTCTTGCACTATTTATAGAATCTCACTCCTTATGACTTTATTTGGTGAAGGGTATCAAATTGTCGACTTGACTCACTATAGAACTTTCTTCATTGTTTTTAATTACATTCTACATGATAATTAAATTACTTTGCTACAATTATTTTCATTGCTTTAAATAAAGAATTTGTAATTTATTTTCATCCAAATCTGTTTTCAAGGCTTATAAATATTTTTTTAATGTCAATTATTCATTTTTATAATGAACATTTGCTAGTCCTATTTTATATTTCTTTTAACAATTAATAATAAAAATAAACTCAAAGTACATAGAACACAATTTGTCTTAGAACACAAAACTTTGTGCCTGTTTCAAATTTCTGGGGCAATTAATTGAGTTACAACCAGGAGCAACCAGTACCAGCATAGACTTCATGCATTGAAATAGAAAATCTTATCTCATAAAATACAGCTGCTTTCATTACAACTCGTTCCTTCATACTTTTATGAAATATATTCAACACATTTTTTTGATTAAGATGTTTCAAATATTATAACGAATTTATTTATGTAGATTTAAATTTTTTGTCAGACAATTTTTCGTTTTGCTTTCCTTTTAACAAATCACACAAACATTTGTCAAATTTTTTGAGGAGACTAGAGAAATTTCTACAGTAAATTCCGCTTAAGTGTTCTTTTCTGAAAACGAAAGTTTGTATTAGTAAATCATTTCAATTTAAATTTTTGTAGGAATATTTGAAAAATTGTTCTTTTTTCGTTTCACATTTTTCTGGAAGGCAATTAAGCGAAAACTACTGTTTGGAAACTTCAATTGTTCTTAGATTTTATATGTAAAATCTTGGCCCACGGATACTGATGATGATCAAGATGTTGACTTAAATAAAAACAAAAACCTTGAAAATTTATATTCACTCATCTCAAATATTTTGCACAGTTTGAATTTTTCTTAAACATTTTAGAAACTTATTGGAAATATTTCAAAAATCAACAAAAACTTTGTTTTTAAACTTTTTAACTTTATATTTGTTACAAAAACTTTTCTCCAAGAAAAAAACTTAATAAATTTAAGTTTTTATAATTTTTCTATCAATTTTAACACTTTCAATTAAACTTGATTTCTTTATATCATTCCCAAAATTACCGTTAAATTGAATTATTTACTTTATATTTTGAAAAATTATTTTCAAAAATTTATGAGGTTTTTGTACTTTTGTTCGAACCGGAATTCAAGAAACGAATTCAAAGACAATTTAAGTTTTTACTGGAAGTTATTAACGATTTCTCAAAACAAAAAAAAAAACGTCTTTAAACGCGAAAATCAGAAAGTTAACTGAAAATAAAGTAAAATATTTTCTTTTAGTTTCAAAATTATGGAGTTTGTTTAAATGTGTATTTTTAATTTTTTGCATTAGAAATAGAAAAATATATAAATAAATAGAAACCAAAAACAACTTTAAACCATTTTCATTATTTTTTATACATATATATTTTTTTGCTAGAGTTTCTTAAATCCCAAAAAATCAAAATGCATGAAAATATTAATTACTCAGCAACAAACACTTAAATGCGATTTAAGGCAAACGAAACACTCATACATTCCAGTCGAGAGGGAGATAAATTAGGGCTCTAACTATGAATACCTTGTTAAAAATTTTAGTATGTTTTATATTTCAAAATCCTTCAGATACCAAAGTTGTAAATTTTCGCAGAACTAGTAGAAAACAAGTAAGAAAAGCTATAGTCGGTCAAGCCCGACTATATTATATCCTTCACTGCTAAGGTCAAATATGGACCAACAATTTAACAAGTTTTTTTGTGCTATTTTTTCAAAATTTCGAGATTTATATCATTTCCGGCTAAGGTCCTTATATGGGAGCTAGGGTCAACTGTGGACCGATTGTTACCAAATTTTGGTTATTAGTTTATATTTACAAAATATTTATCTGTGAAAAGTTTTAGTAGTCATATGCATGTATCTTTAGAGATATAGACGTTTTTGTGCTTTTATGTGTACATAAACGCCTTTTGAGAATGTGTCTTGTATGGGAGGTTTTGGGAATGTGTCTTGTATGGGAGGTATGGGCCGATTACTGCAAAACTAGGTACACTGATTAAGGTAATCATAAGCAATATTTGTGGTGAAAATTATCAAAATACAAGTAAATTTGTGGCTGTAAAGGACCAAAAACTCTATTCCGGGAAGGCATCTCTGTGGGAGGTACCCGAAATAGTAATCCGATTGCGCCCAAAAAGTATAGGCATCGTCCTTGGACCTTGGAATATGAACCTGTGCCAAATTTCATCAAATTATATTTAAGGTTACGACCTGTACAATGATAACAACCAGCCAGCCGGACGGACATCGTTAAAACAACTCAAGTAGTGATTCTAAGTCGATTGGTATACGCATAGAAATATTTGTCTTAGACCCATCTTTTAGTATACCAATAGGCTTAGAATCACTTTCTGAGTCGATTTAGCGATGTCCGTCCGTCCGTCTGGCTGGCTGGACCCCCATGTAAACCTTGTAATCAAACTACAGGTCGCAATTCTAAAGATAATTTGATAAAATTTGGCACAAATCATTTTTTGGATAATGGGACTATGGCTATTGAAATTCGTCAAAATCGGTCCATTTTTTTGGTACCTCCCATATTGATATATTGGCCACAAAAATCAATATTTTTTCATGAAATTTAAAACAGATACTGCTTATGCAAACTTAAATCACTGTACTAAATTTCGTTGAAATCGGTCCACATTTAACCCTACCTTTTATATAAGTCCAAATGGCGGAAACAGCTTAAATGTACAAGTTTTGATTATGATGGTAAAATTTAGCAAATATTTGTCTTTATACAGGAAAAATAACACCTTTGACCTTAGTGGTGAAGGGTATCGTATGGTCGGGTTTGACCGACTATAGCACTTTCTTTCTTGTTTTTGTTATTTTTCTTTCTGAATGAGTTTAAATATCTATTGTGTTTTTCCCGGAAGATCCAAAGTATCGATAATCTTACAGCTCTAGTGAGCAGTGGTACTGTAACAAGCTTTTAACATCTCTGCCGGTATGTTGTCGACTCCAGCGGATTTTTTTCTTCATGGCTTTTATAGCTTTCTTGACTTCGTCTTTTTGCGATTGAAGTAAAGTTTGTATTACGTTCCGTGTAGATATTTTTTTTACTTAAAATAGTTTAAGCAGCTGGAGGTGCTTAATCTGGATTGCTTAGCATATCTTTTAAATGTTCTTTCACAGAAGTCTGTCATCTTATGTTATGATCAGAGGTCGGCACATAGAGAGAGAACCAAAAAATCGTAGGCAGAGTTGCCGTTTCTTATAGTTTTATAATAAAACTTTTATTTTTGTTATCGAAGAATTTTCTAAAGAAGATCATTTTACAAGATCTTTTTATCAAAAATTTTTCTATATGAAATTTTTTTATCAAAATTTTTTCTATATAAAATTTTTTATCAAAAATTTTTATAGAAAATTTTTTATCAAAAATTTTTATAGAAAATTTTTTCTCAAAAATTTTTCTATAGAAAATTTTTTTATCGAAAATTTTTCTATAGAAAATTTTTTTATCGAAAATTTTTCAAAAGAAAAATTTATCAAAAATTTTTCTATAAAAAAATGTATATCATTTACTTCAAACAATCTTTTTGTAAGAGGGAACGGTTATACCTTTCTATTTCATTTATCATGTATCTTATTGCAATAATTTGTATTGTTGTTGTATTTTCTTTATCAAAGCGGCTCCAACCGACTTTTCTTACATCCAAATTTTAACTGATTGCTTGCTTTTAATACTCATTTTTACGAATTTAATGATGCTGGTGATATGTCCGAAAATTAAAAAAGTCTTCGGCTTCTAGTGGTATGGGCAGCTTACGCCTGGTTATGATGCTACCTTCCTGTAATTTCTCTCGTTATATCAAATTGTATTAAAATATTTCTTGTTAGCTGCAGCCTCTGACCCTTTCTTCAAATGTTCATATCAGTTAAATTTGTCTCTTTTGCACAGAAATTGCGCAATCCTTTTCAGCTAATTATCTTATTGCTCCTTGATCTCTTGAAACAAAAACTGCCATCCACAACAAGTTTCTCTTCGCATCATAGTTCGATCAGTCTTCCTCCATCGTTCCTTACTCCGACACCGTGCTTAGCAATGTAATATTCCAAACCGGTATTGTTTAAACCTACCTAGGCGTTAAAGTCGCCAGGTATCAAAGTAATATCACAGTTATATACGATTACATTACGAGCTTTGGTCTTAAGTTTTATTTCCATTAGCCTGTTACTGATAGGATACAATACTGTCATTGCCTGAGCCATTCTTTTAGATATCAGAAATCCTACACTAATACTATGGTCCTAGGCATCCGGCAACCGGAGTAAAGAAACGCAGTATTTTCTTTGATTCTGGGTAAGATGGGGATAGACTGACTGCAGCTCCTCTGAAGACAGGCGACTTTTGCAGCCCCTACGAAGACACGGCGTTTTCCACGCAGTGCTCTCTTACTTGGACTCCAGTTGTTGCTGTTGATTCTCATGTAGATTACTTCCGCTATCATTTTTAAAAATTAAATACGTTACTTGGCATTTTAATTAAATACAAATTACTTGTAAGAAACTCCCTCTAATTCAATCCTACATACAAGTTAACAGCCATCAAATAAATCCATAATCAAGGCTTCTTCTAGGCCTCTGGACAATACATTTTTTCCTCTAAAAGTATGTAGTTCTTGCAACTGAAAAGTTGTTTTTGAGTAAGTAGTTACTTTGCAAATGCTAACAACTTTAACTACTTACCCACATTCCCAGTTTTGGACGATAACGACGACAAAGCAGAAGCTACTACTAACTTTACTCTGCCAACTGGTAGTCAGCCCGCCAAGGCAACCAACCGTCTCTTTATTATAGAAGAAAAAAGAATAAGTAAAATGTTTCAGTTACCATTCACTTGTCTTACATGCGAAAAATACGATTAAAAGTAATTAAAGAAAATTTTAAGTTTTTGTAGGTTTTTCTTTATAATTATTTCAAAGTCAAATATTAAAGTTAATGCAACGGAAGGGACCGAAGAAGGAGGCAGAACAAGCTACTTACTGATTGTTAAAGGTGATGTTTTGTAAGACAGAAAACCTTAGATTTAAACTTGTTGCTGCTTAAGTTTAATCAAATTTAATTCTTAATTAAATATTTTTTGCGGATATTAAATTTGTTAACAAATTTTTAATATTTTTAAGATTTGATTTAAATAAAATTGTCTAGACTTGTCTAGTCATACTACTTGTTTTGACTTGCGGTTAATTCTCTAAAAGAAAACTACAAACATTTTTTTTTAGTATTTTTTGCATATACATTTATTATTACATTTTTTTATTAATACACACAATAAAATATTGATAAAAAAAAAAAACGACATATGTTTGTGGGGACAGTCAGTTCCTTAACGCTTTTCGATGGTTGGTTAGGTCATCATCATCAGAAGGAGTAACCCTAGTTCTAGACAGATCGAAAATCATACATAAGTACTTTTTTAAAATTCAATAAATACGAATTAAGTTTTTTAAATGTTTCTCTAAACAGTTAAAACGTCAATAAGTGAATTTTATATGGAGATATACATACAAAAATAATAAACATTTCTTCAAATAAAAGAAACCCAGAAATTTGTCTCTTTGTTATGTTTAAATTTATGTTTAACTAAAAAAATGTTTCTAATTAATAAAAACTTAAAAAGCAAATTTACTTTTAAATCGAAATAAGAAATCAAATTTACTCTAAACTTGAACATTTTTTATTAAACCAAAAAAAATCGAAACATTGAAAAAGATAAAAAACACAGAAACTGACATAGAAAAACTTTTTTTTAATAGAAAAAAGTGAAAAGTTTGTTTAAATAAAAAACAAACAAAAATTTTTTTCTTATACAAAATCATCGAATATTCTCTAAAACATAGAAACTTTCCTTAAAACATCAACATCTTATGAATAGCTAAATTAGCGATGCATTTGTCTAAGTATAAAATATATTGAAAACATAGAAACACAAGATTGTTTCTAAATAGCAAAATTTTCAAAAATCGAGAACGTCGAATACATAAAACATAGACAATTTACTTAAAATATAAAAATTTTATAATTAGCTGAAGGAGCTCAAAATTTGTCTGAGTATAAAATATACTAAAAAACATAGAAACAGTTAATTTTCTCTAAAAAGAAAAAACATAGAAAATTATTTCTTAAACAAAATCATCGACAATTATCTTAAAACAAAAAACATCGAAAAGTTTATCTTAATACAAAACATTCTCAAATACTAGCCATATTTTAAAAGGTACTTGAAAATATTGAAAATTTTCTCAAAATACAAAAACTATTAAAATATCTTATTGATTTGAAAAAACATTAAAAATTTTCCTTAAAAATTCAAATAATCGACCATTTCTGTATGTGGACAAATTATCAAAAATAATTTCTGTGGAAAAAATATCCAAAATTATCTTTAAATTGAAAAAAATATCGAAAATTCTATTGAAATGAAAAAATCATTAAAAATAAGAACAAATAACGAAAATTTTCTTCAAAAATTATTTAATAGAAAAACATAGAACCTAAAAAAGTTAACAAAAAAAATCATTTAAATAAAAAAGTAGAAAAAGCATGGAAAATTCTCGCTAGTTACAAAAAAAATAACAAAAATTTTCTCGAAGTACAAAAAACATCGAATATTTTCTCTAGCAGCAAAAACATCGAATATTTTCTCGAAATACAGAAAAACATTGAAAAATTTCTCTAGTTACAAAAACATCAAAACTTTTTCTAGTCACAAAAAAATCTAAAATTTTCTTGAAGTAGAAGAAACATTTAAAATTTTATCTAGTTACAAAAAACATTGGGTATTTTCTCGAAATACAAAATCATCGAAATGTTTTCTTGTCACAAAATACAAAAAACATTAAATATTTCCTCTAGCTACAAAAAACATCGAAAATTTTCTTAAATACAAAAAACTTTGGATATTTTTTCGAAATATAAAAAATATCGAAAATTTTCTCTAGTTAGAAAAAACATAAGATATTTTTTTGAAATACAGAAAAACATCAAAAATTTCTATAGTTACAAAAAACATCGAATATTTTTTCGCAATACATAAAAACATCGAAAATTTGCTCTAGTTACAAAAAAAACGAGAATTTTCTTGAATTACAAAAAAACATCAAAAATTGTATCTACTCGTATTTACAAAAAACATAGTCTCAAATAACATTAAGTCACAAAAAACTTCGGATATTTTCTCGAAATATAAAGAATATCGAACATTTTCTTTTGTTACCAAAAATATACGATATTTTCTTGAAATACAAAAAACATCAAAATTTTTTCTAGTTACAAAAACATAGGATATTTTCTGGAAATACAGAAATACATCTAAAATTTTTTCTAGTTACAAAAAACATCAAATATTTTCTCGAAATACAAAAACATCGAAAACTGTCTCTAGTCACAAAAAAAATGGAAATTTTCTTGTAATACATAAAACATCGAAAATTTGATCTATTTACAAAGTATATCGAGTTTTTCTCAAAATACAAAATCATCGAAAATTTTTCTAGTCACAAAAAACATCGTATGTTTTTTTGGAACACAAACAAACATCGAACATTTTCTCTAGGGACAAAAAACATCAGATATTTTCTAGAAATACAGAAAAACATCGAAAATTTTCTCGAAATATAAAAAACAACGAAAATGTTTGTTGTTGCAAAAAACATAGAATATTTTCTTTAAATACAAAAACATCGAAAACTTTCTATAGTTACAAAAAACGTCGAATATTATCTTGCAGTTCAAAAAAAACATCGAAAATTTTCTCTAATCGCAAAAAAAAATCGGAAATTTTCTTGCAATACAAAAAACATCGAAACTATTATATAGTTACAAAAAATATCGGATATTTTCTCAAAATACAAAAAAACATCAAAGACTTTCTTTAGTCAGAAAAAAATCTAAAATTTTCATGTAATACAAAAAACATCGAAAATTTTATCTAGTTATAAAAAAAACATCGGGTATTTTCTCAAAATACAAAATCATCGATGTTTTTTTCTAGTCACAAAAAAACATCGGACATTTTTTCGGAACACAAAAAACAGCGACTTTTTGCTCTAGTGACAAAAAATATCGGATATTTTCTAGAAATACAAACAAAAAACATCGGAAATTTTCTCAAATACAAAAGACTTCGAATGTTTTCCCGAAATATAAAAAACAAAGAAAATGTTCTCTTATTGCAAAACACATAGAATATTTTCTTAAAATACAAAAAACATCGAAAACTACTAAACTATAGTTACAAAAAACATCGATTATTTTTTTTGCAGTACAAAAAAACATCGAAAATTTTCTCTAGTCATAAAAAAAATCGGGTATTTTCTCATAATACAAAATCATCGTAATTTTTTCTAGTTCCAAAAACCATCGGAAATTTTCTTAAACGCAAAAACTTCGGATATTTTCTCGAAACATGAAAAACATCGGAAATTTTCTCAAATACAAAAAACTTCGGATATTTTCTCGAAATATAAAAAACATCGAAAATTATCTCTTGTTACGATATTTTCTTGAAGTACAAAAAAACATCAAACATTTTCTATACTTACAAAAAGCATCGAATATTTTCTCGCAATCAAAAAACATCGGAAAAAATCGGAAATTTTCTTGCATTAAAAAAAACATCGAAAATTTTATCTACAAATAATTTTATTACAAAAAACATCGGGTATTTTCTCAAAATACAAAATCATCAAAATTTTTTCTAGTCACAAAAAGCATCGGACATTTTTTCGGAACACAAAAACACCGAATATTATCTAGAGAATATTATCTAGATATTTCGCTAGAGCGAAATATAGAAAAATATCGAAAATTTTCGGAAATTTTATTGAAGCACAAAAAAACCGCAAAAATTTTGTCTAGTTATAAAAAACTTAGGGTATTTTCTCGAAATACAAAATCATCGAAATTTTTTCTAGTCACAAAAACAAATCGAAAATTTCCTTGTTATACAAGAAACATTTACCATTTGATCCAAATTTTTAAATTTTTTTTTATTTGTATTAAAAATGCCTTAAATTTATATAATAGAAGAAACATCGATTTTGCTTATATTCTTAAAGTACAAAAAACATCGAAAATTTTTGGAAATAGTATAAAACACATCGAATATGTTATTTATTTATGTTAAAAATCATAGAAAAGTCTTTTTAAAAATAAAAGTATTAAGTAGAAAAAAATTGAATATTTGGTTAGAGAAAACTTAAAAAAATAAAAATATAAATTTAAATTTAATTAATTTTTCACATCATGATTAACGAGTCGTTAGCGTCGGCGGTACCTCCTCAATCACGTTCTTTTTCTCTTAAGTGAAAATTTATTATAAATTGTTTAATTTTTCTTCTGTTGTATTTTTATCTAATTTTGATTATTTTTAATATAAATTTCTTTATTTTTCAAAAAAATAATAAAAAAACAACAAAAAATAAACTGCACAACAAATTTCTGCTGTTTCAGTTTTTAAGATTCGAGAAAAAGATGTTTTTATGCTTTTGACCGATTTATTTCGATACGCCTGACGACAGCGTAACAGTCTCAACACGAACATTGTTTCAACTAATATTATTTATTTGTTTTTAAAATGCAATTAGGCACAGTGGGAATTTTAATTCGAAATATAGAAATTATTCTGAAAATACAAAAATATTTGAAAAAAGCTTATAAGTAGAAATAATGTAAAAGTTAAAATTCTTACTAAATAGAGAAGTATTGAAACATTTTTTAATACGAAAATATAATCAAAACTCTTTGGCGTATAGAAAAATCATAAACAAATTAATACAAAAGACTTAAAAAATTGTCTTTATAAAAACAAACAAACAAACGCAAAATTTCCTGTAAATAAAAAAATTTTTAATTTTCTCTTAATTGAAGAACATAGTAATTTTACCTTTTTATGGTTTTAGTGGAATTTTAACCAATAAAGATTTGTTTTCACAAAAAATTATTAGAATGTAGAAGATAACTAAAACAGCTTTCTATAGAGTTATCAAAACTAAAAATCCATGCATTGGTTTTAGAGTTATTGCAATTTTCCCCAGAAAATTCGTTTCTTTTTCAACCTGCCCAAGGATATGCAACAAGAAAACTTATTAACATTAGAATATAGAAATTACAAAGTAAGACATGATTTACCATTTTAAGACTCGTAACTACTTACTACTTTAATAGTTTAGTTTAATTTTGTTAAAATATAATCGATTTTACATAGTTTTTTTTATACTGAAAATGGAACTTCTTTTGAAGGTTATTTTCAAAGCTCATTTTTTAAGTTTTAGAAAAAATTGTTAGACAAGTATTAAAAATCTCAAATTTTTTCATCAGCTTGTAAAAGTAGACAAATGGGGTAATAAAATTTAAAAAGTTTAGATTGATATCTTAAACGGCTTTGCCGTAACTGCGATTTTAAATCGTGAAATTTCGCGAAAAAGTAAATTTTAAGACATAATTTGAATAGATACATGATAAATTTTACTTGTGTTTAATTTTATAAAACTTATGCTGTATATTTTTGCTCAGTCTATCAAGAATGTATACTAAAACCAAATACTCTAACTATAATATCTGTGACTTGATGCTAAAAGTTCCAATGTCAATTTTTTGCTGTTTTGAGTTAATTAGTGCAAATCTCTAACTTAACTCAGAATAGATTTATTAGGGATTTTCGGCGCAATGTTGCTTTGAATTGATATGGAAAATAAAAACTTTAAATTCAATTTTTTCAAAACCACTTTTGTTGACATAAGCCCTTTTAGCACCAAGCCACAGATATAAAGATATTGCACTCCATACATTTGATATCTGTCAAAAGTGGATAAACAACAATGAAAAACACATAAACGCACAAACAAACATACATTTCATGAGCACTTGTGTGTGTCTTTCCTTTCTGTCATTGAATAGTCAACTCATTAGTTGTTTCGGAATTAGAGTAAAACCGGGATATACTCTTTTTGATGGGACTTATCGAAAAGACCATATGGTCTTTTGATGTAAGGAAGTGCAACAAATTTTGAATATTTTCCATAAAAATGGTAAATTTTGAAAAATTTCCCATAAATACAAATTTTAAATTTTGAAAATCTTCCATAAAAACGTAAAATTTTGAAAATTTCCCATTAAGATGGGAAATTTTCAAAATTTCCCGTAAAAATGGGAAATACTAAAAATTTCCCTTAAAAATGGAATATTTTGAAAATTTCCCATAAAAATGGGAAATTTTTAAAATTTCGTCTAAAAATGGGAAATTTTGAAAATTTGCCGTAAAAATGGAAAATTTTCCACAAAAATAGGAAATTTTGAAAATTTCCCATGAAAATGGTAAATTTTGAAAATTTCCCATAAAAATGGGAAATTTAAAAAATTTTACATAATAATGGGAAATTTTAAAAATTTCCCATAAAAATAGGAAATTTTAAAATTTTCCCATATAAATGGAAAATTTTTAAATTTTCCATAAAAATTGGAAAACTTAAAAATTTTCCCTTTTTTGGATATTTTTAAAATATCCCTTATATAGGATATTTTCAAAATTTCCCATTTTTATTAGAAATTTTAAAAATTTTCTTTTTTAATGGGAAATTATCCATTTCGATAGAAAAGTTAAAAAAATTCTCTTTTAAAATTTTTTTTATAAAATTTTAGATTTAACGCTCAACTGAGGGTTAAGTTTTTATTAATAAATTAAAATTTTCCCCATATTGGCATTTTTAAAAAGTTTGCAATGGGTATCCCCAATATCTAGTTTTTTGTGAAAGTCATATTGTTTAATTGCTTTACCTGTCCTCTATTCAAAACTATTTTAAGATTTTACGCTTTACTAAGGGTTAAGTTTTTATTAACAAATTAAGGTTTTTCCCATATTAACATTTTAATAAAGTTTGCTAGGGAGTATCCCTACTATCTAGTTTTTTGAAAAAATCGCAGTCATATTGCTTAATTGCTATGACTGTCTTTTATTCAAAACTAGTTTCAGATTTAACGCTCAACCAAGTCTTTCCATAATAACATGAGGGTCCCCCTACTGTATAGTTTTTGAAATGTGACAGTCATATTGCTATGACTGCCTTCTAAAGCGGTTCGCCTTCCATGCAAAAAAAACGTCGCAGTCACCCCCCAGGATTAAAGATAATGTTAAAACAATTCTAAAATTTTTAACACGCCTACAAATACCGCCATTTTAAGTCCGATCATAACATTTTATATATTGGTGTTCGCGGCTCTATAAGGGCTACATTTCTCTCTTTGATAGTATTTTATTTATCGTCATAACTTTTAAAAACTAGACTTTTACTCTATTAGGGTGGGTACGACTCGAATTTTAAAAAATTATGGCTAGAAATTGTGGCTAGAAAGACTATCAAAGAGAGAAATGTAGCCCTTACAGAGCCCTGAACATCGATATATATTTATGATCGGACTAAAGATGGCGACACTGTTAACAAAATACTAAAAGGGCGGTATTTGTAGGCTTGGTAAAAAAAATAAAAAAAAAACTTTTTTAGAATTATTTTTACATTACCCAGCAAAACTTTGGTAACGGCAAGTACTCTGGTATCTGGTTACCTTGTAATGACTACAGCATACCCTCCGAATAACTAATAAGTTATTACATAAGTACTTATTTGTAATTAAAATGGTAAGTTGAACTGAATGGCCCGGGTTCAAATCCCACCAAGAGCAACAATTTTTTTATTTTTTTTTTATTAAAAATGTATTTTTAAATGATTTTTGAATTTTAAAAACATAAATATTACCTTCTGTAAAAAAAATTTTGGAAAACTAACTCACGGTAATGAAAAAATATATCATGAGTCAATTTTGATTATGTAGGCTACATACCTATTGGATACCAAGCAACGGTTCTGCTTGGTCTTAACTTGGTAAGCATAGACTTATCTTGGTTATCCTTTATTTCAACTGTGGACACTGACCTCCTAGTGACATCACCAAAAGAGCTACGTTACGTAGTGAGCTAACATGTACCGCGAGTTGTAAAATAAGAACGATAAAAAATGGGATGGAAAGACCAAGTAGAGGAAAAATTTTCACAACTTGGCCCATAAAATTGAAGAATATTCGCACAAGATCGAAGAAAATAGGTTGTATCTATAGGCCATTTAAGTAAGTAAGAGCCAATATTATATAAAAACTTATACAAAAGGGAAGATTTAAATTGTTTAAGTTTTAAAATAATTAAAAAACACTTCTTTTTTGTTTATTAAATGCATTAAACATTTACAAAAAATCGTATAGAAATATGTTTCCAAAAATTACAACAAAGCAAAAAAGCAGAGAAAAACAAAGTTATTGTCACATGATTTTGGATCTAAAAATAAAAATTGTTTATATTAATTATAAGCTGCTAAGTTTTCAACATATGAAGTAGCGCAGTGGAAGAGTCTCTGCCTAGCAGTCGGAGGGTCTGGGTTCGAGCCCCCATTGGGTCATAAGAAAAAATTTGTATTTCGTTTAAAAATATGTTTTTTTAATAAAACAACAACAACAAAGTTGTTGTTGTTGTCTTCCAATTACTTACCCAAGTCATTACATTTCTGCAATTGGTAAGTACTTGCCTCCAATGACATCCCCATGTTAATGTAATGACTTAAACAGTGAATGAGTAAGTAGTTCGTGTTCAATAGTTTAACTGTTTAACTCATTATTTGGTAATGAAAAGTTTTGCTGGGTTATCTTTAATCCTAGGGGGTGACTGACTCAACTTTTTTTTTAACTCTAGGGTACCCCCTACTGTCTAGTTTTTTGAAAAGTGACAGCCATATTATGTAATTTCTACGACTGTCCTCTATTCAAGACTAGATTTAACTCAGATTTAACATTCAACGAAGGGTTAAGATTTATAAACAAACTTTAGTCTTTCCCATATTAAAATTTAAAAAAAAAAGTTTGCTAGGGGGTACCCACTATTGTCCAGTTTTTTTTTAAAGTGACAGTCATATTGTAAATTTGCTTTAACAGTCCTCTATTCAAAACTAGTTTCAGATTTAATGCTCAACGAAGGGTTAAATTTTTATTAACAAATTAATAGTTTTCCTATATTAAGTTTTTAAACAAGTTTACTAGGGGGTACCCCAGTTATGTACTTTTTTGAAAAGTGACAGTCATATTCTTTAGTTTTTATATCCTCTATTGAAAACTAGTTTTGGACTCTACGCTCAACGAAGGGTTAAGATTTTATTAACAAATTGACATTTTCAAATTAATCAAAATCTTCATTGCTCTGATGATTGATTCGCACAACAGAAAGTTTACGTTGATGTTAGTCTGGAAAAACGCAAAGTTGATTTGGGTGTATCGGGTGGTCTGAGCAGACCTATTTTACACTTTTACCATTTTATACACAATCAACCACAAAAGGCAGATTTTTTAACAGTTTTAAAAATTTCGCTTTCATTTTTGGCCTTGTTGGGTAGCAATATTGACGAGCAATATTCACAGTTTTGTAACCCTTGACGAAACGTGGGTCCACCCCAACATACCTTTGACTAACCAGAGTATTTGTTGGATCAAATCGGTGACAAAAATGCCAAAAGTGGGTTTGTCAGCAGTTTTTTGGAATGCATGGGGTATAGCAAAATAATGTGCGTATATATATCTATTCATTAAGCAATTGAAAAACGACCGCAGGGCAAAAATCCATGAACGGGACTAAGAATTGTCCCATCATCCGAAATATTGATTACATCTTTTTTTCGAAATGTCCACTGTAAATTTCTGTGACTCGCATCCAATGTCTGTCTGTCTGTGCGTATTTTGATTTGTTGTTTAAATTGAATTGATTCGCTCTAATTAATAATTTAGCAGATGATGATCTGCTTTTATTTATTTTAATATTTTTTGCAAAATTTGTATTTTTGAAATCATATTCAAAGAAATTGCAGCCAACCTTCATTCATTTTTTGTTTTTCATTATCAATTTCGTTTAATTTAGTAATGAAAATTTACCCCTCTTAATCAAGATTTTAGATTAAGTAAAAAAAACGTGTAAAATATAAAATTCACATTAAAAATATTTTATTATTACATTTTTTTTCTGTTTTTCTGTTGGATGTAACATTTTTACAATTTACACTCTTTTTCTATCTAAATCATGAATAAAACATAAAATTAGTTTTTGCTCTTGTTCTAATTTCAAGGAAAATATTTTATGATTAAGTGCCAAACAAAAGTTTAGTTTAGTTTTACAATTTGATTTTGCGGATGCGCCTTTGGAATGGAAATTGTTGGTTGGTTGTTTGTCGCCTAAGATTTGAGCTCATGAAGCGATAGTAAATGGCGCCTTGATTAGGGTTTACGTTCTAGCAGTTATGGAATTTCAGGGATTTATAATTTGTAAAAAATTTTAAGTAACTTTTTTACATTGAAAAAAAATATAATTTAAAATTTTTTTTAGAATAGAAATTTTTTTTTTTTTTAGAATAGAAATTTTTTTTTTTTTGGTTTTTTTATTTATTGAATCTTCATTCACCAATAAGTAATCAAATCTCAAAATCTAAAATTCTTAATTATGGAAGACCATTTGCAACTTCATAATTCTTATATAACAAAAAATTGTACATAAGAAATGTTTTGAATAAAAGAAAGGTTGATCCTCGCACTATTTCAAGTGGCATTAAACGGTACAAGAAAGACCTAAGCATTGAAAGAAAATCTGAATCATAAAGATCCAACATACCGCCTAACTCTTCTTAAACTTGTCCCAACAAACCATTTGAGAAACAAGTTTTAAGTTAGTTGTAGAATAAACTTGTTATAAGAGATTTCCTACACTTTTTTACAAGCGAACTTATTTTTAGCTTATGTTTGTAACAATTTAACAAGCATTATTTGAAATAGCTTATTCTCGCTATAGTTTTATAAGTGTTTCTAAGAATGAAGTACTGTTTTTTGGTACGTGCCTTAATATTGTATTGATAGTCAGCGTTACCGTTATGCGACTAAAGTCGCAATTTGCGACTTTTTCAGTTGACCTGCGACGCAACCTGCGGCTTTTTTTCCATGGCCCTTTTTTGCTACTTTTTTGAATTTTGTGCGACTTTTGACACCTTTTTACAAAATTATTTAAAATTTTTATTTTTAGCCCATTATCAATATCTCAACTAAAATTCCCCTCAATGATTTTAACTTAAGTATAAATACCATCAATTTGAGAAGTCTTTTTGTACAATAAAAAACTAAAACAAATAAATTTTGGCGGCAGAGCCGATAGCCTTTCGACAACTCCCGCATAGCTACGTACAAATATTGGTTTTGTTCATTTGTCATTATTTCATTAATATTTTACATTTATAGTTCGAGCAAAAAGAAAGAGTATTAATGAAACTAAGCAGGTGAAACACCAGTTAAAATACAATCAAGTTCTGAGTCAGAAGATGATGAAGTTTTCCAGCAATCCTCATGCTCTTCGAAAATACAGAAAGTTTAAGGAAATATTCTAAGGTATGGAAGTTGCATTAGTGAATGTAAAATCCGTTCTCGTTATTGATTTTACTCGATGCGATCAGAATTTATGATGGTTAAAATAATAATTTCTAAAACTAATTTAAAAACCATTTTATTTTATTTAGTTTTATGTTGATTTGGACACAACTTTCAGGGGTTTTGTCATTTTATGGTTATTTATACATGCTTTGACATTTGGTCCGTCAAATAGTTAACCCTTAATTATTTTGGTGCGCTTCAGGTAAAGCTTTTATAAAGAATAGTTCTAACACCATTCCTGACCAATTTTGTGCTCTATTCGCAATGTGCTTCAGTAAAATAAAACCTTTGCGGTTTTTTTTGACAAACTTTTAATGCAAATCGTTATAAATGACATCGCTTTCATATCTTTTATGTGATTTGGTCTCAGTTTGTTATCTAATACTATTAAAAGCAATATATACTTATACTTTTTTGCACGATTTTCAAAATCTTCATAAAATTTTAGCAATAAATGATGAGAAAAAAATTAAAAAGTCGCGAAAACGTGCTTCAATTTTTGCAGCAATTAAGTAGTAGTACCTGGTAGACCGAGCCTTGCTCGGAGCTTTATGATAAGCATTTTGAGGAAAATTTTAAAGTTTTTATATATTTTATATTATAAAGTGCTAAAATAAATTTAGAGGAAAGACATTGTAGAAATATTCAGTTAATTTTGAATTATTTGGTTTATTTTGTCCGACCAACACATAGTTTGCATAGTTTACAGTTTAACTCATTTTGAATAATTTTGGAAATTATTCATATCAACAGAAACCTCTGTCGACTCATGCGCAACAACTTTGCTAAAGATTATAGTCTGATCAAATGCACAGTTTACGATTTAATTCATTTTGAGTAGTTTTCTGTGGCGCCACCTGTCGGACTTTGCTTATTCCAATTCATAAACCTTCTTCGGCTTATCCGTAACAACTTTGCTGAAGATTATAGCATGATTAAATGTACAGCATACGATTAAATTGACTTTGAGTAAATTTCAGTAGCGCCACCTGTCGGAAATTATTCATACCAACTAAAAAGCCTTCGTTGGCTCATGCGCTACAACTTTACTAAAGATCATAGCATGATCAAATGTACAGTTTACGATTTAATTAATTTTTAGTAATTTTCAGTGGCGCCATCTGTCGGAAATTAGTCTTATCAACTTTAAAACCTTCGCCGGCTTATCCGCAACATCTTCGCTAAAGAGCATAACACAATCAAATTCACAGTTTACTATTCTATAAAGAACATACATACAGACAAACATTCATTTGTTTAAAATAATACTAATTTTTCCCCCTTTTTATTCCCTAATTTCTAAAAGTTCCATATGTATATTTGGTACTTTTTTGGTGCCAATTGAATTCGGTACATTTTTTTAAAACGCATTTAACATAATGTATAATGTTCCTATTCATATTACTTTGGAGATGTTAAGTTATCATTTTATCCCTTTTTTACCCATTTTGGCTCCAAAATCAAAAAAAGTACCAAATACGTGTTTCATGTTTTTTTTACATCTATTGATTGCAGTACCAAGTTTCTTTCCATATTCTTTAGTTTAAAATATAAGAGTGGGTTAAAAAGGTGCCAAAAAAACTATTTTCACCCTTTTTTACCCCCTATCGGACATAGTTTCAAAAAAGTACCAAACACCTGTCCGCTTATTTTCAAAGCTGTTTAAAACGTAATTTTAATTTTGTTTCTATACCTATTACTTTAGGAGACATAGCGTTTTCGATTTTTTCCACTTTTTACCCGTTTTTAACCTCTTAGAGGTAAAAGTTCCAAAAGTCCCTTCTTCTTCGACCTATACATCAAAAAAGATACCCACTGTCCAAATTTTATCAAAATCGTTAGAGCCGTTTTCGAGATAGCCATTCTATATATATATATATATATATATATATATATATATATATATATATATATATATATATATATATATATATATATATATATATATATATATATATATATATATACAATTATTGCTCGTTTAAGAATATAAGATTAGAAGTAACGAAATTAAAATTTAGAGGGCAATGGATTCATCCCCCAAGTATGGGGTCTATTTCATAAAACAACGATTTGGGTCCAAATGAAACAAAAGAAGAAGAAGACGAAATATGAAAAAAAAATGTAAATGCTTCGTTCGGTTTTTTTACGTTTTTGAAATTTGCGTGCCAATTACGCTAAGAAGTGCAAACTTGCGCTACTAAGATTTTGTGTTCAATATACCTGAAGTCTCAGGAGTTCAAATCTGTAATTAGATTTTCCGTACACCTAAGAGTACAAAAATTATTCGAGTTGAAAGTCGGTTTCTTAGGAATTAAAACTGTTTGGTTTTTGCCTATATATCTTTTCAAGTATGAATTGTTTTATGGTTTTTTGTTCATTGTTTAAGTAAAAATGTATTTAAAAAAATGTGCGACTTTTTTTTGTTGAGTGCTACTTTTTGTGCGACTTTTTTTTTAAAAGCGACTTTTTTTGCGACTTTTTGAAATTTGTCAGCGGTAACGCTGTTGATAGTTTATGTTTTAGGTGTATAAAATTAAACTCGTCAAGTTAAATACGTCCCACAAAAATGTTAATAACATTACAGGACGCTGTTAAATAGATAAATTTGAAAATATTTGATTTTTTCATACAAAAAAAAACACAAAAAAAAGTTTAGATTATTTAAGTAAAAAAGCAATAAGAATTTATCATTTTTTGTCAAATAAATTTGATAACAAAAACTTGTATTAAGAGCTACATGCAATTATATAGGACGCATATTTATTGTACCAAAAAGCCAATTTCGAAAAGACCTGAATAGGGTTTCGATATATCGTTGGAAAGCTTTTTGGAAGTAGATTCCAGAACCGAAGACCTACTATTCTATTCTTTCTCAAGAGTTATGTTATGATGAAATAAAAACATGAAAATATGGCGAATGTTTGGCACCTAAAATGGGGCTATTTGGACAGACCTAAATGGGGTTGCGATATAACGGGTAAAAGCCCTGAGGGAGAAGATTAAAAATTGAATCTATGCAGTTGTTTCTCAGGAAAAAATTGACAGCTGGTGGAATGTAGCAGAAATTTATGTGAAGTCACTTGGACAACACTTTGAAGTTCTGTATAGGCCATTTCGGACAGACCTGAATGGGGTTAAGACATACTGGGTGAAAGCTCTTGGAGAGTAGATTTCAAATCCGTGCTTAGTATATGCAGTTGTTTCTCAAGAAACAACATTTTACAGCATATGGAATGTAGTAAAAAGTTATATGAAGTCATAAGGACTTTAAAGCTCTATAGGGGCCATTTCAGACAGACCTGAATAGGTTTGCAATATGCTGGGTGAAAGCTCTAGGGGAGTAGATTCCAAAACTATATGCAAATGTTTTTCAGGAAAAATTTTAAGCTCTGTGGGGGCCATTTCAGACAGACCTGAATGGGGTTGCGACATACTGGGTGAAAGCTCTAGGGGCAAAATTTGATAGCAGGTGGAATTTAGTAAAAACTAATATGAAATCGTAAGGACTTTGAAGCTCTTTAGGGGTGTAGCTTTTTTCATATCGAGCAAAAATTAAAGTTAATTTTGCTTCATATTTTTTCAAAATTTCCTTTAAGGAAATATGGAAAATTATCAAAATATCGATAAATGTGGAAAATTTTTTATATTTTCTTAAAAATGAAAAATTTTGAAAATTCCTATACAATTTTGTAAGTCTTTTATTATTTCAAGCAAAAATTACAGTTATTTTTGATTTTTATTTTTTCAAAACAAATATTTTCAAAATTTCCAATAAAATTGTAAAATTTTTAAAAGTTTTTTAAAAATTAAAAATTTTCAAATTTCTTAATTTCCCTTAAGAATTTTCAAAATTTTTATGTAATTCAAAAATTTTCCAAAATTGCTACAAAAATAGAAAATTTAAAAAAAATCCTACAAAAATAAAAAATTCTTAAAATTATGTTTGCAAAATTTCCTACAAAATGTTAAAATTTCTAAAAAAAAAAAAATGGAGAAATTTTCAAAATATCCTAATGTATATCTAATAATGAGAAATCTTCAAAATTCTCATGTATATAGAACATTTTTAAAACATCCTATAAAAATAGAAAGTTCTTAAAATATTCTATACAAATAAAAAAAAAATTTTAAATGTCTTATAAAAATACAAAATTTTTAAAATGCCCTGTAAAAATAGAAAAATTTTAAAATATTCTTTAAAAATAGAAAATTTTGAAAACTTCCTATAAAAATAGAATTACTTTAATATAACAATAAAGGAATAGTAAGCAATTCTAGTAAACATGATTAGTGTTTTGACGTCCGTCCTGTCTACACGCGTTTTTTTACATGTTGCTTGTCCGTCCATGTGTATTTTAACTTCACTCATAATTAAAATAACAAATATCATTGCATCAACAAAAAAATATATCAGTGTTGACATCTATCACTAATAATGACTAGATCAGGGCTTTTATGGCCCTTTTAGCAATTGTCATTGTGTTTTCGTTCCTTTTCCTTTTTATAGAAAAGGTTTCAATGATTTAATTGTTGTCAAACTTTTTAATGGTGAAGGCATAACACTGACCATTGATTAGTATCGCTGACAGCAATTAACATCTTTGAGACCTTTACTATAAATAGACAGTTGATTAGTTTTTCAATATATTGCAATGGCAGACCGTTTTAGCATAAACTTTTGCAACATACGTGGGCTAAGAGCAAATTTTTTCTCTGTTTACGCACACATTTGTCTCCATCGGCCGGATGTTTTCGCCTTGTCTGAAACCCAGGTATCTGAAAATGCTGATCCACAGGATTTTCACATACCTGGGTATCACTTCCTATCCCTTTTTAACCTTTATAGGGGCATTGCAATGTACATTCGCGATGAAGTTGCGTACCAGTGCCAGCAATCATTAGGCACGCATGATAATGAATTTAGCTGTCTTTGGGTTAAATTCAGAATCAGGGCGCATCTTTTGCATTTCGGGTTTCTTTATAGAAGCCCAAACACGGAAAGGGACACAACTCTATCTGGCTTCGATGCCCTTTCCGATACAATTTCGAAGATCCTCGAGAGTTGTCCGAGCAGTGAAATCGTTATTGCTGGTGATTTCAATGTTCACAACTCGTCCTGGCTTCGCCACTCGAGCCACACAACTCCTGAAGGCCAATATGTTGAGTTATTTGCAGCGCACAATCACCTTGCGCAACTGGTGAATAAGCCAACACATATTCCATGTGTTGATGGGCACCAACAAAACATCCTTGACCTTTTCCTTACTTCACACCCTGATAAGTATGAAGTACAGGTTCTTGCACCTCTCGGAAATTCCGATCATTGTACCATTTCCGCCTCTTTTTCGCTCTCCTCACTTCGCAGCATTTCAAAAACAGCCACGAAACGTTCAACTTTTCTATTCGAAAAAGGTCGTTGGGCAGAGCTCAACGAATTCTATAGGCATTTTAACTGGAAACTTTGTTTCCTCGACAGTAATGTCAATGCCTCGGCGGAAATGGTTTCAAATGTTATTAAGCTGGGAATGAAAATGTTTATCCCAGTGAAAAATATTTCGATTAAACCAAAAGTAAAAACTTGGTTTAATCAGACGTGCAAACAAGCAGTCAGATCCCGAGAGGAAGCTTTCAGTAACTGGCGTAATACCCAAAATCCAGTTACTGATTCGCAACGCAAACGTGAGAGGCGTACATGTGCCAAAGTATTAAGACGTGAAAAAGCTCTGTACGAGCAGCGTCTTCGTACTAAAATTCTCTGGGGCAGTAAGAGTTTTTGGTCATTCGTTAAACGAGTTAAGAATAATGCTAGTTCTTCAATTTCTTCTCTTTTAAAGAATGGTCAATCATTCACCGACCCGGCTGATAAAGCTAACCTTTTAGCTGAATTATTTGCAAGTAATTCCCGCTTGCCGGAAAGCACTCAGCCTCCGCCCGAGCTCGAAAGAGTATCTGTAACTATGCCAAAGATATTCTTTCGTGCCCGTGCTGTAAAAAGGGTTTTAGCAGATCTCAACATAAACAAGTCGTCAGGGCCGGATGGTATTCCAGCACTGGTCTTGAAGCAGTGCTGTTCGACGCTTTCGCGTCCATTAGCTAACCTTTTCAGCACCTTGTACCATGCTGGTAAATTTCCTCGATGTTGGAAGGTTGCTAATGTAACGCCAATCCCTAAAAAGGGTGAGGCTACCAACCCTGAAAATTACCGCCCAATAGCAATTTGCTCTGCACTCTCCAAAGTATTGGAGAGTATGGTAAACCACCATCTTGTTAAATATCTGGAATCTAACAACCTACTAAGCGACCGCCAGTATGGATTTCGTAGGGGACGCTCTACGGGAGACCTGCTAGCCTTCCTTTCGGAAAAATGGTGTCGTTCAATACACCGTTTTGGCGAAAGTAAAGTTGTGGCTCTTGATATTTCCAAGGCGTTTGATAGAGTGTGGCACGTAGCACTTCTATCAAAACTTATTGCTTTTGGTGTCGGTGATAACTTCTCTCGATTTATATCGAGCTTCCTCAGAGATCGTACTATAAGAGTTGTTATAGATGCGATCTCATCCAACGAGTTCAAGCTAAATTCAGGGGTACCGCAAGGCTCCGTTCTTTCTCCTACTCTATTTCTTATCTTTATAAACGACCTTCTACGTCAAACTTCCAATCCTATCTACTCTTTTGCAGATGATAGTAACATTTGCCATTCGTATTCATTCAACCATAGACCAAACCTTTTAGAGATTGGCACTATGAGGCAAAACATGAATGAATCATTAAACCGCGATTTAGAAACAATCTCAGAATGGGGTCGTGCGAATAGAGTCGATTTTAATGCGCGGAAAACTCAGTGTTGTATGCTTACGCACAAACGCACGGCGGAACATGTTACTTCATCTGTATTAATGGGTGGTGAAAATATCAAAAAATCAGATACTCTTGATGTTCTGGGCATGAGAATTCAATGTGATGTCCGTTGGACTGACCACATTTTTCAAGTGTCGAAAGAAGCATTCAAGTGTCTAGGTTTTCTTAAGCGGTGTAAGAGATACTTCACTCCATCTGATCTCCTTAATATTTACACCACCTATATCCGACCGAAAATGGAATACAACTCTCATGTTTGGGCCGGGGCTTCAAAGTCTATTTTGGAGCTTCTCGACCGAGTGCAGGAGAGGGCGAAGGTGCTTATTGGTGACAGTAGGGTATCCAACTCTATTGATTCACTAGAGCACCGTCGCAATGTGGGTTGTGTCACACTGTTCTATCGTTACTACTTTGGAATGTGCTCTAATGAAATCAGGGAACTTGTTCCCGAAACTCGAATTTTTTTACGTAACACACGTCTATCTATTAGAGCTCATCCCTTCGTAGTCGATTGGCCAGTAGACAGAACAACACACTACAGAGAAAATTCATTCTTTAGCCGTACAGTTCGTATGTGGAATTTACTTCCCGCAGAAGTTTTCCCTGCCAGTTGCAATATAGGGTAGTTTAAATCAAATGTCCATAAACACTACTCCATCTATCCACCCTCCCATAACCTATTTTCCTAGTTCCAGCACAATGCATTGCATATGTAGGGGTCATCCCCTGAGTGCTGGTCCTAAACAAAAAAAAAAAAAAACTAAAGGGTGTCCCAACTAGAATGCAATTTTTAAATTTTAAATAAAACACAAGATAAAACAAAAATCGTGAAAGTTTATTATATCGTAAAGTAGACAGAATGAGGTTATGTATGGAACAAGATATCGTGTTCGTATATTGGGTATTGGAGAGACAACATGTAAATGCTGATTTTGCCGACAAAATCATCTTCAGTGACGAGGCCCATTTCCATCATGATGGCTTCGTCAATAGGCAGAATTGTCGCATTTGGGGTGAGGAAAATCCTCGAGTGATTCACAAGAAGCAAATGCATCCTCAACGTGTCACTATGTAGTGTGGTTTTGGGCTGGAGCAATCATTGGACCTTTGAAAATGAGGACCTTGAAAATGATTCAGGTCAAACGCAAATAGTCAATGGTGTTCGGTATCGTAAAATGATAACCAGTTTTTTCTTGCCTATAATTGAAGAAATGAATATGGAGGACCTTGAAAATGTTTTAGGTCAAGTGCAAATAGTCGATAGTCGGTGTTCGGTATCGTGAAATGATAACCAGTTTTTTCTTGCCTATAATTGAAGAAGTGATTTCAACAAGAAGGCGCCACATGTCATACATCCAGAGAAACAATTCAATTGCTACATCAGTCATTTAAAAACTGCGTTCTAGTTGGGTAACTCTTTATTTTCACTAAGCCTTTTATAATAGTAATCACAAAAACTTTTTAAGCTTAACGCTTATGTTAGTAAGCTTGCTACAAGCTATTTCTAAATCGTTTTGGTTTAACATGAAAAAGCTTTAAGACTATCTTTATAATATTTTTTTTATAGAACAAATACAGAAAAACTATTGTTAATAATATTTGTATTGGAAAAACTTTATTTTTGTATCTCAAAAACCCTAAACTTTCCAGTTTTCTTCATTTCTATTGTAATAACTAAAATTGTTTGTTCACAATTATATACATCCATTGGGCAAATGTTATATGTCTGTGTAATAACACATGTATTGCACACTTCACTTCCAGCAGTTCCAAACTCCTTGAAGGCTCAGGTCACACCAACATAATTCGGGTTGGTACATAGCGTTTCTGCAAATATCTATAACTTAATCTATTAGAACTGAATGATATAAATGTTTACCATTGGTATTTTTAATCGAATGTCGGGTCTAAAGAGTTAAAGTATATCAAACGACAAAACAAGTCACATATTGAATTGAAAAAAGGATTTCAGACTTTCTAGAAGTATGGTTGACTTTCCAATTGAAGCCTCTAATCAAGCAACTGGTTGCATTTTTAGCTTAGCTTTCACTCATGGATAATCGTCTCCATTAGTTGTTTCCGAATTAGAGCAAAAGCGGTATTCTCTCTTTTTAATGGGAATTTTCAAAACGACCATATATATTATAGAGTCTTTGATTAAAAGTTCATGATTTGGGAGTCAACAAACAAACTTGTAGATCTCAGATACCAAATTTAAATTCTAAAATGGACTGACTACAAAAAACTGAAATTTCAATTGTCGCGTATTTAATTAATTATTCTTAAATCGACTCATTAATTGATTATAATCTTATCGTTATACTTAAATATTTCTACGCGTTACCAACCTCAGCATAAACTCAATATACCCTTTCCAATTATAGTGGCGAAGGGAATAAAAACCAGCCTGATGTTCCCATCAAATGACAATCATCTCAAAAAAAACACTTTCAGTTTTGGAGTTGTCACTTCCTTTCTGAACTCCTGGGATTTGTAACTCTTTACAAAATGTTTGTTTAAGTTTTACATTTGTTCCAACATTTTGAAAACTGCAGTCATAAAGTAAACTTGGGTCCTCAGTCGTCGGTTGGATTTTTATTGCTGTCTGAAAATAATTTGTTGTTTGTAGATTGAACTTGAATAGAAAATAAGTTAGAACTACTATATAACATAAACGTTTAATAACAACCAAAAAGTTATGTATTTGTTTGAAACTTAAAATTCTTGTTAGCAAAATTTACATACGGACAAAGTTATGCAGATGCTGAAATATTTGTATATAAATGTTGTTATCTAAAAATGTTACCACTAACCCAGCAAACAAAAATAATGAGAAAAGAACCAGCTTGAGTTGTGTATCGTATGTCTTCCTATCGTTAACTTTCCTATAGAAATGTCTGCTTCCTATAGTCAACTTTTAAATTAGAATGTCTTCTTCCTAACGTCAACTTTTTTATAAAACCATATTCTTCCTAGCGTCAATTTTTCTATAGAAATATCTTCTTCCTTTCGTCAACTTTTCTATAGAAATGACTTCTTCCTGTCGGCAACTTCGTTGTAGAAACGTCTTCTTATTAACGTCAACTTTTCTATAGAAATGTCTTCCTATCGTCAACTTTTCTATAGAAATGTCTTCCTATCGTCAACTTTTCTATAGAAATGTCTTCCTATCGTCAACTTTTCTATATAAATGTCTTCCTATCGTCAACTTTTCTATAGAAATGTCTTCCTATCGTCAACTTTTCTATAGAAATGTCTTCCTATCGTCAACATTTCTATAGAAATGTCTTCCTATCGTCAACTTTTCTATAGAAATGTCTTCCTATCGTCAACTTTTCTATTGAAATGTCTTCCTATCGTCAACTTTTCTATTGAAATGTCTTCCTATCGTCAACTTTTCTATAGAAATGTCTTCCTATCGTCAACTTTTCTATAGAAATGTCTTCCTATCGTCAACTTTTCTATAGAAATGTCTTCCTATCGTCAACTTTTCTATAGAAATGTCTTCCTATTGTCAACTTTTCTATAGAAATGTCTTCCTATCGTCAACTTTTCTATAGAAATGTCTTCCTATCGTCAACTTTTCTATAGAAATGTCTTCCTATCGTCAACTTTTCTATAGAAATGTCTTCCTATCGTCAACTTTTCTATAGAAATGTCTTCCTATCGTCAACTTTTCTATAGAAATGTCTTCCTATCGTCAACATTTCTATAGAAATGTCTTCCTATCGTCAACATTTCTATAGAAATGTCTTCCTCTCGTCAACTTTTCTATAGAAATGTCTTCCTATCATCAACTTTTCTATAGAAATGTCTTCCTATCGTCAACTCTTCTATACAAATGTCTTCCTCTCGTCATCTTTTCTATAGAAATGTCTTCCTATCGTCAACTTTTCTATAGAAATGTCTTCCTATCGTCAACTTTTCTATAGAAATGTCTTCCTATCGTCAACTTTTCTATAGAAATGTCTTCCTATCGTCAACTTTTCTATAGAAATGTCTTCCTATCGTCAACTTTTCTATAGAAATGTCTTCCTATCGTCAACTTTTCTATAGAAATGTCTTCCTATCGTCAACTTTTCTATAGAAATGTCTTCCTATTGTCAACTTTTCTATAGAAATGTCTTCCTATCGTCAACTTTTCTATAGAAATGTCTTCCTATCGTCAACTTTTCTATAGAAATGTCTTCCTATCGTCAACTTTTCTATAGAAATGTCTTCCTATTGTCAACTCTTCTATACAAATGTCTTCCTATCGTCAACTTTTCTATAGAAATGTCTTCCTATCGTCAACTCTTCTATACAAATGTCTTCCTCTCGTCATCTTTTCTATAGAAATGTCTTCCTATCGTCAACTTTTCTATAGAAATGTCTTCCTATCGTCAACTTTTCTATAGAAATGTCTTCCTATCGTCAACTTTTCTATAGAAATGTCTTCCTATCGTCAACTTTTCTATAGAAATGTCTTCCTATCGTCAACTTTTCTATAGAAATGTCTTCCTATCGTCAACTTTTCTATAGAAATGTCTTCCTATCGTCAACTTTTCTATAGAAATGTCTTCCTATCGTCAACTTTTCTATAGAAATGTCTTCCTATCGTCAACTTTTCTATAGAAATGTCTTCCTATCGTCAACTTTTCTATAGAAATGTCTTCCTATCGTCAACTTTTCTATAGAAATGTCTTCCTATCGTCAACTTTTCTATAGAAATGTCTTCCTATCGTCAACTTTTCTATTGAAATGTCTTCCTATCGTCAACTTTTCTATTGAAATGTCTTCCTATCGTCCACTTTTCTATAGAAATGTCTTCCTATCGTCAACTTTTCTATAGAAATGTCTTCCTATCGTCAACTTTTCTATAGAAATGTCTTCCTATCGTCAACTTTTCTATAGAAATGTCTTCCTCTCGTCAACTTTTTTATAGAAATGTCTTCCTATCGTCAACTTTTCTATAGAAATGTCTTCCTATCGTCAACTTTTCTATAGAAATGTCTTCCTATCGTCAACTTTTCTATAGAAATGTCTTCCTATCGTCAACTTTTCTATAGAAATGTCTTCCTATCGTCAACTTTTCTATAGAAATGTCTTCCTATCGTCAACTTTTCTATAGAAATGTCTTCCTATCGTCAACTTTTCTATAGAAATGTCTTCCTATCGTCAACTTTTCTATATAAATGTCTTCCTATCGTCAACTTTTCTATAGAAATGTCTTCCTATCGTCAACTTTTCTATAGAAATGTCTTCCTATCGTCAACTTTTCTATAGAAATGTCTTCCTATCGTCAACTTTTCTATAGAAATGTCTTCCTCTCGTCAACTTTTCTATAGAAATGTCTTCCTATCGTCAACTTTTCTATAGAAATGTCTTCCTCTCGTCAACTTTTCTATAGAAATGTCTTCCTATCATCAACTTTTCTATAGAAATGTTTTCCTATCGTCAACTTTTCTATAGAAATGTCTTCCTATCGTCAACTTTTCTATAGAAATGTCTTCCTATCGTCAACTTTTCTATAGAAATGTCTTCCTATCGTCAACTTTTCTATAGAAATGTCTTCCTATTGTCAACTTTTCTATAGAAATGTCTTCCTATCATCAACTTTTCTATAGAAATGTTTTCCTATCGTCAACTTTTCTATAGAAATGTCTTCCTATCGTCAACTTGTCTATAGAAATGTCTTCCTATTGTCAACTTTTCTATAAAAATGTCTTCCTATCGTCAACTTCTCTATAGAAATGTCTTCCTAACGTCAACTTTTCTATAGAAATGTCTTCGTATCGTCAACTTTTCTATTGAAATGTCTTCCTATCGTCAACTTTTCTATAGAAATGTCTTCCTATTGTCAACTTTTCTATAGAAATGTCTTCCTATCATCAACTTTTCTATAGAAATGTTTTCCTATCGTCAACTTTTCTATAGAAATGTCTTCCTATCGTCAACTTGTCTATAGAAATGTCTTCCTATCGTCAACTCTTCTATACAAATGTCTTCCTCTCGTCAACTTTTCTATAAAAATGTCTTCCTATCGTCAACTTTTCGATAGAAATGTCGTCCTCTCGTCATGTCTGGTCAATCTGTTTACTTGGTTATTTTAATTTTTTATTAGAACAAATATAGAAAACATTATGAAAGCATTTTTACTATACACATTCAGTCAGTTAGAAAGTTATTTTTATTAAGAATAATAAAACTTTTACTTTTCAGAAGCCAAAAAAATAGTTACATTATTTTCCAATTAAATGACCTTTCTACAAGTATATTTTATGTACTTACATATATTTTACAAATAATTCCTTTAATTACTATATACAAACTTTTGACTTAAATTTTCAATATATATTTCTTTATTTACAGAAGATGTATTAGTTGAATATATCCAAGGTCTGCCTCATCTTACGATACCACTTCCTAGTAGAAATGAAAAATGCCGATTTGCCCTGAAACCCGTTTCACACAGAGTCGGCGATTTAATTGAAATGCTGAAAACAGAAGATCGAGGTATTGATAGGGCCACAATATTAAATCTTGCTGGCGTGAGAATAGCATCGACATGTAACATAGAAAGTCTAATGGATGAACCATTTTGGTAATTTCTAAAATAACTTAATTTTGTATTAATATTATCTTATAAATGCCCCTTTTTTTCTTTAGGATACACATTAATGACCAAAAATATAAAGTAACTCCTCCAACACGAGAAAAAATTTCAGTACAAGATCTTAATAAATTAGGCGATATTAAAGCATTAGTAGCTCAGGTAATGCCTATTTGTTTTAAATTACTGAATAATATTTCTCAAAAAATTGTTTTATTTCTTCTTAAATTTTAGTTATACGAAGCCTTGCACGTGGGCGAATATCACATAGAAAAGGAACAAGAATTGACAACTAAATTAGAAGATTTACAATATCAAATAGCTCCATTAGAAAGGGTAAGTTAAATATATACATATGTAGACTGCTTTAGAAAAGTTGACCGAAGGAAGGCATTTCTATTGGAAAGTTGACGATAGGAAGACATTTCTATAGAAAAGTTGACGATAGGAGGACATTTCTATAGAAAAGTTGACGATAGGATGATATTTCTATAGAAAAGTTGACGATAGGAAGACATTTCTATAGAAACGTTGGCGATAGGAAGATATTTTTGTAGAAAAGTAGACGATAGGAAGACATTTCTATAGAAAAGTTGATGATAGGAAGACATTTCTATAGAAAAGTTGACGCTATGAAGAAGACATTTTTATAGAAAAGTTGACGCTAGGAAGAAGACATTTCTATAGAAAAGTTGACTCTAGGAAGAAGACATTTTTATAGACAAGTTGACGCTAGGAAGAAGACATTTCTATAAAAAAGTTGACGATAGGAAGACATTTCTATAGAAAAGTTGATGATAGGAAGACATTTCTATAGAAAAGTTGACAATAGGAAGACATTTCTATAGAAAAGTTGACGTTAGGAAGACATTTCTATAGAAAAGTTGACGTTAGAAAGACATTTCTATAGAAAAGTTGACGTTAGAAAGACATTTCTAGAGAAAAGTTGACGTTAGGAAGACATTTCTATAGAAAAGTTGACGACAGGAAGACATTTCTATAGAAAAGTTGACGACAGGAAGACATTTCTATAGAAAAGTTGACGACAGGAAGACATTTCTATAGAAAAGTTGACGACAGGAAGACATTTCTATAGAAAAGTTGACGACAGGAAGACATTTCTATAGAAAAGTTGACGACAGGAAGACATTTCTATAGAAAAGTTGACGACAGGAAGACATTTCTATAGAAAAGTTGACGACAGGAAGACATTTCTATAGAAAAGTTGACGACAGGAAGACATTTCTATAGAAAAGTTGACGACAGGAAGACATTTCTATAGAAAAGTTGACGACAGGAAGACATTTCTATAGAAAAGTTGACGACAGGAAGACATTTCTATAGAAAAGTTGACGACAGGAAGACATTTCTATAGAAAAGTTGACGACAGGAAGACATTTCTATAGAAAAGTTGACGACAGGAAGACATTTCTATAGAAAAGTTGACGATAGGAAGACATTTCTATAGAAAAGTTGTCGATAGGAAGACATTTCTATAGAAAAGTTGACGCTATGAAGAAGACATTTTTATAGAAAAGTTGACGCTAGGAAGAAGTCATTTGTATAGAAAAGTTGACTCTAGGAAGAAGACATTTTTATAGAAAAGTTGACGCTAGGAAGAAGACATTTCTATAAAAAAGTTGACGATAGGAAGACATTTCTATAGAAAAGTTGACGATAGGAAGACATTTCTATAGAAAAGTTGATGATAGGAAGACATTTCTATAGAAAAGTTGACAATAGGAAGACATTTCTATAGAAAAGTTGACAATAGGAAGACATTTCTATAGAAAAGTTGACGATAGGAAGACATTTCTATAGAAAAGTTGACGATAGGAAGACATTTCTATAGAAAAGTTGACGATAGGAAGACATTTCTATAGAAAAGTTGACGATAGGAAGACATTTCTATAGAAAAGTTGACGATAGGAAGACATTTCTATAGAAAAGTTGACGATAGGAAGACATTTCTATAGAAAAGTTGACGATAGGAAGACATTTCTATAGAAAAGTTGACGATAGGAAGACATTTCTATAGAAAAGTTGACGATAGGAAGACATTTCTAAAGAAAAGTTGACAATAGAAGACATTTCTATAGAAAAGTTGACGACAGGAAGACATTTCTATAGAAAAATTGACGATAGGAAGACATTTATATAGAAAAGTTGACGATAGGAAGACATTTATATAGAAAAGTTGACGATAGGAAGACATTTCTATAGAAAAGTTGACGATAGGAAGACATTTTTATAGAAAAGTTGACGATAGGAAGACATTTCTTTAGAAAAGTTGACGATATAAAAACATTTCTATAGAAAAGCTGACGCTAGGAAGAAGACATTTCTATAGAAAAGTTTACTATTGGAAGACATTTCTTTATGAAAGTTGACTATAGGAAGAAGACATTTCTATAGAAAAGTTTACGCTAGGAAGAAGACATTTCTGTAGAAAAATTGACGATAATAAGACATTTCTTTGGAAAAGTTGACGAAAGGAATTCATTTCTAAAAAAAAAATACTATTGGAAGACATTTCTTTAGAAAAGTTTCTTTAGAGAAGTTGGCGATAGGAAAAAGACATTTCTATAGAAAAGTGGACAATAGAAAAATGTGGTTCGAAAATATATATGTTTTTTTTAATTTTTATTACTTTACAGGAGAAAACAGAATTGAGCACACAAGCCGAACGTAAAACAAATATCATGACCTGGGTTGGTTTGGGATTGATGTCCGTGCAATTTGGCATCTTGGCAAGACTGACATGGTGGGAATATTCTTGGGATATTATGGAACCAGTTACATACTTTGTTACCTATGGCACGGCCATGGCCATGTATGCCTACTACTGCATAACAAAAACGGTGAGTATTAACAAACAAATTTCAAATTTTTCATAAAAAATTAATGTTTTTTTTTATCCCTTTCAAGGAATATAATATGCCCGAAGTCAGAGACCGCCAATACCTCATTGCTTTGTATAGACGTGCCAAAAAGAAGGAATTCGATGTCGAAACCTACAACCAATTAAAACGTAAAATTGCTGAAGTCGAATATGATTTAAGACGCTTGCGTGATCCTTTAAACTTGCAACTGCCACCACATGTCGATCGTTCACAACAAAATCCACCCAAGAATGTTAATGTTCCAAATTTAGCCAATCAAGTCACAGGGAGTCAAATTAAAAAATCCGGTTTTAGGGTACCCTTTTTGGATTCAAAAAACTAAAGCAACAATAAAGTGACAACGAACTATTATTTATATATATACAAGAGTGCTACAAAGTTGTAAAATATGTAAGGATTTAAAGGACTAAGGATTAATTTATTTTAAGTGTAAAAAAACACTTTTTAATAGAAATTTATTGTTTTTAAGTTACATTTTTATTATTGAAATGAAAATTCTTACTTATATCTAAATTTCATTTTACCTCACTTGAAAGCTGTGTTAATCTATAAAAAAATCACTTAAAATTGTACTCTAAGTACAGAATTATTTATTTATTGTAAAATTTTAAAAATCTCCTTTTTTTTGTTTAATGTTTTAGTTTTGAATTATGATTTCGAATGAGCTAAGAAATATTAGTTTTTGAAAACGTTTAATGGACTTAACTAAATCAGGGGCCAAATTACGGCATTCGATATCTATCGAAATCTTAGATATTTTCAAAACATTTGTATAGCATACTTTAAGGATAATCAAAATTAAGGATAATCAAAGTTTACTATATTTTTTTGAAATTATCTGCCAAAATATGAACAATAGTAAAAGAGTTTTAATCAAACTATGTATATGTTTTTAAAAACGAATCAAAATGGATACTAAATTTCAATAAACTTTATGCGTCGAAGCAACTTTGAACATCCCTAAAGTATACTTCACAATATTAGCTTAAAAGTTCGAGTTTTCGATCGATATTGAATGCGGTAATTTGGCCCCAGTTAAATGTTCAATATTTTTAATGTAATTTCATGTATAAAAACTATAAAAAGTTAAAAATCCCAAATAGATTGTTATATTTTCAAATTTATTGAGTCAAATCGAAATTTTTCGAACTTGTGCCCTAATTTAAATATTTTTAAAAACTTTTATAATTTTACGGATTTTGAAGATATATGTATACTTATGTCCAATATTCATCAAATTTGTATTTTTCTTTAAAGGAATTTTGATTTGACTCTATTAAAGTAATTTTTTTTCATCAGAATCCCCTCCATTTTATTACTATTATATTAAATTTTTTTTTTTTCTTAATGACAAATTCTATGCATTTCAATATTTTTGCCTTTCACATTTTTTCTTTTATCATTATTATAATTAAGTTAATAGTTTTTTCTTTTAAATTCTGTAAACGAATATTCTTTCAGTTTTTAATTTAAAATTAAAGTAACGTTAAACGATATCGAAAAGATTATACGCTCTTCTGATTTTTTGAAGTCTTAGGAATATGGTCAAATTTGTTCTTTTCGATTTTAATCCATTAAAGTTAATTTTTTCGCAAATTATAATTATAATCTTAAAACTTAATAGAATCATTTAAGAGTAAAATCTTTTAAATATTGTAACAGTTTCTTCAATATTTTATCGCTTTTAATAACTTAATTGCTGCCTTCTTTTGACTTTTTTGGTAGAACATTTTTAATAAAATATTGACAATATATTTGAAAAATAATATAAATGTACAATATATAAAAAGCTTAGATAAATCCTATTATTGTTTCAAATTACTTAAGTTATTTTACTTTTAATTTGTGTTTTTTAAAGTTCTTTTTTTTTTTTTTTTTTTGATGTACTCGTACTTTTTTTTTAATTTATTTATGCATTTAATTCTTAAATCAATGCTAAAAAGCTAATGTTTGTGTAAACTCATACATATTAATTATTTAAAATTTTAATTGAGTTAAAAGTTTAATTTCATTAATAAATATTTCAATATGGCAATTTATTATTTGTTTTCTTATTATTTTTTGAAAGGTGAAAACTTGACATCCACTGAAGTGGAGTTATAGAACTTTATGTCATGAAGTACGAATACTAATTTTATATTTTTGTCATTTCCTACCTCCCAATAAGGTCCAAAAATGTGCTCCATAGTCAGCACTTGACATCATGTTGTTTTTATTTCCTTAGAATCTTTTGAAACAAGAAATGTTTACTTAAGGTCAGTTGAGGTTAAATGAGACAGATATAATAAAATTCGGACACTCCAGAATCGAGAAAAAAATTTCTATAGAAAAATATTTTTATCGAAAATATCTATATAGAAAAATATTTTTATTGAAAATTTTTCTATAGCGAAATATTTTTATTGAAAATTTTTCTGTAGCAAAATATTTTTATCTAATTTTTTTCTATAGAAACATATTTTTGTCGAATATTTTCCTATAGATAAATATTTTTATCGAAAATGTTTCTATAGAAAAATAATTTTGTCAAAAATTATTCTACAGAAAAATAATTTTATAAAAAAAAATGTCTATGGAAAAATAATTTTATCGAAAATTTTTCTATAGAAAAATATTTTTATCGAAAATCAAATGCGAATACTCCTACTTTTTGAAAAAAAATTTTTAATTGAAAAATATTTTTATAGAAAATTTTTCTTTAGAAAAATAATTTTATTAAAAATTTTTCTATAGAAAATAATTTTATCAAGAAATTTTTATCGATAATTTTCCTATAGAAAAATAGTTCAATCATAAATCAAATGCTAATTCTCTTTCTTTTTAAAGAAAATTTTTTAATTGAAAAATATTTTTATAGAAAATTTTTCTTTAGAAAAATAATTTTATTAAAAATTTTTCTATAGAAAATAATTTTATCAAAAAATTTTTATCAATAATTTTCCTATAGAAAAATAGTTCAATCATAAATTTCTGTATATAAAAATATTTTTATCGAAAATTTTTTCTGTAGAAAAATATTTTTTTCGAAAAATTTTCTATAGAAAAATATTCTTATCGAAAATGTTTCTATTAAAAAACCCTCTTTGAAAAATATTTTTATCGAAAATTTTTCTATAGAAAAATGTTTAATAAATATTTTTATCGAAAAATTTTCTATAAAAAACTTTTCTAAGAAAAAATTTTTCTATATAAATATTTTTTTTCGAAAATTATTTATACAGAAAAATCTAACAGCCTAACCACAGAACATTTAAAGTTGACTTTAAACCGAACAAGTCGACTTTATTTTAAAAATCGAACCATAAAAAAATTTTAAATTAAATTCCAGAACTTCATTTTAAAATCTAAAATAAGCTTTTTTTCTTTTGAATGTTTTTTATTTTGTGCTCTTTTGGAAAAAAATGTTAAGTCGAAATTAGAAATTATTCACAATTTTCAGTCATTAGATATATTTTAAAGTTAATTTCTTCAAATGGGATTGTGATCATATAACAATTGTAGTTCTTTATTATAATTGCACAAAAGTTCGATTTTATTTAAAATATGATTATCATATAAACAATTTTTAATCATATTATGAAAAAATTCGAAATATTAAGATATGCCGTTTTGTCTAAAAACCACAAAATTTTCTTTATATTTTGTTTTTGGAATTTTTTGAAATTTTATTTTATTATTTCTATTTATTGAAGAAAGCTTTTGTAATATTTAAAGACGACTTTAGACCGAAAAAGTAGACTTTATTTTAAAAATCGTACCACAAAACAAATTTTAAATTAAATTTGAGAACTTAATTTTAAAAACTAAAATAAGCATCTTCTTTTTGAATATTTTTTATTTTGTGATCCGTTGGGAAAAAATGTTAAGTCGAAATTGGAAATTTTTGACAATTTTCAGTCATTACATACATTTTAAAGTTAATTTCTTTAAGGCGGCTTGGGATCAAATAAAAATTATTGTTTTTTATTATTATTTCACAAAAAAAATATTTTTTTGTAAAAACTGATGAGCATTTAAACAATTTTTCATCATATTATGAAAAAAAATAAAAATATTAATTTATGCTGTTTTGTCTAATGAACACAAAATTTTCTTAATATTTTGTTTTTGGAATTTTTTGAAATTTTATTTTATTATTTCTATTGAAGAAAACTTTTGTAATATTTAAATGTATTTGTTTAAAAATATTTTTTAAGTCTTATTTTAAAAATTTCTTCTCGTACGAAAAATTGAAAAAGTCGACTTTAAAATAAAGTAGATTTTACAGAAGCCCAAACGCGGATAGGGATAAAGTAGATTTTACAGAAGCCCAAACGCGGATAGGGACACAACGTTATCTGGCTTCGATGCCCTCTCCGATTCAATTACGAAGATCCTTGAGAGTTGCCCGAACAGTGAAATTGTTATTGCTGGTGATTTCAATGTTCACAACTCGTCCTGGCTTCGCCATTCTAGCCACACAACTCCTGAAGGCCAATATGTTGAGCTATTCGCCGCGCACAATCACCTGGCGCAACTGGTGAATGAACCAACGCATATCTCATGTGTTGAAGGACACCAACAAAATACCCTTGACCTTTTCCTTACTTCACACCCTGACAAGTATGGAGTAAAGGTTCTTGCGCCTCTTGGCAATTCGGATCATTGTACAATTTCCGCCTCTTTTTCGTTCTCCGGACTTCGGAATGTTTCACAAACAGCCACGAAACGTTTAACTTATTTATACGAAAAAGGTCGTTGGGCTGAGCTCAACGAATTTTTTAGGCATTTTAACTGGAAACTTTGTTTTCTTGACAATAATGTCAGTGCCTCGGCTGAAATGGTGTCTAATGTTATTAAGCTGGGAATGAAAATGTTCATCCCAGCGAAAAATATTTCGATTAAACCAAAGTTAAAAACCTGGAAGCATTCAAGTGCCTCGGTTTTCTAAAACGGTGTAAAAGATACTTCACTTCTTCTGATCTCCTTAATATTTACACCACCTACATCCGACCGAAAATGGAATACAACTCTCATGTATGGGCCGGTGCTTCAAAGTCTATTTTGGAGCTTCTCGACCGAGTGCAAGAGAGGGCGAAAGTGCTCATCGGTGACAGTAGGGTATCCAACTCTATTGATTCACTGGAGCACCGTCGCAATGTGGGTTGTGTCTCACTGTTTTATCGTTACTACTTTGGAATGTGCTCTAACGAAATCAGGGAACTCGTTCCCGAAACTCGAACTTTTTTACGCAACACACGTCATTCTGCTAGAGCACATTCCTTTGTGGTCGATTGGCCGGTAGACCGAACAACACACTACAGAGAAAATTCGTTCTTTAGTCATACAGTTCGTATGTGGAATTCGCTTCCCGCAGAAATTTTTCCTGCTAGTTGCAATATAGGTAAATTCAAATCAAATGTCCACAAACACTACTCCATCTATCCTCCTTCCCATAACCTATTTTCCTAGTTCCAACACAATGCATCGCATAAGTAGGGGTCATCCCCTGAGTGCTGGTCCTAAGTTAAAAAAAAAAATCGACTTTAAAATTTGTTCTGTGGTTAGGCTGTTTATTTTTAATTCTTAGAAAATTATCTTGAAGTAAGATAGCTAGGGTAAAGTATGGACCACTTGTCACGGTAAATTAAAATGTTTTTTTAATAAAGAAATTGCATGTGAGGTTTGGTCAAATATTAGGCATTTCTAACAAAATATGATACAGTCACTTACAGCGATCCTTTGTTTATTATTGCTTACATTCTCTGAAATGTGCTCACACCTTAATTCCGCGATTCCGGTTCTGTAGTAACCCTGCAGTACATGCCGTCAGAGAAACAATACTGTTTTGCTATTGACAATGTCTCCAGTACTACTCGCCTATTTTGCCCCATCCAATGTTATCTACTATTGACATTTAACATTTAGAGTTCCTACGAAATCTACCAGTAGACATTACCACTATTTACTTAGTATTGACTTTGTAGTTCTTTTGGTCCAAATGGAGACATTGGGACCAAATCGGGGCCTATTGATATACATATATGTTGACACATTCGTTGACAATGTCACCAGATATATACTAGAATAGTTGTCTCTATATATTCACTATTTCAGTACTGAACTAAAATTGGGGACATTTGAATTGATGTTACACAAAGTGTTGACATGGAGACACATGACCCCAGTTTTACTACAGGGAAGTATCTAAAACAACCAACTTATTTAACCTTATGTCAATAGAAATGTTTTTAATATTGCACTTAAACTTAAAATCAACTCAGAGTCAATCGGAATACTGCAAGTTGACCTCACACCCATTTCTATATGTTACAAACATCAGACCAAATTGTTATAGTCTTCCGAAAGCTTCATAATTAAACAGTAAAAAAATTAAAATTATATCAAGTAGGACGTGGTAGTACCACGGTACAAATCAGGTTAAAAATGTATTAAACAGGTTTGTGATGGAAATCGATCGTTTTCAAATCGTTCGATTTTAGATTTATTTTTGAGGTAATTTTCTGTTATTTTGCCAAAAAATTCAAACCAAATGAAAGATAAAATATCAGTCAAAAGTATTAAATATTTTGTCTTTCATTTGATTTGAATTTTTTAGGAAAATAACCGAAAATTATCTCAAAAATATATCAGAAATCGATCGATTTGAAAATGATCGTTTTCCATCACATACCTGAAAATGTGTATAATTGTACCATTAAATAATAGAACACATACTTACATACATACAGGGGCCAAATTACGGCATTCGATATCGATCGAAAGCTTAGATATTTTCAAAATATTTGTATAGCATACTTTAAGGATAATCAAAATTATTTAAAAAATGCACAGTTTACTATATTTTTTTGAAGTTATTTGCCAAAAAATGAACAATAGCAAAAGAGTTTTAATTGAACAATATACATTTTTAAAAACGAATCAAAATGGATATCAAATTTCAATAAACTTTTTGCATCGAAGTAACTTTGAACATCCCTAAAGTATACTTCACAATATTCGCTTAACAGTTTGAGTTTTCGATCGATATCGAATGCGGTAATTTGGCCCCAGGTTAAAAAGGTGGGATAGAGGGATTCCGGACATTGGCATATCATGAATCAGTGTCTTAGGTTTGTAGTTAGCAGATTCCACGAGGAACTTCACGACCCCTAGCAGTGTAAACTGAATAATGCTGTAGGCTACATAGCAGGATTGTGCTGGCTTAGATAACGGCTCTTCTATTTAATTGTAACCTTTCCACCTATGGTCGTGAAGGTTATTAAAAGACGCGAATATCATTTTCAAAAGATGTGCTTTTTTGTAGCATACTTTAGGGATAACATTAAAATATAAAACTGAACTTCCCTACAAGAACATGACCAGTCATTTGACCGATCAACTGACTGGTAGTGTTGACTGCTATATCAATCAGCAGTTTCTATCATTTTATTAAGGCTGACCGAAACTTTTGTATACATGTGATTTTGCATCTCTTTCTTACACATGTATTGTTCGGGCTCAAGATATGTATATCCGAACCGCTCACTCTAATACATTTTACTTATCAATGGTGATGTATATATTGATCACAGTTGACTAGTCACTATTGATGTAAATATCGGTCACAGGTGACTAATCAGTCTTGATGTATCTATCGGCCCCAATTGTCTAGCCAGAAAACAACAAACATAATTAATAAATAATTGTAATAAATTGGGATTCTTAGTGCAATACACTACAGTAAAACTTTCTAAGAAAATACATTTACCTGTCCAAATTTTAATTTATTTATTGTATTATATTTAAAAACATTTATCATTTAGATAAATATTAAAGAAACAATTTGATACAAATCCAATTCATAGGAATAGTTATAGGTGACACTTTCTTATTTGACACAGCACTTCATGATAATTTTGCATAAACTGCCCTACAAGAACATGACCAGTCATTTGACCGATCAACTGACTGGTAGTGCTGACTAATATATCAGTCAGCAGTTTCTATCATTTTATTAAGGCAAATATGAAAAAGCTGACCGAAACTTTTGTATACATGTGATTTTGCTTCTCTTTCTTATGCATGGCTCTATATATGTATATCCGAACCGCTCACTCTAATAGTTTTTACATATCAACGGTGATGTATATATCGGTCACAGGTGAGTAGTCAGTCTTAATGTATATATCGATCACAGGTGACCAAAATATCTTTTGTAGTAAAACAATATTATTAAACAGTTTAAGTTGTAAAAAATGTATTTAATAATTTCATATTTAGATAAAAATTAAAATATTAGGTCTGCAACTTTCCTTCCGGCGTTTTCATCCGATTGAAAGGGCTGTTTTAACTCTAAAGCTGGTTGACATAGAGCCTTCTGGAAAATTTAAAATTTTGTTAAAAATAAATTTAATGTACTCCTTTAAAAATTATTCTTTACCTATTCCTGAATAACTGCTTCAAACGTTGTACTACCGACAATTGTGAGGTCTGATCATATTGTGGACTTAACAGGATATTTTCTAAAGAAAAAATTTAAGTTAATACAAAATTTTAGTTATAAAAACTTTGCTTTAGAAAAATTTTTGTTAGCTAATTTTTTCTGAAAAGAAATTTGCATAAAACTAAATAAAAAAACTTACCTGCTTTTAAAATGATGACAGTTTTATTTATTTATAAGTTTTTTACATTTTCCATTTAATTTTGATTTGATTTTAAAAAGTATTTAATATATTTTTGCAATTTTTTATTTTTCGACAGTTTACAACGACGCTTGGTTAAATTGTGAAAATTATAATTTTGACAAATCATGTTGAAATGTATGCAAGAATGAAACAGCTGCAAACTTTGCTGTTGTTTCACTCTTACATTCACAATTTTGTAAAAATGTATTAGTAAAAAAATGTTGTATGTGTTAGTTTCGGTCATTAATTTCTTGTAGGGTGGAATACGAAAATTAAATTTAGAATTATAATCTATTTTAGAAAACTTATCTTTTTTAACAAGATATTCAGTAAATTTTTCCTGTTCTGGTTGAGCACTTTGCTTACTAGAGAATTTTGATAAATATTTCCCGAAAGCCTGTAATAAAACGTAAAGTTACTGCCCCATAAGTTCCACCGATTATTAAACCGTTTACCTTGAAATGTTTGATAATTAAATATAAACAATAATTTTATTTTATTTTTATTAAAATAATTTCGACAACAATAAAATTTTGATATATAATTTACGAGTTGTCAAAATATATTCTTACATATGTAAGAGCGAAATAATTGCAGATATCTGCAGTTGTTTCATTCTTCCATACAAAAATTGTTTAAAGATATTAGTAAAAAAAATTGCCTATGTGTTAGTTTCGGTCATTCATTTCTTGTAGGGTTATTTGAAAATCTTTAATATCTAGTACAGGTTGGATCAAAAATTTGGTAAAATTTAACAACTAAAATCCCATTAAAGTGACGTTTAAGCTATTAACTATTTTAAAATAAAGATTTTGCAGAAATAATATTCTTTAGAATTGGATCTGGTATAACAGAAATGAAAGGTGAAATAGTCTCATGATTTAAAAGAAAAATCAAAAGAAAATAAATTTTAAAAGCATTTGACTTTGTAGTGCCACCCTCCTTCAACACATATTCAATTCTTCCTAAAAAAAAAAGCCGTCAAAAACTTTGCAAAGTTTCTACTGCTTTATGGTCTGACTCGAAATCTAGTGTCTGCAGTCCGTTTGCTGTCAATAGTGGCGTCATGTCAATAGAGGTCATCATTATATCGATTTACGAAAAGTATCGCGAAGTTATTCTCGTTGGTCCATCGGTAGGATGGATCTCTAGGCATGGATTTCCTAACAAGAAATCGTGTAGTTTTTGACCGTTTGTTTTGGTAAATAAGTTGCCCCAAGAGGGATGTCTAGCACTTAAGTCTGCTCCAGTAATAGTGGTTCCGTTGTTAGCTAGATCTGGGATTTTTCTTAGATCACCAACCAATACAAATCGTTGTTGTCGTCCGGAAGCTTCATAATTAAACAGTAAAAAATTTAAAATTATATCAAGTAGGACGTGGTAGTACCACGGTACCAATAAGGTTAAAAATGTATCAAAATGTGTACAATTATACCATTGAATAATAGAGCACGTACTTACATACTTAAATACATGCAGGTTAAAAAGGTGGGATAGATGGATTCCGGACATTGGCATATCACGAATCAATGTCTTAGGTTTGTAGTTAGCAGATTCCACGAGGAACTTCACGACCCCTAGCAGTGTAAACTGAATAATGCTGTAGACTACATAGCAGGATTTTGCTGGCTTAGATAAAGACTCTACTATTTAATTGTAACCTTTCCACCTATGGTTGTGTAGGTTATTAAAAGACACGAATATCATTTTCAAAAGAAGTGCTTTTTTGTAGCATACTTAAGGGATTACATTAAAATAAAAAAAAACTGAACTTATTTGAAAATCTTTAATAACTAGTACAGGTTGGATCAAAAATTTGGTTTCAGAATTAAATTTAACATCAAAAATTCCATTAAAGTGACGTTTTAGCTATAACTATTTTAAAATACAGATTTTACAAAAATAAGATTCTTTAGAATTGAATCTGGTATAATTTTTAACAGAAATGAAAAATGAAATTGTCTCATGAGTTAGAAAAAAAATCAAAAGAAAATAAATTTTTAAAAACATTTGACTTTGTAGTGCCACCCTCCTTTAACACATTTTCAATTCTTCCTATTAAAAAATTATAGCCCTCAAAAACTTTGCAAATAGCGCATACAGTTTCTACTGCTTTATGGTCTGACTCGAAATCTAGTGTCCGCAGTCCATTTGCTGTCAATAGTGGCGTCATATTAATAGAGGACATCATTATATCGATCTACGAAAAATATCTCGAAGTTATTCTCTTTAGTCCATCGGTAGGATGGATCTCTAGGCATGGATTCCCTAACAAGAAATCGTGTAGTTTTCGACCGTTTGTTTTAGTAAATAAGTCGCCCCAAGGGGGATGTCTAGCACTTAAGTCTGCTGCAGTAATAGTGCTTCCATTGTTAGCTAGATCTGGGATTTTTCTTAGATCACCAACCAATACGAATTCCTTGAGGTCTTCGGTATAGAGAAACAACATGAAACAACTACTTTCATTATGGTCCAACAATTCCGAAAAATGTGACCTAATACCGCCTAATTAAGGCATTCGAAAAAAAAGCGTGGTAAATAAATAGCCTACAAAAAATTAAAGAAGTTATTTAGGTATGTGATGGAAAACGATCGTTTTCAAATCGATCGATTTCAAATATAGTTTTGAGATAATTTTCGGTTATTTTCCCAAAAAAAAATCAAACCAAATGAAAGATAAAATATCAGTCAAAAGGATTAAAGCCAAAATTTTTATTTTTTTTTTTTTTTTTTGGGGGGGGGGGGGGGGTAAATAACCGAAAATTAGCTAAAAAAATATTTCTGAAATCGATCGATTTGAAAACGAAAAATGTTCATCACATATCTGATAATCTGTATAAACCATATAATTTATTTTATTTATTTATACTCATATATTTAATTTATTATTGCTTAATTTGTTATTTTTTTGTTTAAATTAATTTCTATTCAATTTAAAACAATTATTTTACATAAATCCATAACCAAAAAAAAAACAAACAAATTAACAAAAATTGTGTAAATATAACATAAAATAATTAAACATTAACAAAACTCGCACCAATTAGTCATAATTAAAAATAAAAATAACTAAATTATTATCATACAAAATAAAGTTTGTTTATTAAATGATTATTTAATTAAATAAAAATTATATAAAAAAAATACAAAAAAAATATAACACGGAAATAAAAGAAACAAGTAGTTAGCCCCATTTTGTCTTTAAGTTTTGTATATATTTCATAACAAAAAATTTAAAAATAAAATAAAACATCCAAGAGAAATTATAGTGTTTCATGACAACGTAATTAATGAAAATAAATAACAAATATAATATAATTAACAAATTTATATAATAAAATTAATAAAATACATTAAAAAATTCAGCTATAATTAACTTAACACAAATCCATTAGAAAAAATTTTAAAGATAAGATTTTTCACAGAAATCTAAACTTTTGTAGAATATATCTGAAATTCATAGAAACTAAAAAACTTTTACAATTGGTTTTCGAGAAAAAATATTGTTTTTTAAAAGTATAGCAGATAAATTAGGCAGTCTAAAGGAGTAATTAAATTAAAAGCTTTCTAAAGCTTCTAGTTTCGCAATTTTTTACAACATAATTAAAAAAGCCAATAACCCGTAAACTTATACGAGAAATGTGAAAATGCATGGACTGGAAGATTCCTGTGTAATCTGTAATCTTTATGATCTCTACCTAAACATAAATTTGGCTATGTCATTTCGCTAATCGGCTGTAAAGTTTTTATAAGTTAAAAAAAAAAACAAGTAAGAAAAGCTATAGTCCGTCAAGCCCGACTATATCATACCCTTCACTACTAAGGTCAGATATGAACTAAAAATTAAACAAGTTTTCCTTAAGTCTTAGAAATAATATGTGCTATTTTTTTTTCAAAATTTCGAGATTTATATCATTTCCGGCTAAGGGCCTGATTTGGGAGCTAGGGTCAATTGTGGACCGATTGTTACCAAATTCGTGATTGGTTTATATTTATAAAATATTTATCTGTGCAAAGTTTAAGTAATCAAATGCATTTATGTTTAGAGTTATTAACGTTTCTGTGCTTTTATGTGTATAAACGTCTTTTGAGAATGTGTCTTGTATGGGAGGTATGGTCAAATATGGGCCGATTTCTACAAAATTTGTGGCTGTAAAGGACCAAAAACTCTAATCCGGGAAGGCATCCCTATGGGAGGTACCCGAATTCACCCAAAAAGAATAGGGATCGTCCTTGGACCCAAATATGAGCCTGTGCCAAATTTCATCAAATTATCTTTAAAGTTACGACCTGTAGAATGATAACAAGCTTACATGGATAACCGGCCAGCCAGCAGGACGGACGGGCATCGTTAAAACAATTCAGAAAGTGATTCTAAGTCGATTGGTATACAAAAAGGTGGGTCTCAGACCAATATTTCTATGCATTACAAACATCAGCACAAACCCAATATACCCTTTCCACCTATGGTGGTGAAGGGTATAAACATAGCACACAGAAAATTTGCATTTAATGTAGCCATAGAATCTAATTTTTTATAGATCAGGGTCCTGATTTTGACGATATGCTAAACTTTTTAAACTTCTGAACGGGAATCATATGCCGGTATTCGATTCAAAATTAAAAGAATACGAAAACAGGTCAACAAGTCTTTATCTTTTTGAGTAAAACACAGGTTTGTTCCGGAAAATATTATCTGTCAAGGTTATAAAAATATAAATTTTTGTGGGGTGACTTCGTCATTTTTGTCGAGTCATTTCTTCAAGTTTGTCTCTAAGAAATAGTCACTTAGGGCTAAATCAGGGAAATATTTTGAACGAGGGTTCAATTTATAGACCATTCAAACTGTACGCTCGTGCTTGCACTTTCCAGGTAGAAATTTACTTATTTTCTTGACCAAATATTATAGTTTTTTTTCTAACATTTTTCCTTATAGAAGTCCGTGTTTCCATATAAAAGTCCAAGCATGAAAATGGACACCGTACAGATGATACTTGAAAGTTGCCCGAAATTAAAGCCATACAACTCCAGAAGGCCAATATTTAAAGTTGTTTTCAGCGCACTTGGTCCAATTGACAAATTTAACACGAAAAAGGTAGTTTTTTTCGAATGGTACAAAAATAAGTACGTGGTGCCTACTACTACTAGTAAATGAACCGACATATATTTCATGAGTTCAGGGAAGCCTAAAAAACATCCTTGACTTTTCCCCCACTTCGTACCCTAAATAGTACAAACTTATGATTTTTGCTCCTTTTGAAAATTTGAATCACTTCACCATTTTCCAGACATTTAAAAATGTAGTCAGATCCAGCGTTCATAGTCTGATGCAATTAGGCGAGATCTTCGTGTGCCAAAGTACTAAGGCTTGAAAAGACTACATTAGCATCGTCTTCGTGTCACAGTTTTGTTTGCCCCCGGGGCTGTTAAAGCTTCTGGTCATTCGTTAAAAGAGCAATGGATAATGCTAGACATTTTTAAAAAATAATCAAATATTCACTGGAAAGCAAAGAAGTTAATCACAGCGCGAATTAAAAAGAGTATTATTAACTTTGCCCAATATCTCTTTTTATCGGACCTTCATATAAATAAGTCTCATGGGCCAGATTTCAATATGAACATTAGAGTGGCAACGCCTAGATTTGTTCGAAATACAAAAAAATAATTAATTGAAAATTTGAGGTCAATCGTATGGGGGAAAAGTGTGCCCATGACCCGCCCAAATTTATCAAAATACCTGATTTACTTTGATTGAAAATAACTTAATTAATACTTTAGAATAAAAAAACATCCAAAGTAAGACTTGATTTACAATTCTAATGCCTGTAAGTACTATATAGCTGAGTTTCGTCAAAATATTATCAAATTTACTTAGTTTTTTTCATATTACAAAATTTTTATTTTTTCTCAGGTCGGCCTCAAAAATCATTTTTTGATTTTTTGAAAATTTTGTTCAACAAATATTACAAATTATAAATTATCGTTTCAGATTCATAAAAGAAACAAATAAGGGAATTAAACACAGAAAAAATGCTGTCGATATCTTGAACCGTTTCGCCGTACCTACGATTTTAAATCATAGTATTTCGCGAAAATGTAATTTTTCTATCATAATTTGATTATATGCTTGTTAAATTGTACCTAAGTTCAATTTTAATAAAAGTAATAATGAATTTTTTTGCTCAGTCTTCGGAGATTGTATGGGGCAATGTTTTTTTTTAATATTATGAAAATTTAACACAACTTTTCCCGGGGTCAAAGGTCAAACTTAGCTTTCCATAGCAAAAGAGGGTAATATTAAAAATATAATAACGAATTTTATTAAAAATGCAAATTGAGCCAAACCTGCTTGCATAAAAACCTGTATTTTAACCAAAAAACACGGAGTTGTTGAACTTCTCTTGCCTCGTAATGTCCTTTTCTACCTTAACTAATTTTAGAGTTTACTTTTACTTTTTTGAAGAGTCCTATATTAGCAGCGGATAAAATCTTATCAAAATTCGTAAATATGTCCAAAATATCTACTACTTATGATTTCAAAACTCTAAAAATTACACAATTTTGACATTTAAAGTCGGTAAAAATAGGGTTAGGGGCTGTTTACATATTACGTAACATAATTTTCGCAGATTTTTCTATAAAAAATTTTATGTGTAAAATTTTTCCATACAAAAAATATTGAAAATTTTTTTATACAAAAAATATGGAATGTATTCTATTCAAAAAATTATTAATGAAAAACACTTCTTTACAAAAAAAAAATTTCGATACAAAAAATTTTAAATAGAAAATTTCACTACAGAAAAAAATTGAAATGTAAAATTTTTCTATAGAAAAAAATTTATATTGAAAATTTTTCGGCGAAAACAATTTTAAATGAACATTTTAAATGAAAAATTTTTTCATAAAAAAAAGTTTATACTGAAAATGTTTCTATAGAAACAATTTTATAAAGCACAATTTTTTATTAAAAATTTTTTTTTCGTTCCCAAATTTTGACTCTGTAAATTCCAATGTATCGGAATCATTGAAACTTTTATCGTTTTTTAATCACTGATTTGTTATAAATGATGCTTTTCGATCCTAAATTTTTCAAATCTGCAATCCGTTTTTGCATTTTTGGCATATAGATCACATAAACTTCCGCACGATGATACAATTTTGAAGTTAGGTTGGTTTTGGATATTCCGGTATGTGATGGAAGTCGATCGTAGTGTTTTTGAGATAACTTTCCCCATTTCTACAAAAAATTCAAACCAAATGAAAGATAAGGTATCTGTCAAGAGGATAGAAGCCAAAATTTGATTTTTTTTTTTTTGGGAAATAACCGAAAATTATCTCCAAATATATCTGAAATCAATCGGTTTGAAAACGGTAGATTTCCATCACATACCGAATTATCTTAAAAATCGCCAATTTTCAAAACAAAATCTGCATATCGGCACTATTATTTTTTATGACAAAAATCGCCAAAATGCCGATAAATCGGCAAATCTGGCAAGCCTGGATACAATGTACGTATATTATATTATATTAGTTGAAAAGGTTGCATACTTTAAGGAGCTTCAAAATTAAATAACAAAATTTTCTTAAAAATCTTTTAGGTTTGGACTCCCTGCTTTGAAATCGGTTTAGAGAACATTCATTTTTAAATCATATTCATTTTGAATCAAACACTTATATTTTTTTTCTAAAATCCTCTTCAATAATAATAGTTAATAGAAGGAAATTAAATGCTTAGAATTTAAAAATGGTTGTGTTAATTAAAAAATAGAAATTATCTCAATAATAAAAGAAAATCCTTAAAACTTCAGAATTTAAATTTTCGTTTGTAAAAACTTTTAAATAAAAGCTGTGTTCCAGAACTACCAATCATAGTGTAATAATACAAGTGATATCAAGAGCCCAGCTGATGAATTCGCCTGGAAATTTAACATACAAAATTTTGACAAAATGTAAGCAAACCTACAGAAACAACATGGGGTTTAATTTTGTCATGTTGTATTTGTTGTATTCTTGCCACCACCTGTAATGAATTCGCCTTGCTACCAATACTGTACAATATTGTACAATTTTTAACCAGAAATTACAATTAAGTCATTTTTTTCAGTACAGGAACACTTTCCTGTAGTTTCTGATTAAAACTTGTACAATATTGTACAGTATTGGTAGTTCTGGAACACAGCTAAAACTAAATAAAGTGTGTCCCAAATGCATAGAACGCAATTTTTAAATTTTAAATAAAACACAGATATTTAAAAACAAAAATCGTGAAACTTTATTATATCGTAAAGTAGACAGAATGAGGTTATGTATGGAACGAGATATCGTGGAGATGGCCGCCGCGGCTTTGCTGGCATACACGCGATCTTTGAATGAAATGTCCAATGACCTGTTTACATAAATGCTGCGGTATTTCATTAATGCAGCGTCCAATTTTCTCTTTTAAGGCTTGAGTCGTCGTCGCCTTATTCGCGTAAGCCATCGACTTCAAAAAACCCCAAAGAAAAAAATCTAAAGATGTTAAATCGCACGATCTAGGCGGCCAATTCTGTGGGTCAATTCTGGTTCTATGAAACGATGAAATGAAAAAAAGTTTTCATTTAAGTTTTCACAACTAGTTTTCATAATACTTTTTCACCAACACTTATTTTCTGATTCTCGTTTGTATTATGAAAAAAGTGTTTCATTCCATTCGTTGCTATGAAACTTTATCAACTATTTTATGATAATTGCCAAGCAAATGTCAAACATAAAACAGGAAACAAATAATGTTGGTCTCGGCAACATCAATTTGCGTAATTATTAATTTGTATTAAAATTATTAATTACCAATTTCAATTTTTGTAATTATTAATTTCAATTAAAATTTTTAATTACCACAGCATCTTCCGTCGGCGGTAATCCTATAGCAATAATACGCCGTCGACGAAAAATAAATAAAATTGGCTATTAAACAAAAAAGCTTAAACAAAGGGCTTGACTATATACAATAGCACTTACAGCGTCGAATAATACAAAGCTATATCTTACTCTTCTTTTCACCACCTTTTGCTTCTCTACTATCCCCTTTCCAAAGAAGGTAACCCAATTCGTATATACTCTTTATACAATTGTATAGGCAGTATTTGCCTGAGTGTTACTTCTCTTAAAAAAAAAATATACCTAAATTATTACCATTAGTACCGCCTAAAGCGGTAAGCCTCGTCGTCAGTTCCACTTTTCGTCTAGAATTTTTTTTCTGTCATACATTTATTGATTAGTGACCAGTTTTTTAATAATTATATTTCATACTAATCGTTAGCAATATCAATATTTTAATTAAATAATATTTTGTCTTATTTTTGATTTTTCACTTAAAACTTTTCAGTGAAAAAATTATTTTCATATGAAAAAATTTTGACAGTTGGTTGCACTGTTTCACAAAACAATTATTATGAAACGATGAAAAAATCTCGTTTCGTTTCAGTGATTTTTTCACATGATAATGATTTGACGTTTGTTTTCATTTTTTTACTAAATTAGAATCGCTACTTATATGAAAACATGAAAAAACTTTTCATTTCATCGTTTCATAGAACCAGAATTGACCCCCTGGTCTCCAAAACGCGAAATAACACGACCGGGAAATGACTGATGTAGCAATTGAATTGTTTCTCTGGCTGTATGACATTGTTGAAACCATATGCCCTCCACATTCATTTCTTCAATTATAGACAAGAAAAAACTGCACTTAACCTGCCTCTTTTTTATAAAAAAAAAATGGTCCAATGATTCCTCCAGCCCAAAAACCTCACCACACAGTGACACGTTGAGGATGCATTTGCTTCTTGTAAATCACTCGAGGATTTTCCTCACCCCAAATGCGACAATTCTGCCTTTAGACAAAGCCATCAAGATGGAAATGGGCCTCGTCACTGAAGATGATTTCATCGGCAAAATCTGCATTTTCATGCTGTCTCTCCAATACTCAATTAACAAACCCGATATCTTGTTCCTTACATAACCTCATTCTGTCTACTTTACGATATAATAAAGTTTCACGATTTTTTGTTTAAATATCTGTGTTTTATTTAAAATTTAAAAATTGCGTTCTAGTTGGGACACCCTTTATTAAAAAGGCATGTTCTGAAAATAACTAACACGGAAATTGAAATAACATAAATATTTAAAAGGCTCGAATTTCGAAAATTATTAAAAGTTCCAAAGGTATCATTTTTCCTTAATATATCGAATAAATTGGTTCGATCTTAAGCAATAATGGGACTTAAAAGTTTGTTTGATTTAAATTTTTATATGAAAGTGATTTTCAGAATAGGCCTGATAACTCCTAAAAATAAAAAAAAATATTCTTAAAAATCTCCCCCAGCTAATAAATAAATTAAAAAAAAAAGTTAAAATTTTGAAAAGAAAAAATGTTAAATGATCAACAAGAAACTAAAGCTTTTAAACAATATATTTTATATGCTAATTTAACTTTTACTAACTAAATTCTTACATATAAACTCAACTCTATAATAAATAGATAAATAGTAAATAAATAATAAAAACATTCAAATTGTAAATTTAATTTCAAAATTAAAATGAAAAGAAAAACACGCATGTATGTATTTAATACAAAAATAACAAAATTTAACAAAAAAAGAAACATAAGTAATTTAAGATATTTCTACCATTTATACTTAAAATTAAAACTTAAATTAAAAATTTAAATGAAAACTGCACCAAAGATCAACAATTCTACACAAATCACAAAAACTATTTACACTTTATTATAAACTAAAAACTAAAACCTTAAAATTATTTAAAATTGCTCAAAGATCTATTTTAATGACTAAAACTAAAAAAAAATACGCATCAAAAAATTATAACTATTGTTAACATTATACTCTCATAATATTTTAGAAACAAGAAATAACTTGAAACTATTTAAAAATTCCTTTGTTTTTTAATGCCCCTAAATACTATAAACTATTCAAAAAAAAGCTACTAATTTTTTAAACAATCTTAATCCCTGAAATATTTAAATAATGAAAATTAGTAACAAATTTATTTACATTCAGTATTTCTCGGCCAAATTTAAAGAAAAATTATAAAAAATAAATTTTAGTTAAAAAAAAAAAAATAATATATAAAAAGTACCTTTTTGTAGTAACAAACCTTTGGAATTCAGCAAATTAAACCATTAGCGAACAATGATCCTTTTAAGAAACGCACAAAATAGTGTTAATTTGAATAAATAGTTGTTTTCCCATAAAATAACGTAACTCACACAATTGTAAAGTTACAGATTATTGGCATAATGTGTATCTCTAGTATACCTCTTATTCGCTTTATGTAATCGTTGCTTGAATAATGCTCAGAATATGCTTAATGCCGCTTATTCCGATTAGTTGTAGATTTGCGTAGTCCTTTGAAATTGCATGTTTCAGTATCTTTTTAAAACAATTTACAAATAATCAGTTGCCTTATCCGATTCAAGTCCAAACATTACCTCATTCTACTATTATTTCTTTCTACCCAGTCAGCATTTAGAAGATTATTTTTTGAAAAATCACCCAAATGAGTCTTTTTTAACCAGTTTGGATGACGTCTGCGCGATTAAAAAACTAGCCGAAGTGGATTCGCGCTTATGCTTTAAAACTTACTATTCAAAAATACAATAACAAAAACCATATTCATTAAAAATCAAACATTTAAGGGATTGAAATTCGATAGTTTTTAACGGTATTTTGCAAACAGATTTTGCACAGTAAGATGATAAAAAGGTTACTCCTATGGTGTTGGTTTTCAAATACTTTTTAACGCGCATAGATAATGGGTGCTGTAGCTAGGTGGGTTACCACGCCGACTACTAAATATAAGATAACAAGAAATAGAGCAACTTCCTTCAGTGTTCTAAAAATAGACTTTACACCACACTTCATCGCTCTACTCTCTTTAAGGCAACTCAATTTATAAACAATTTCTACATTACATTTGTACAATTATAAAGGCAATGTTACTTTTTTTAATCAACTGAAAAAATAATCAAAATTGAGTCAAAAATGACTTGAAAATGTCTCGTGAAATATTCATAAAGATGCTCATAAAAGATTCTCTCAAGGGAGTCGGCTAGGGTACCATTTTCTCCCGAAGGCACAGTCTTTTTCGAATCGAAAATGATAGCGTATTCGATTGTTTTAATCCTCCGCGGCGGTCGAAAAAGAGTGAAATATGATCAGAAAATAACAAAAATGTAGGGTGGAGCAAAAAACAACTTTTATTGAAATTCAATACGCGTGGTTTAAAAATCGATGCTCTGCATCCTAAGGTGCTCAGAAAAAAATTTTTGCCTTCCTAGGTCAATGTCCTGAGGTGGCGCACAGGACATTTATTTCTAGAACCCATTTTTATGGGGAAAAATAGGGGTTTTTTCTGATTTTGGTAAATTTTAACCAATAAATTTATGTTTCTAGCAAAACCAATAATTGGATTAGAAGACAACTAAATCAGCTTTTATTAGAGTCACAAAAACTAAAAATCCATGCAGTTTTTTAGTTATTGCAATTTGCCCCAGAAAATTCGTGTTCCTTTCAACACGCCTAAGGGTATGCAACAAAAAATTAACTTTAGAGTACAGAAATTACAAAGTAAGACATTCCTTATCATCTAAAAACTTATAAGTACTAAGAAGTTGAAATTTATTAAAATATAATAAAATTTACATAGTTTTTTTTTATACTGGAAACTGATACTATTTTTCAAGGGCCGTTTCAAAACTCACATTTTAGAAAATTTTGTTAAAAAATATTCAAAATATCAAAATTTTTGATCGGCGTGTTAAAACCAACAGATGTGGTAGCATTTCCTATTTTTGTTACTAAAAATCCCGATGATAAAAGGGTTAAGTTTACCCAATATCAAGGAAAGTTCTAGTGGACATTCCTCAATGACTGGGCAATAAAATTCAGTACTAGCTTTATCAAAAGAAAACTTATACAAAATTTATTATGCATCTACCTTAAATAATGTCCAAAAATTCACTTTTTTGCGAAATTTACGATTTCAAGTCGCAGGTACGGCGAAACCATATGAGATATCAAACTGAACTTTTTTGAATTTTATTGCCAAATCAGTCTATTTTAACATGCCGATCAAAAATTTTGATATTTTTAATGTTTTTTAACCAAATTTTCTAAAACTTAAAAAGTATAAAAAAGTATATAAATAAACTACGTAAATTATATTATCCCAGCAAAACTTTGGTATTGGCAAGTACTCTGGTAACTGGCTACCTTGTAATGACTACAACATACCCTCCATATAACTTATAAGTTATTACAGAAGTACTTATTTGTAATTAAGATAGTAATTTAAACTGAATGGCCCCGGTTCAAATCCCATCAAGACCAACAATTTTTTTTTAATTTTTTTTATTAAAAGAGTCATTTTAAATGATTTTTGAATTTTAAGAACTTAAATATTTATTTTATTTATTTTAGTCAGTTTTGATTATGTAGGGGATGTTGGATACCAAACACGGTTCTGATTGGTCTTAACTTGGTAAGCCCAACTTATCTGGTTCATCCTTCATCTCGACTGTGGACAGTGACCTACTCGTAGTATCCCCCGGGGAACTAGTTTAACACCCCTTAATGTAGTGAGCTAACATGTACCGAGAGTTGTCCCATAAGATCGATAAAAATGGGTTAGGACGACGGGCTAATAACCCTCTCATGGAAAAAAACAATTACTATGAAGAGAATGAAATTAGAATTAAAATGTCCCACCACCTAATGTTAGAAGAGGACGTCCGAAACTTCGATGGAAATACCAAGTAGAGGAACATTTTTCAAAGCTTGGCCTATAAAATTGGAGAATATTAGCACAAGATCGAAGTCCATGGAATTCTAAAATATGCTCGGACTTTGACCTTAATAGGTTGTAACTATAGGCCATTTCAGTAGTTAGAGTCAATGTTATATAAAAACTTATACAAAAAAAAAAGATTTAAATTGTTTAAGCTTTAAAATAATTTAAAAAAACTGCTTTGTTGTTTATTAAATGTATTTAACATTTACAAAAAATCATATAAAAATATTTTTCCAAAAATTACAACAAAGTAAAAAAAGCAGAGAAAAACAAAGTTATTGTCACATGATTTTGGATCTAATAATAAAAATTGTATATATTAATTATAAGCTGCTAAGTTTTCAACTTATGAAGTAGCTCAGTGGAAGAGTCTCCGCCTAGCAGTCGTAGGGGTCTGGGTTCGAGCCCCCATTGGGTCATAAAAAAAATTTTTGTATTATATTTTATATTTTTTTTAAATAAAACAATAACAAAAAAGTTTTTGTTGTTGTTTTCCAATTGCATACACAAGTCATTACTTTTCTGCAATTGGTAAGTACTTGCCTCCAATGACATCCCCATGTTAATGTAATGACTTAAACAGTGAATGAGTATGTAGTTCGTGTTCAATAGTTTAGCTGTTTAACTCATTATTTGGCAATGAAAAGTTTTGCTGGGATATTTTTATAAATTTCAACTATTTAGATAATAAGGAATGTCTTACATTGTAATTTCTGTACTCTAAAGTTAATTTTTTTGCTGCATATCCTTAGGCGTGTTGAAAAGGACACGAATTTTCTGGGGCAAATTGCAATAACCTTAAAACTACTGCATGGATTTTTAGTTTTTTTGTGACTCTAATGAAAGCTGATTTAGTTTTCTTCTACATTTAAAATTTTCCAAAAACCGAAATAAATGTTCTGTGCACCACCTCAGGACATTGACCTAGGAAGACAAAATTTTTTTTGCTGAGCACTTTAGGATGTAGAACATCGATTTTTAACCCAGGCTTATCAAATTTCAATAAAAGTTGTTTTTCGCTCCACCCTAGTGTACAGCGCTCTCTAAGATGCACTTCATTTTGAAATATAATATAAAAAATTAACTTCTTTTGAACTTGACCTCAAAAGATGGCGTACTTTTTTGTCGTGAAATCCATATGTTAACAGAAAGTTGGTAAATTACATATACCATCAGAGGTACAGGTTTCACCAAACCCAACTTTGGTGTCGGTTATACCCTTTCTCGATTTATATTGAGCTTCCTCAGGAATTGCACTATCAGAGTTGTTGTAGGTGGGATCTCATCAAACGAGTTCAAGATCAATTCAGAGGTACCGCAAGGCCCTGTTCTGTCTCCTACTCTATTTCTTATATTCATTAATGACCTTCTATATAAAACTTCTAATCCTATCTATTCTTTTGCAGATGACAGTAACATTTGTCATTCGTATTCATTTAATTATAGACCGAATCTTTCACACCTTGTGGCTATGAGACAAAACATGAATGAATCATTAAATCACGATTTCGAAACCGTTTTCAAATGGGGTCGCGTGATCTGTCATGTTTACGCAGAAAAGCATGACAGATCATGTTTCTTCATCTGTATCCATGGATGGTGTAAATATTAAGAAATCAGATGCTTTTAGTATTCTGGGCATGCTAATTTAATGTTATGTCGAAAGAAGCATTCAAGTCCCTAGGTTATCTAAAACGGTGTTAGAGATACTTAACTTCACCAACTATATCCGACCAAAAATGGAATACAACTGTAATGTATGGGCCGGGGTTTCAAAATCTATTTTGGAGCTACTCGACCGCGTACAGTTGCTTATCGTAGGGTATTCAAATCTTTTGACTCACTGAAGCACCGTCGCAATGTTGGTTATATAACACTGTTCTATCGGTACTACTTTGAAATGTGTTCTAACGATATTGGGACCTCGTTCCCAAGACCCGAATTTCTTACGCAACACTCGTCAATCCGTTAGATTACAAGCATTTGTGGTTGATTGGCCAGTGGACCGAACAACACACTATAGAAAAAAAATTCGTTCTTTAAAAGTACAGTACGTATGTGGAACTCAATTTCCGCAGAAGTTTTTCCTGTTAGTTGCAATATAGGAAAATTCAAATCTAGTGTAAACAAACACCACTCCCTCTTTCCTCCTTCCCACAACCTATTTCCCTAGTTCCAATACATTGCATAGCTTAAGTAGGGGTCATCCCCTGAGTGCTGGTCCTAAGTTAAAAAAAAAAAAAAAACTAAAAGTACTGGGATAAGTTTTAGAAGCATTTTTTAATAATATCAATGCAATTTATAAAGACGAACTTTTGCATCAATCGCTTTCCACGACAGACTAGTAGTCGTTTCAATAAAAGATGAACCCCCTTTGGGATAAGTTTTACATTAAAACAGTTTACCAGAAAACATAGATTCGTACTTGGCCTCAAAAGATGGCCTTAACATTGGTTCGAAAAAAGATATTTGTAATAATGATCAAGTCTTTAAGTTATTTTATATCTTTCGAAAATATAATTTGTCAAGTTTATTAAAATAGGAATTTTTTGTTAGATGATTTCATCGGTATAGTCAAATGTCATTCCGCTTAGGCATTTCTTTAAGTTAAAGAACAAGAAATGGTCACACGGGACTAAATTTACAGAATATGGCCATATTGCTATTGAAAAGTGCCAACCATTCATGCGAAATGGTTAATTAACAAAAAAATAGGGCTTAACCATGCAGAAGTTGTGTTTGAAATCATCATGATCCATAAGCACTAGGACTAGTCCAAAAGTAAATATATGAAAAACAAGTTGATCCATTTAACATTACAATGCCCATAAATCCATGATAGGCAAATTAGCCCCTACGGGCCGAGCACCAATCGTCATTTTCACATACACAACACGAACCAAATAGAAAAAACAAACCAAAATACGAAAAATACCCATTTACATGATAATAGTCAATTTGCAACAACAAAATACATGCAAAAGAGAACAAAAAAATATTTATTTTTTCTTAGTCTCTTTATTTGTAAAGTCACCAATACATTGATATTTTCTGTGTTCTCTTTGTGCCTACCATGGCCATAAATAATTATAAAATTACTACCAGCGAACAGATCAATTACTCAGAGAAAATTTTTCTGGCTCCAATGACATTTGCACGCTGTGACAAAATATTGCCAACTCAATGAAGACTACAGCAAAATGTGTTCCAGATATAAAGATATCGAGAAAAAAGGAGGAAAAATAAAAGCCTATTTCAGAGAAAAAAATTAAGTGGAAAGACGAGTATTTGCGGAAATTGATATGTAAAATACTTATGCAAGAAAAGTGTTGAAAAAGATTCAACAGTAATAGCGCTAGTGTTTTCTTGAAGGTGACCTGGTCTTTGGCTTAGAGGACATATGTCATCGGCACATTCCAAGTCCTCGAGTTGTTTAAAGGGTGTCCATTGGAGACCACGTCTACCATTCAGTGCCGTGCGCATTATATTGTCGATGACAAGGATAAAAAGTATGGGTGATAAGATACATCCTTGTCTTAATCCAGTAGTAACTTCAAACGGATTAGACAACTTACCTTTATGTAGAACCCGGCATTAAAAGTCCACGTACATTGCCGAATTAAGTTCAGAATTTTCGTTGGCATGTTACGGTTTTCTAAAATTCTCCATAGATAGCTCCTGTTAATACTGTCGAAGGCCTTTATAAAGTCGATAAACGCTAGTTAAATGGGGGTGCGGAATTCATTACATTGCTCCAGTACTATTCTTACTGTGTTGATTAGAACAACACAAGGTCTATTCTCTCGGAACCCAAACTGATTTTCGCGTAGTGTTTCAGAAACTGCATCAGACGTTCTATTCAAAATTACTCGACTTAGTATTTTGCTGTGTTATTCCCCTGTAGTTATTGCAGTCTTTGGAGTCACCCTTTTTTGGTATTTTGACTAGTATACCTTCATTCTAGGAGGTTGGCAGATGGATGCCACAATCTCGCCGATAGTTCAACGTCACATAAAAGCATCTCCGCTGAGATATTGTCATTGCCCGGGGCCTTGTTGCGCTTAAGGCTTTTAATTGCATTCTTCACTTCTTGTATTGTTGGTGGGCTGTCTGAAATTCCATTGAATAAACAGTCATGGATCGTTTTGCACTTCCCTCAGTGCTGCTACCAAAGTTTTGCTGGGAATATTTAGAAGAATGAGTTTTTAAAGTATTAAAGATTCAACCAATTCAAATGTGAAAACATTTTTTTGTAAAATGTAAATTCTTGTTCAAAAATATCACAATGATTCATTGTTCATTAAAGTTCTAATAATAAATTTGCTGATTTCCAAAACTTTTCGATTTAAAACGAATTTAAACAAATAATAGCTAAAATAACAAAAAATAAAATATAATTATGTACTAATTACTTAAACCTAGAGAAAATAATCCTTTAGAAAAAAAAGGTTGCTGAGCTGTAAACCTGAAACATTTTTTCCATAACATTTAAGTGCTTTAATCCTTTAATCTAAACTAAAATCTAAAAATCAAACTTATACTATTTATATATAAAAAACCTAAACCTTATACTCTTATACAGATAATCCTTGATAATTAATAAAGTTTATGTTTTTTTACAATTAATTAAATAATTTTTTATACCTGGCTAAAAAAAAAAACAAAAAGAAATTAAAGCAAAAAATAAAATGTAAAACAAAAACTAGTAAATGCGTAATGTATGTAATAAATAATAAATATGATTAGATTAATTAATTAGTTTAATAGATACCTTTAATTAAATTAAGAATGAATAACAACATTGAAACAATCACCTTAAAAAACAAATAATTTGTTATAAATTAAGATGAAAACAAAAACATTTTCATAAAAATTATTAATTTTTTTTAAAAACAAAAAACTTGTATGAAATTCTTTACAATTTAATTTAAGTTTTGAAATTAAGTTATAAAGTTATTGGTTTTTTATAGTTATTATCGCGTTATATAATTTCGATATACATACATAGATATGTTAAATCGTTTTGAAAGTTTAAACCAAGGTTCAGAAAGTACACACATCAAACGTACATCGTACTGTTCAAAACAACCAACACGTATTTTTATTTTCATAACATTTATGTGTGTTTTAAAATTTTTGTCTGTGCCGTACACAGTCATACATGTACTTTTGTTTTTCGATTAGAACATATTTCAATCACACACGATCAAGTGTACCAATATTTTAAGTTCGTGTATGTACGCAACCACAAAGTACATGTACAATTGAAAGATTCGAGTTCAACAAACTTTATGTTGATGTTTGTGTAAGACAAGAAAAGTACATGAAAGATATGAAAATTTTCGTGTAGCTGAGATTTAAGTAAATGTTTGTGTGTGAAAAACGTACGTGAATGCTGAAAATATGTACATTTATGTTCGAATGAGTGATCAAATTTAATTAAATTCAATGATACGTTTAGCGTATATACGTACATAGATTAACAGGCACTGTGAAAAATTTCTTTGTTTTATAGGAAATTTTTCAAAAATTTCTTATTTTTATATGAAATTTTTCAAAAATTTCTTATTTTTATATGAAATTTTTCAAAAATTTCTTATTTTTATATGAAATTTTTCAAAAATTTCTTATTTTTATAGGAAATTTTTCAAAAATTTCTTATTTTTATATGAAATTTTTCAAAAATTTCTTATTTTTATATGAAATTTTTCAAAAATTTCTTATTTTTATATGAAATTTTTCAAAAATTTCTTATTTTTATAGGAAATTTTTCAAAAATTTCTTATTTTTATAGGAAATTTTTCAAGATATAGCTTACTTTATGCGTGCCATATTTTCCTATATGACTAAATTTAAACAATACAGAATTTGTTGTCTTTTCTATTTTTTATGAATTATTCAAAAGATAATATATATATATATATAATTCCCCGACAACATTCCAATTGGAACAAGGGGTACTTATCTCAGACAATGAGCTGCATCCGATTTTATTTTTAGACTCATTGAAAGGGACCTTCGTTTTAACGCCGGCTCCGAACGGCAAATGATTAGTTAGAGAAGTTTTTCATAGCCTAATACTCAATAACTAGCTTAGTTATGAGGTGAATCGCCGCTTTTTTGAAAATTTATTTTTTCAAGTGAGTCTGACCAGGGATTGAATTTGGGACCTCTGGTATGCTAGGCGGATGACTTACCTGCTATACCACGGCGGTTCATTCAAAAGATAACATTTCATTTAAATTTCGGTTTTTTGTTTTTTTTTTTTTGATGGAAGATAGAATGAACCGTTTATAGATTACGTTACCATAAATCGCGTAAATACGTAGTTTTCAAAAAAAATTATTCTAAAATTAGAATTAGGGAGTAAGCATTGAAGCCCAATACTGAAGCATAAATAGCAGTATGCTACGAGTTTCGAATGTATCTGTATACCTTAAAATTTGATAAACGTAAATAAAAGTAAAACCAACAGCAGTTATTTTAATAACATTTACTTTTAAAAAGAAAATATGTATATAATTCGTTAGTAGAAATAAAGGAAAAATATATTCAAAAAATTAAACTAAGCTGTTATTCAGTCTTTTCTATTTTAAGAGCTGAGCAGTCAAGTAAGTCAAAATTTAGTTTTGTAATTAAAATGTTTGAAATTGACTTCTTTGAGAGCTTAGATCTCAACTTGGTCAAGACTGTAGCAAGTGCACTAAACGCACGTTCTACCGAAACTTGTGTTGCAGGCACGCAAGTACCACTTCGGCAAGCTTACTTAGTTTTAAATTATACTGCGACATTTTTTTCCAGTACTCCAAAACGTTAATTTCTAACGGCTCCATTTGTTTTTCACATATAGCAAGTAATTCTGTTTTTATGTGATAATTTTGATTCATAGGATTTAAATTTGCTGTATTTACGAGTATATTGATGTGTTGGGCCAGCTTGGAGTGTGCTGTATTTGATGTACTTGGAGTAATATCTAATGGGTACTCTGAAGATGAAATATTTACATAACATTCTCATAATAATATTTCAATAACAGTGTTTTCTGCAAACACGAAACTTGTAGGATTTTAAATAAAAATAAAGTAATTGGGATAGAAATCGTCAAGCGTTAATTTTTATCTCTAATGATCGTAAACTATAAGCAATTTGATAAACAAAATAAAAAATTAAAGTATGGATAGCTTTGCAACTGCAAAAATGTTCGTACATAAATGTAAGTATTTTTAGCATTCACGTACATTTTTGACAAACAAACATTTCCTTAAATACTGGAACACGAGAATCTTCATACCGATCATTGTACTTTTCATAACGTACACGTACATTAACATAATGTATAGGTACATTCGAATTTGTCTATCGTACATGTACTTTGTTGTCACATGAATACACGATCACAAAATATTGGTACACTTGAAAATATGTTTGAAGAGTGTACTTTACAAAAAAAAACAAAGTACATATATGATAGTGTTTGATACCGAAAAAAATTTTTAGACACACATAAATGTTTGAAAATAAAAATATATGTTGGATGATTTTAGTTGTGTTCGTTTACATTTATGTACGAGATTTTCGTACAGTGTGTGTACTTTTCTGAACTCTGGTTTAAACCCATCTCTTCTGAAAAAATATGTTTATAAAATTTATACAAATTTTATTATGAACTAATTTTAAAATATTTTATTATCTAACTAACTAAATTTTACTTTGTTATAAACATTTTATATCTAGAAAACAACAAACTACATATTTATGTAATTTTTTTGTTAATCCCTCTTTCCCTAATCTACTTTCAAAGTAATAAAACTTAATAAATGAAAATTTTCATAATATTGAAATCTTTTCGAGTTTCTTTAAATTTCAACTTCAAACTATAAGTTTATAAAAGGTAATGTATCAGTCTTTATCCTTAAATGGTAATACTCGTACTTGCCTATTGCTGTTAACAGAGCTTTGAAATGTAGTTAACATAGCCCCGTTAAACAACAGGAAAAAAGAGAATACATCACGAATATATATATATATAATTCCCCGACAACATTCCAATTGGAACAAGGGGTGCTTCTCTCAGACAATGAGCTGCATCCGATTCTATTTTTAGACTCATTGAAAGGGACCTACGTTTTAACGCCGGCTCCGAACGGCAAATGCATTAGTTAGAGAAGTTTTACATAGCCTAATACTCAATAACCAGTGGCTAGCTGAGTTATGAGGTGAACCGCCGCTTTTTTGAAAATTTATTTTTTCAAGTGAGTCTGGCCAGGGATCGAACTTGGGCCTCTGGTATGCTAGGCGGATGACTAACCTGCTATACCACGGCGGTTTACTATCACGAATACGTTCCAAAAAACTCTTGGTATGACGAGGAGTGCCACAATGTCACAGCTGAAAAAAATGCAGTCTACAGGGCAACTCTGCAATCAGTAGTAACGCCAGGAATGCAAAATGGCTTTCTTGAAAACAAAATGTTTTTTTTTAGATCATGATGGTAACATTTTTTATACAGAATGTACCAATAATTATAAAATATAGATTACGACTTCCCAAATACAAAATTTGAGTTTTCTGCGCATGTTGGACAAATGACTTCACGGAACAGTGTAACATTTTTATTTTTTTTCTTTAAAATTCATCTAGTTCAAAATTTAATGATCTAATTTGTTCTTTAACTTCATTATTTTTTTAGAAAATAACAAAAAAACGCGATAAAAGTAAGATTAATTAAAAAACAAACACAATATTGGGTTTTTACTAACTTTCTCATTTGATTTCGATTTTTTAATTTTCTTTCATTGTTTTGCTTTAATTTGCCCACTGCTCACTTACACATGCTTACAATTTGCTTCAAACTTTCAAACAAGATTAAAAGTTTTAGGTACACTTCACTCTTCTGTTATCCTTGACTCCCAGTGGAGCATAGGGCCTCAACCATCCTTTTATATCGGACTCTATTGCGAGATGTTAGGCATACATCATTCCATGAATAGTTTGCTGCTTGTAACTCCGCATCAATTGATCTTATCCACGTTCTAGCAGGTGCACCAACACGACGGCCGCTTCCTTGTGGATTCCAACGAAGCGCTTGTCGAGCAATGTTGGTATTTGGCCTTCGAAGTGTGTGGCCTATCCATCGCCATTTCCGTTGACATACCTCTGTGGAAGCAGGGATTTGGTTTGTTGCATTAAGTAGATCTTCATTTCTTATGCGATTCGGCCACCATATATTAAGAATTTGTCTTAAGCATTTGTTTGTAAAGGTTTGCAGTCGTTTATCGATGGCATTTGTGCGTTTCCATGTTTCGCAGCCGTAATACAGGATGGACTTGACATTCGAGTTATATATTCGTAACTTAGTTGTTGTTGATATTTGCCGAGATTTCCAAGTTGCTCGAAGAATGCCGAATGCAGATTTTGCCTTATTAATACGCGATTTAATATCCTCGTCTGCACCACCTTTTGTAGTTACTAAACTTCCCAGGTAATTGAAGGTATCTACACGCCCAATAACCTCGTTATTCACACTGATGAGTGTCAACGGGTTTGCGCCATAGCCTCCAGGCATAACCTTTGTCTTGGAAATATTAATTTCAAGACCAGCTATACGATATTCAGCAGTAATAGCGTTAGTATTCTCTTGAAGGTGGCCAGAGCTTTGGCTTAGAAGACATACGTCATCGGCATATTCCAAGTCCTCAAGTTGTTTAAAGGGTGTCCATTGGATACCATGTCTACCATTTAGAGCCGTACGCATTAAGTTGTCGATGACGAGGATAAAAAGTATAGGTGAAAATATGCATCCTTGTCTTACTCCAGTAGTAACATCGAACGGATCTGATTTACCCTTGTGTAGGACTCGACTTTTAAAATCAACGTACATTGCCCGGATTAAGTTGAGAATTTTCGCCGGCATGTTACGATTTTCTAAAATTCTCCATAGATAGCTTCTATTGACACTGTCGAAGGCCTTCATAAAGTCGATAAACGCTAGGTAATTAGGAGTGCGGAATTCATTACATTGCTCTAATACTATTCTTACTGTGTTGATTAGATCAACCCAAACTGATTTTCGTGGAGTGTAGAGGAAACTGCGTCGGATATTCTGTTCAAAATTACACGACTTAGTATTTTGCTAGGTATTGGGAGAAGTGTTATACCCCTGTAGTTATGTAGGGTCACCCTTTTTTGGTATTTTGACTAGTATACCTTCATTCCAAGAGGTTGGCAGAGCTTCTTCTTAACATATTTTACGCACGAATGGGTGCCACAATCTCGACGATCCTTCAACATCACATAAAAGCATCTCCGCTGAAATATTGTCATTGCCCGGGGCCTTGTTGAGTTTAAGGATTTTAATAGCGTTCTTCACTTCTTGTATTGTTGGCGGACTGTCGGAAATTCCTCTGAATATACTATCATGGTTGGTTTCATTATGCACTTCAGCCAGTGGTGTTAATCCAATAGGGTTGTTAAGTGTTGACTTGAAGTGCTCCATCCAGCGTATTAGTTGCTCATCCGCAGTTGAAAGGAGTGTGACACTACTACTCAAGATAGGATTGTTACCGTAAGAAGGTTTGCCACACAAAACCCTTGATATGTTATACAATGTCTTCATATCGCCTTTGCTTGCAGCTGATTCAGCTTGGCTCGCTTGCTCACTTCACTCACGGTTTTTAAATTACTTATTTTTTTGCACTAAATTTTACAAACTTGAGAACAAAATTCTTCGTTAATAACGAAATCCAATAAAATTTTTTTGAGAATTGTTAAATTGCTTTTTTCTGCAGGATTGCCAAATCTTACACATTATATAAACTTTTTCGGACAAAATTAGAAATTAGTTTAAAATATATTGAATCAATTCTTAAACTTTCTATGTGAATGTATGTGTATATCAATGATTAGTTCCACATTAATTCTTCCCATTATATTGACATATGTAAATAGTTTCTTCAACATTTATTTTCAAAATATTGCCATTTTGTGTCATAAATATTATTCTGCCTTCAATAATTTGAAATTATATAGAATAGGTAACCCTTGCATGGGTTAATCTACGTCATCATATTGAAAATCATGCGCATGACGTAATCTATTTTTTATAATTCTTGGAATGTATTATATTAAAAATTTAACATGTCGGCTTCAAAAAGTTATTCTTTTGACGGGTATAGATTCGATAAAAATTTAATAATTAAAGTTCACAATAGAATTTCTATTGAAAAATTTTCCGTAAGTCATGGGTTTCGAGTAATGAAAATGGATATTAATATCTTCCAATTGAAAATCGAATAATATCCTGTTATCCATTTTGCGGTTTCAAAAAATGGACGTAAATAAAACACATATAAAATATTTTTTCATGATATTTCTTTTTATACCCTTCACCACCATAGGTGGAAAGGGTATTATAAGTTTGTGCTGATGTATGTAACGCATATAAATATTTGTCTTAGACCCGTCCGGCTGGCTGGACCCCATGTAAACGATGTAATCAAAGTACAGGTCGTAATTCTAAAGATTATTTGATGAAATTTGGTACAATTTTTGAAAGTGGGACCATGGCTTTTGAAATTCGTCAAAATTGATCCATTATTTATGGTACCTCCAATAGGTCCCATTTTCCGAAAATGTTATTTTGGCCACAAATATTTATCACAAATATCATGAAATTTAAAACAAATCCTGCTTATATAATCTTAAATCACTGTACGAAATTTCGTTGAAATCGCTCCACATTTGACCATAGCTCCCATACAAACTCTTTTCTCAAAAAGCACTAAATGAGACAAAATTCTCTAAGACACTCGTAAATCCGAAGATAATGAGAATTTTAAGTTTAATTTTGTTCATACATAATTTTTGTAACAACTTTAATCAATTTGCCAAATTTCGAGATAATCGGTCCACATTTGACAGTAGCTCTCATATAAGCTTAAATGTATAAGTTTTGAGAAAATGTTTGTATGATGGCAAAATTTAGCAAATATTTGTCTTTATACAGGAAAAAGAACACCTTTGACCTTAGAGGTGAAGGGTTTCGTATGGTCGGGTTTGACCGACTACAGCACTTTCCTACTTGTTTAGTATAAAGTTTGAACGTTCACATTATGTGTGAAACACTACATCATTCAAATGGCTACTATGCGAAATGTTGCAAGCATTGATTCATTTGAGGTAATTTTTGACCACTTTTTGACACTATTGGGCGGTATTTCAGCCATAACTTGACGAATGTAGGTTTTTTGGTGCTCAAGAGTTAAAGGTTTATCTGCATTAACACGGTATTTCGCGAAGCCCCACAAAAAAGTCAAATGGTGTCTTGGTGGCCAGTTGATATCGCCACGACGAGAAATTACGCGGCCAGGAAATGTCTCTTGCAATAAAGCCATATTCGTTCGAGTAGTGTGGCATGTGGCACCGTCTTGTTGAAACCACATATTCTCCAAGTCGTATTCTTCATATACAGCAGCGATATTTTCAGCGGAAAGAGCGAAACGATGATGCACAGGCCTTACAATATTTGTAACCGCTCCAGTCTCTTCAAATTTCTTCACAACTTTACCAATTGCTTGCGTAGTTGGACGATTATGTAAACCATAATCTCCTCTTAAAGCACGATATGGGCTGTTGCAGAATCACCATTTTTTGTAGTATGTTTTGATAATTTTTATGCGTAATGTGATACTTAAGTGATAAATTTTCGTCAATGTCATACTTTCAACTGAAAATAAAAAAATTGGTTTAACAACTTATTTTGACAGATGTCGAATTCTAGTCCTATACTTTTGAAACCATGAAATGAACAACCCTTTATTAATGGTCTTATACCCACTTTTACAACATCAATTGAACAGAAATTAATTTAAATAATAGAATTGTATATACAAGTAGGAAAGTAATATAGTCAGGCTCTATCGATTCTGTGGTACTCTAAACTACTAATGTCCGATCAACGATTGTCAAAATATTTTGAAGATTTGGTAATGCTTAGAAAAATATCTTGTAGTATGAGAGCACGTACCATCGAGTATACTCAAACGATATTCGCTTCTGTACAGATAGCCTTGCTGCAATCCACTCTTTATCATCGGTCTACACGACATCCGTTCTCATCCGCGAATGCCGGGCATCCTCAATGAGATGGCGAGACATTCCAATATTGAACTTTTCTGGGTACACAGTCATAGAAATGTACCAGGCAATATCACTGCGGACAACCTAGCGAAAGGTGGTGCTCTCCTTGCTCAGGAGAACACTGACCAATTCATAGGCTTACCGCTTTCTGCATGCAAACTGCTCATTAAGCAGTTTCTTTTTAGGTCCGCACAGACCAACTGGTCCACAGAATTGAACTGTTCGATATCTAGACTTACATGGCCAACTTACGACTGTAAGCGTTCTGCAATCTTGGTTAGCCTTCCGCGCCAAAGACTTCGCACCCTGATCTCAGTACTCACAGGACACTGGGTGATAGGTTATCATGCTAGAAGAGTTAATCTTCATAGTAATGATTATTGCAGAAGCTGCCACAACGTAGAGGAAGAGGAAACCGTCACTCACTTCCTCTGTCATTGCCCAGCCCTTGCTGATATTAGGAAAATCCACTTGGGTTTCCCTTTTTTGCATGATCTTTCAGAGATCGCGGACCTCAGTATTCGCAAAATTTGCTCCTTCATTGGTGCAACAGGATGGCTCTAACTAAGTCTCTTATATCGTTTGGGGTAGTTTAGAAACCTTTATCTTTCTCTTCTATCCATCTGCATGAATTACAAAGGGACCTCTCTGGACCCAAGTGACGCGGACCATATGGGCTGCTTCCTGCCTAACCTAACCTATGAGAGCTAAGGTCAAGTATTTACCGCTTGTTACGGGATATTATGATTTTTAATAAAGAATTTTTTCTCTGAAATTTCAAAACAAATTGTACCGGTCATGATCTCAATTCCGGGGTTCTGGTCCTGTTATAAGTATCTGAAATAATCAACCTATTTCATCCAATTTTTATAGAAATGTCTTTGGACCACTTTGCATCAACAAGTAATATCGACATCGAATGAAGCTGTATAAATTATACGCTGATACGATGGTGCTGTGCATTTTGCGGAATATATGCTGGTGGCGAGCTGCTTGTAGTTGGCTGTTCAGCTGGGGGAGGAGTAGAGCCTCGATGTCTTCGCGACTGGCGGTCTGTACGATGATTTCTCATTCGCGGGTTTCCCAGGTTTTAGGATTGGGATCACTCTACCCACTTTCCAGACATCGGGTATGATAAGGCTTGTCATATACAGATTAAGGACACCTGTCGAGAACTCCACTCCTGGGATTATCAGGGTTGGTATTGCGGATCGCTTCACTCTCATCCGCTAAAAAACGAGTTTGCCCTGTATTGGGTTACCTTGTTTCCAAACAAAGTAACCCAATACGTACATATATACACTATATACAATTGAATAGACAGCACTAGCCTGAGGTTGCCATTAAAAAAAATAATCTAATTATAAAATTCTGTAATATAATTGAAAAATTCTGAAATATAATTGAAAATTTATAAACAAATTTAAAATAAAAATTGGCTTTCTTAATTAATGCACTAACATGCTCATACAAATTTTTTATTTATTCTACAAAAAAATACAAAAAACGTTCCTTAAAATAACTAACTACTAACGCAATTCTAACTACTACGAACACTTGATTTCTAACCTTAAACATTTTTCCGAATCCGTAGTATTCCAGCGCACCAATTGCGCTATTGGACGGCTGGGCTTCACAAACAATGTTAACTCTTCGTTGAGGAGAAGCGGTGAAAATTTTGTTTTTATAACCGCTTTAGTTGAGCTACGATATTTACCAGCAACTGGATCTTTGCTAAACGAACGACCGCGCTTATCGGGCGCTTCTTTGGTGAATATAACATCGTTAAGGGCATCATCAATTAGACGATAGCTAGGTTGGCGATATGGACTATAGCCTAGTTTCGTGCAAATTTGTCTGACTTCCGACATATCGGGTGGCGAGGTTTTGGGGAAGCATTTCGTATGCCAAATACCATAGCTTTGTTCTATCAGCTGACCATATTGGGGTTGTCGTTTGTAGGGTCTGGAAAAAAATTGGGATATACATAAAGCTTTTCCACTTTATTTGTAGAACTCTTGAAATAATTACTTTTCCTTTAAATCTTCGCTTTGCTGCATCGGATGTTCAATTCCATAACAATAACGCTCATCTTCTCCATTTGGGCAATCCATTTCTTTGTCGCAAACAAATTCCCGAGGTATGCATTCCTTAGAAGATCTAAAATTCTTTTGAGTTTGAAGATATCTGAAATCACTTTTGTTTACTTAAAACTTACACTCCACATTGAAAACGATCTGAGGTACAATTGCATAAAACCGGACTCTCGTCACTTTTATCCCAACAATTTCTAACGCCATCACAAATTTTTGAAGGATCGGTAGCCCTAATTTGAGTTTCTTAAAAATTATTTATTTACAGTTTATAAATATTAAAAATATTGTACCTTAAATAAGTAAAACAGGAACATATGGTAGGTTCATCGGTTAGATCTTCACAATCTGCTACGTGATCACAAAACTTGGTTTTCGGTAAACATTTGTCAGAAGTTCGACATTTCATCTCGGATGGTAAACAAGCTATAAGAAAATCGATTAAAACTGTTTAAACGTTATTATAAATGCCAAAAGAAATACTTTTATTTCGCGTTTGACACATAGCCATTTTTTCATCGCTACCATCGTGACAATCCAGATTACCATCACATATCTGACTACTATTCAAACACAAGCCCAAAGGGCATCTAAAGTCCGTGCACGAAGGAGCATCATGAGTAAATTTACATTGCGAAGTCTCTAGAAATCAAAGAATTCTAAATTGATTCAACTTTAAGAACCCTAAAAATATTACCCAATAATTCATGTATCCCCTTATAGGCCTCCTCTAAAGTTCGTACAGCAAAGGTCTGCTTGAAGCTATTACAATTCGTATTATTATAGGAAAATAGAGCATGAGGATACCAACCCGTATCATTGCTACGACATACCAGAATACCTTGATCTATAGGCTGAAATACCGAATTATTTACAAGTTTGTTACCGAATTGGGAACAGCTGGTATATTTCGAGATAACTTCATTCTCTTCTGAACTTTGATGCAGCGTTACTTCTTCAGATATATGGGCCACATCTTCGGCACTAACACTAGTCTCTCTTAACAACTTCATGGAGGCTTTATTCTCTACCAGGCGATAACAATTCATGGCCTTGGTTTGACATTGTTGTTCATTGTTTTTTTCTTCCAATGTAACGGTTTTAATACGACCATGCAAGTTTTCATGTAAAACTGCAATACACTCGTCTTTGGCGTAATTTTCTAGATAGGAGCTGTAAAGATATTATCAAGATGTGGCTTGATTTTGGAAATCGTATGAATTGAATATAAAATATGTATAAACCGGACTGGCCTCGTTAGAAAGTCGGTCAAGGTCAACTTTTAAAAGTGAAGGTTTTGAAAAAAGAATTTAGGTAAATAAATTTAAAAATTACTTTGTTATTCCAATACATAAGTGAAATTTGGTAAATTTCTACTCGTCTTTTTGAATTACCTTGTTGAATTTTGTTGTGGACGTAAAGGCACGGAAGATACCGAAGGTTCTGAAGTTCAGTTGAGGTCTCTATATCCCAAAATTCACGATGTGGTTTTAGCAGATTGAAAATTAATAGTTGGAAAGATTGTCGACACTATAGACGGAAGGATCACTTGAGAATTAGAAAGCTTTCCGCAAGACGGCTGCCTCATTTGCTCACAATGGAACAAAAACGCAACCGTTTGACAATTTTGCAGAAATGTTTAGCGCAGCAATACTGACGAGTTTTTATAACGTTTCTTAGCGTGGGCGAAACGCGGATCAACACCGGAGATCAAAAAGTGGCTTACCGGCGGAGTTGTTTAAGATCGAAGGTGTTAAAATCTTGGAAAAAACACGAAAAACATATTGATAGCTACCACATATTCGTCGATTACAAGGCCGCCTTTGACAGTGCTACTCGTGCAAAGGTGTTTGATGCCATGTCTGAATTCGGCATACCCGCAAAACTGATCACATTTTGCAGCATGGCCTTAACTAATACGAAATCATCAGTAAAAATAGGAAATGATCTTTCCGAGATGTTTACTGTCAAACGCGGCATCAGACCGTCTGTTATGCGACCTTCTTAATATTTTATTGGAAAAAGTCGAACGTGACGCAGCAATAAATAGAAATGGCACCCTGTTCATCAAAAGCCACATGCTGATCGCATATGCCAATGATATTGACATCATGGGACGAACATTGTGAGATGTTACTGCTGACTTTGAGAAAGAGTCATAAAAAATGGGTTTGGCATGAAGACAAGACCAAGTTGATGGCTTCAACGAATAGAGAATCTATCTAGAGTTTATCAATCTATGAACGTTGGTAACTACAACTTCGAGATAGTAGATGAATTTGTATACCTCGGTTCCGTCATGAATAAAACAAATTATATCAGTTTTGAAATAAAGCGAAGAATAATTCTTGCTAATAGGAGCTAGTATTGGCTAAGAAAATAATTTAAGAAGAAGACCCTTTCTCGGCAAAGAAAGATTAAGTTATACAAGACGCTTAAAGTACCTGTGCTACTATATGGCGCTGAAGCTTGGGTACTTACTCAAGGTGATGAAGCTGTGCTTAGAGTTTTCGGTAGAAAAATTCTACGCAAAATATATGGACCAACTTGCGTAATTTAAGAATATCGGTGTCATACGAACCAAGTGCTGTATGAACTATACGCCGACGTCGATATATGCTTGAAAATACATAGACTACGCTGGCTTAGACACGTTGTGCGAATGAATGAAGCTGGTCCAGCAAAAAAAGTGTTCGAATATGATTCTGAAAGAAAATTGGAACAATCGAAACTCCCATGGAAAGACTAAGTCCAACAAAGCAGAAGTATGAGGCGCCCGAAAAACTATTCTAAGCTCGGCCAATGACCCACAAGGTTTGCTTTAAAAGGGCCACTTAAGACACAAGATTTGTCAGCCGCAATGTCGCAGTGCTCGTGTGAGCATCGCGCGTTAGCTGTGGAGACATTTTTTAAGCGTTATTCGGTATTTGGCGAATGAACCAAGGCCCAGTCGATCTTCAAGGACTTCCGAAAACGTTGAAGTTTACGTGAAAATCCGTTACATTCAATACGGAAAAGAACAGCCTCAGTGGGACATGGCAATTTTCATGAAATTAAAAAAAAAGGATTGGAAGTTCCATCCTTTTATAATTCAAATCGTTCAAGAACTGAAAGAAAGTGACTTTGGTTTACTAATTTTTCGGATGATTTTCACTTAAACGGCACGTCAAAAAGCAAAACTGCAATAACTAGTCTCCAGGAACCCTCGATTGAAACATCAAAAACAATTGCATTGCCCCTGGTCAACTGTTTGTTGTGCCTTATCTAAACATGAGATAATTAAACCATTTTTTTCGAAAATTTTCGAGGCCAGGTGACTAAAATTATCGACGCATGATTATTAAATTCTTTTTTTCTAAACCGGCGAGCTCTTCTATCGTACTCTTCACATACAACAGGACGGAGCGACTGCACACACAGCCAGAGCTTCGATGAATTTAATTTGGAAAAATTTCACACACCCTACGGATTTGTTTATGGGGCTACCTCAAAGAGGAGGTTTATAATGACAATCCCCAATCTCTTGTGACTTTAAAGTAAAAGTCACATGGCGGCAGCCTAGTAATTGAACTCACGTATTTCCATTGTTTTCAACTTTTTCAGTTGAACCATCTACATCGTAGGTCTGACCGTGTCTTAACATGACTGACAAAAGTAAGGATACATCGAGTCTTGATAGCGACAGTATCCTGTGAAAACGTTTCCTATCTAAACAGAACCACATCTGTCTTAAATGAATACATCCTTGGACAGACGTGCAGCCATTTGACAAATTAAATGGGCTTTCTCATAGTAGAAGCTTGCAAGTAGCCAGAGGCATGACAATAGATTCTTATTCATATGGAATTTGTGAGGTACTGACAATCGACTACATCCTTAATTCCTGAAGATACTACAGCTCTGGTGCGACATTAATTGCGACTTCAATTGCTGAATTTGTAGATCCTATAGAACCACACATTACAAAAGTCTCTTATGCTAAACTGGTTATCAGTGTCAACCAGACTAAGCGAAACTGTCCACGAATTTTAAAAACTTCAGTAACCCAAAATTTTTTGAATTTCCTTCAAATATTTCCGATTCAACATACTTTGGGAAGATTCCAGGTCGAACTGCTGTTGGATTAAGATAGGATATCTACCGATATTTGTCTCCGCTCTGCCGATGAATTTATATCGAAGAATGGATTTAGAGAAGATTTTTATTTCCGGTATAGACATTATCCATCAGGCTAAAATATCTACCATTTACAACAGACTAGGAGGCTACGTTACTATAAATTAAATCAACGACTGATATATAATTGAAAAATACGACTCTCATCTAGTGAGTGTGAGATTTAAAGCGAAATTTGGGGCTTATGGATAAAGTAAAAGAAGTTCCTAGAGCGATTATAGGTAGCGGGAAGGCATCCAATTTCATGGACTCATAGTTGGATAAGATCGTTTTTTCTAAACGTTCTTATCCAACTAAAAATGGAATACATAAGATAAGTAGCACGAATTGGGTTACTTTCTTTGAAAAGGGGATAGTAGAGAGGTGATAGGTCGTGAAAGGAGAGATAATGCTTTTATATTATTCAACACTGTAATTGCATGTAATGTCTATTTTTAAAACAGTGAAGTTGCGCCATTTGTTGTAATTTAGAAGCATGGTTTAAGCTTTTTATTCTACAGCCAATTTTATTTCTTTTACATCGACGGCGTGTTATTGCTGTAGGCTTACCGCTGATAGAGGATGCTCTGGTATTTGATAATTTTAATAGAAATTAATAACTACAGAAATTGATTCTACCGTGACCAGGGATCGAACCCAGGCTCAATGTGATATGTTATAATTAGTAGTCGACGTGCTTACCAACTAAGCCTGATAATGTTTCGGAAAGACAAAAATTAATACACTTAATTCTGCGTACAATCTTATTCGAACAAATGGCTTTTAACTCTTTAGAAAAGGGTATGCAACCTCTGCTATTAAGTAACAGTAAGCGGTTGTAAAATGTCAGTTAGTTATTTTTTTTTTTTTTGTTACTTTATCGGCCCCTACACTTAAGTAAATACTTACCCATCCGGAATAAATGTTGGCAAAACATAATGTGAAAAACGGACTGGCTTCTCCAAATGCAACAGCAAAACATCACTATTTGAGACAACTTCTGAACAATCAATACGATGTACCTCCTCATGATTACTTTTGTGTAGAGTATGTTTAGATTTGCCACCACCAAATAGAGCCACTAGATAATCAGAGTTTAATCTAAAAAATATAATAACAATTATTCCCATAAAAACTACTTACTATCAAGAACCTACCTTATGCCAAAATTACAAGTTTCATGAACCATTATCCAATTTGTATCCATAAGTACACCCAAACACCAAAGTTTACCATTAGCATAGACATCCACCAACCAGGGCCAGTGCAGCTCCTCAATGGCATGGTGTACACTTTGATCCACCATTACGCTTATATTCTTTTTAGTATCTATGGCTTTATCCAACTTTTGATAGAGTTCTTGTTTTTTATCTACCACCATTGCCGGTAGAGTGGGCTTAACAAAGACATTCGGCTTATTATAAGTCTCCAAATATGGTTTGATAGGATAAACTTTGGGATCTTGAGGTAATTTCTTTTGACCAGCACTTAGAGTTTTTACCGGTTCCGTACGATTCGATTTGGCATGACATTCAACATATAAACCCAAGCATGATTCCTTCAACTGTTGAATTCGAATTGTTCTCAAATTAGTTTTTATGTCTTTGTGAAAGATATTTTGGATATGAGAAAAGTGCAAATTATCACTTAGTCCCGTTAAAAGTTCTTCATTGAATCTGGATCTTGGTTGAATTTCTGGACTTATCGGTATAATGTGATGATGTTTTACCGGTTCAGTTGTATTATAAAACTTGTAGCCTTTGAAGCCCAATAAGGCACATACTTCAGCAGCGGTTTTAGCATTGTGTTCGCTAAATGCTGTCTCATGGGTGCAGACGGCGCGCCATACGCCATTATTGTTGCGCGTGAAAATTCCAGCACTTTGTAGTGCGGGACGTTTATTTGAATCTAATTTAATTTCTTTACCATTCGTAAGGGCAACTAGTGTCAGATAGAAATGGGATTTAAAGAAAAATTAACTGCCTCCATTTGCAATATCAATTGATACTTACAACAATCCTGCTCATCTTCCTTGAATTTACAATCAATGACGTTATCACAGCGCTTGGTCAATGGCAAACACGTTTTTGATAAAGGGCACAAAAATTCGCTGCTACTACAGTTTCCTGTTAAAAAAGTTTGTATAAAATTTTAACCTTAAGATGTTTGTTGAAAATATATGTATCTCACCACAATTATCCTCATCCGTTAAATCTTCACAATCAGGTTTTCCATCGCATATCAAAATGCTTAATTGATTCTGAAATTAGTAAAAAGTATAGAAATTAGCAAAAAATCGATTCTTCGAGAAAATTTGTACCATATTTTTTAAAGAAGTTTCAAAATCCTTTTACCGATTTCGAAATTCTTTCCAAGAACTCTGAATAATAGACCTTTAGAATAAGCAGAACATGAGAAGTGTAATCCCACTCTGAAGAATAAGTAGTGGTATTCATAGGGAATCGCATTGACCCGAACGATTCCATGATCCTCAGATCTTTGTAGTTACCACAGAAATCATTAAAAACAACATTATATCTGTGGCTAGGTGCTAAAAGGCCCAATGTCAAAAAAAGTAGTTTTGAGAAAATTTGATATAGTTTTTATGTTCCATATAAATTCATATCATTGTCCAGAAAACTCCTTATAAATCTGTTCTGAGTTAAGTTATATATTTGCTGTTGGAGCCAAATAAAAGAGGGTAAAGAAGGGAATCAAATGCAATGATTAACTCAAAACAGCAAAAAATTGACATTGGCCCTTTTAGACCAAGCCACAGATATATACGACTAATGCACGAGAGAGACATATTGAGTTTATTTCACGGTACCAAATCTAATAAAAATAAATTCAAATCAAAATAATTTACCATATTTAAGAGCGAAATTCCTTAAATATTGAAGACAGTAGTTTTTAAGAGGTAGAAATTTCAGTTCTTACAAAAACCACCTTTTCGTTATCGACGTCAATCTTATTGGAACGTAAAGGTGCTGTGGCCTAGTAGGTTAGCACGTCTACATAACATATTCTGCTGGCTTCGTGCCCCAGTCACCTTGATCGGCGGTAAGCTCTACAGCAATAACGCAAACAGCTAACAACAAACGATAAACGGCGCAACTTCACTGTTCTAAAAATATCCCAATTCGTATATAAGCTATTTACAACAGTTTGTGAGGCAGCAATCGAAAGGAGGAAGTCTGTGGCAGCTTTTGCCATTCCGAAAACCGTCAAATAATAGTGTACTGAAAACTGAACCTTGCCACAGGCTGAACCTTGTCACAGACTTCCTCCTTTTCGATTGCTGCCTCACAAACTCATTAAAAGATTTTCTTTCGGTATATTCCAAAATAGCCATTGTATCCCCATAGATATTTTTATAAGCCTACCACAAAGAGAGAGTTTATAATGACAATCATTAATCTCTTGTGACTTTAAAGTAAGATATTCGTCGAAAAATCAGCTTAATTGCACCAAGTTCACTACATAAGGCTCCGTTAACAAAGTTTTATTTCAGACTTGTTAGTCCTCACCTTGTAATCTATATATATAGTTCCCACACAACATTTCAATTGAAACAAGGACAATGAGCTGCATCCGATTCTATTTTTAGACTTATTGAAAGGGACCTCGTTTTAACTCCGGCTCCGAACTCAAATGTATTAGTTAAAAAAGTTTTACATAGCATAATACTCAATAACCAGTGGCTAGATGAGCTCTTTTTGAAAACATTTTTCAAGCGGGTCTGGCCAGGGATCGAACTTGTGACCGCTGATATGCTATGCTAATGACAAACCTACTATACCACGGCGGTTCTCACTTATTTCCATTGTTTCATCAGGTACACCTACAGTATTGCCGGGTACACCTACAGTCAGCCGAAAGCAGTGAGGTTCTTGAAGTTGTCGAAAATGTTGGCACTGGTTACAAGCGTGGATCTATCAATAGCAAAGGACATGGAATACATAATCTTCCGACTCAAGGAATATAATCCTTATTTTTCAGCTCCACTAGAACATACAAAAGACGAAATGGTAGGTATCTCGGGGTTAGTCATCGCCAAAGATGGCAAAGGAGTGTTTGTTTCTCTATCAGCTAAATTGCTGATAGAGAATACTGGTATAGGCGGCTATTCAACAATGACACTTGAATGGAAGGAATCCATTAATGTTAAGATCCTAAAACAAGGAACCACTCTAATGGCAACCATTTTATTTGTTGTAATCGAGTTTGCAGTTTTTATTAATTAGTTTTGACAGGTGGCTGATGTCTGAGTCAGCGTCATTTGGGTCCCAAAGTAGTACCTGCAATGGTTAGACTGGTAAAATAAAAATGATCAGACCAATAGTGAAGGCTTATTTCAGCCAGCCAGTAGCTTCAATAAATGTGTCGATTTTGCTAACATTCATGTTCGATAGATCAGATAAATGATTAAGAAAAGATGCACCCATATGAAGAGCCCTTAGATTTGCAAGAGCGGGGCAGTGACAGGGGATGTGAGTGACTATTTCTTCCTCATCGATAAGTCTTCCTTCACATATGTCTTCTGGCATGCAACCCTAAAACGCAGTGTTCTGTGAGTGTTGAGATCAAGTTGCGAAGACGGTGGCATGTTGAAGATACCCAGCATTTTTAACGACTGTTATTGTAAATGCTTTGAAACTGAACAAGTGGTTTCAGTGGACCCACTGTTCTAGACTGATCCCTATAAAGATTGCCTTATTAACGATTTGCAAGGCCGAAAATTTTTTAAAATTTTCCAGACTAAGAAGAGCATCAGATTTAGCAAGTTTATCAACTTTAATGTTACCAGGTGTGTTATTACGACCAGGTAACCCGAAGAGTTTAATAAAGCGAAGTCTCGCTATCTCATTGACAGACGACCGGCAATCGGTAGTGAGAACAGATGTCGTATGGACATTAGATAGGGATTTTATGTCAGCCTGGCTGTCGATACTGAGACGAATATCTCTGTCGTATATTCTGTGGTATCTTCGCCACTTGACTGCCTTGTATATAGCCGGTATCTCGGCCTTAAGAGTACTACAGAGATCAGGGAGTTTAAAATAGATTTCCTTTCCTAATGGAGGGACAAAGAAGCCTCTCCTACTTCCTTCTTCGATTTAGATGCATCCGCGTATACCTTCAGAAACACAAAATTAGAAAAAGTAGTTAAGGATTTGTCAAAGAGGGGATAGAATATCTAGTAGTCCACTTTGTTAGATATACTGAAAACTTTATTCAGAATGTTGGCATCGCCTATGGGTTAATGAGACCATACTCTAATAGTTTTTAGTCAGATTGCCGAATGAAGAGCTTTTTGCTGATTCATTAATTCGACCGGGGGTCAGTTAAGCATAACTAAGAGTGCCTTGGAAGGTGTGGTTCTAATGGCACATGTTATCAATACAAAAAGACTCCCTAGATTAAGGCCCAGATACAGTTTTGAGTCCAGAATAACCCCAAAATCTTTGGCATGGTCTGTGAGCGTAAGCTGTTTGTTAATCGCAAGGTTCCACAAAATGGAAGATAAAACTACGCCTTGTGGAGTACCGCGACATGCAGCCTTAGAAATGAAATAGTTGGAAATAATTTGTAGAATCCTAAAACATCTAAATATGGCGTATTGGTAATTATAATAACAGCTATAGACAAGTGATACTAGATGTCACTCATATCTCTATGAAGCTAAAAGATAGAGTTATGGAAGGAAAGAACACAATTATATTATTATTCGGAAAGCAGAAATATAGACGACATTTAACAGTAATCTGAATCTGAAATAATTGTGTTAAATGTAGGGCACTTAGTGCGGTCGATCAAAGAGGTCATAAGCACAGAATATATTTTATCTTATATTTATATCTCATCCGGCAAACGTTGTTTTGCAATGTATTTTATGGTACGCAGATCTATCTTATGATCTTTTCGAAGGAGTTTGGCAACAAACACTGCGACAAAATAATTTTTTATATTAGATTTTCATTTTCACAGTTTTTTTTTTAATTAACACGTTTTTTACCTTTAAAAAATCCCGACAACTACAGCCATCTTCATCTGTTCCATCTTCGCAATCAACGATGCGATCACAACGATTGGAAATGTCAATTATTTGAGATATCCTAAAAAAAAATTAATATATTTAGTAGACTCTTACTGATGATGCTGCCGTACGATAACAAAACTATAACTAGCCCGAAATTAACTAGAATTATACGATATACAAAAAAGGTGTGAGGCTTTACTAACGATTTACATATTGCAAATATGGCTCACAAATTACCAATAAATCGTTGAATTATGAATGTAATTGGGTAAGATTTTAAGAACTTCCAGCTGGTTTTTGTAGTTTTGATATCGTAAAAATAATTTTGGGTTTTATTTGCACCAGATGTCTGCTACCATAGTGTATTGTGCCATGTCTGCTACGAAATTAGTATACAATTTCAGACTTACTTTTGGCATATAAATTTATTTGATTTCTTAGGTACTGCCACAGTAGTAGAACTCGCATCCGTAGAAGTTTCCTTTGTTATAGGAGCATCTGTAGTCATGAAATCGGTTGAAGTATATTTAGTAGTTGTAGTATCTGTTGCTTTGAAACTTGACATAGTGGAATTTGAAGCATCGGTTGTTGTATCTTCATAAAAATCTACTTTTATTTTCATGGTACTATCATTTTCCAATTCCTGACTACTATCAATAAAGGTTGTTGTAGTAGTTTCATCCAAATTACCGCCTTCAGTAGTGCTTTCAAATAATTTCACTAACAAAGTGGTAAATTTAACTGAATCTTGGGTAGAACTGGGTAGTAAAGTGGTAATGTCCAATGAAGATTCAGTTGAACTAGATAATATTGTTGGTATGCCCAAAGAAATTTCTGTTGTAACAGTCGAACGTTCTATAGGTTCATTTGTATCATCAGTAGTATTTGATAAACTATTAAAAGAGCTTATTAAGTTAGTAGTTTCATTTGCATCTCCCTCGGTGGTAGTGGTTTCTTCATTTTCCAAAATTTTCTCAATTAAGTCTTTTTCCTCCTCTTCTTTTTCCTGATTCATGTCCCTTTCCAAAGTATTTTCCACTATATTAACAGACGTTGTCTCTTCTTGCGGATGATAATCACTTTCGGTTGTTGTCACATTTCTAGCGCTACCCAAATCTGGTATAAAATTATAAATACAACCCACTTCATCTTCTCCTCCCAAACAGTGTACAATACGATCACAACGTTTCCTCTGGGGAATACAACGTTTTCCACCCCATACGCATACATATCCAGGACACATTTTCTGTGGCTGTACTTTTGGTAGATACTTGGGAAGTATGGCCATTTCAATCCAATCTAAATATAAAGCCACTCGCGTATAGACACCAAATTCCTGGGGTCTGGCACAACCATTTCCATGACTAACCACACCAGCCAAATACCACTCATTGTTATTGCTGACACTGCGACAGAAAAGTGGTCCACCCGAATCACCTTGACAAGCATCTCGACCGCCACCCGGATCACCGGCGCAAATATCTTCAGCCTCTTGATCTTCTTTGTCAATACAGCCTTTGCGAATGGGTACATTGACTTGACGTAGGGAGTCACCTAATGTTAAGAAAAATGTTATTTAGCCAATCCAATTTGTATATTCGTTTTTACTTACTTCCTGGTCCTTTCTCTCGTATCGCTCCCCAACCAACTGTCGTGCAAATTGTATCCTCTTCTGGTCCCCATATCCAATCATCACCAGCTGTAGTACGACCTTTATCGGGCATACATATAGGCTTTACCCATCGATTTAATTGTAGAGGCTTGGCCATACGCAATAATGATAAATCATTGCGCATACTACGCCTCTCATAGCCCTGATGTACGATTATATGGCTAACCGGTTGAATTTGGGTGGATAGTGAAAAGCTGGAACGTCTTAGGAGACCAGCATGAACTTCATAGTAGTATTTGTGATAATTGATAACACAATGGGCAGCACTTATGATCTGGGGAAAAGAGAAGATTATTTTTGTCCTTCTTAATCCAAAAACTAACCAGAAAAGGTGCACTACGTAATGCAGGCAGCCGATAGCTGTACTAAACCCTTATTTACTTTCAGAAATTACCTATATTTACAACCTGTTAAGGTCAAAGGTCGAGCATATTGAATAATTCCAATATCGCAGGCCAAGCTTTGAAAGATGTTCCTGTACTTGGTGTTTCTATCGAAGTTTCAGACGTTTTCTTCTAACATTAGGGAGTCCATGTTTACATACTTTACTTCAAAAAAATCACTTCATAGAAAAAGCTACACTAAGTCCCGAACATACCTCGAATAAATTCTTATTCAATTTCGGTCTTAGGTTAGGCTTGGTCGGAAAAGGGGAACTATTAAGTTGGGAGTCATGCGCCTAATTTTCATTTATGCTAAGTCTGTCCAGGATCATCAAAAGTTTGCTTCTTTTATTATAATTTACTTCCATAGAGCATTATGGCATCTTCGTAAAATGTTGAAAAAGGGCCACGTATTTTCTGGATAACGATTAAAATTAAGATAAGCCCCAATTCATAAACGAAAAATAAAGCTATGACACGTTTATAATTCAAATTTTCCACTACCAAAAGATTTCACCGAGTTCTCTCAGAACCTCGACTCGATTTTATGTACAAACTTTCTTAATAATTTGATATAGGGTATTTCGGAATATTGATCCGATTACACAAAACAACGGCTCGCAATCGTTCAACTAAATACAATGTCTCGGCTAACTATGGGATATTATAAAACAATGATCCGATTGGCTGGATATAATCCTAAACCCGACGAAATAAATGCTTAGGCCAAAGACCCTATATAATATCAAGATGTTCCACTACCATACATTGATTTGCCGTATGGTGCTTTCCATAAGTCCCATAAAAAAAAGAGTGTACTCTAATTCGGAAACAACTAATGAGGACCATTATCCAATGAAAGAAAGCTAAGGCACATACACATGCCCATGAAATGTATGTTTGTTTGTGTGTTTTTCTTTCCACTTTAATTTCACTTTTGACTTTTGAGTCTTTACTTAGGTTCATGGTCGGCTAACTAGAGAATATTGTGAAATAATAATCCAATTCGCTAACTATAGGCCTACAATTCGACGTAATAAATGCTTCGGTTTTTGGTAGATTAATAACGAATCTAAAATTTAACAAAATTCCGAGTAATGACAATCAATTCCGATATAAGGACTCTTGCTTAAGCAGATGCTTATATTGGAGTTTTTCAAAGGAAGATCCTACGAAAAGTGTATAGACCATGAATCATGAGCATTTAACAGCAACGGCTTCGTTGGCTAGGACATGTTGGGCGAATGGATGAAAATACTCCAGCAAGAAAATGTTCATTTTCCGAGGGAATTTGTAGAAGAGAACGATTAAAACTTTGAAGAAAATATCCAGTACAAGAAAATCTTTCAAAGCCTACGGAATTGAAGAATATGCTTACACGATCGAATTCTAAAATATTCTCGGCATTGACCTTAACAGGTTGTAAGTATAGGCCATTTAAGAAGAAGTATAAGAGATGATCCAAGAATATATTACAGAAATAAAGATCATACTTACCCATTGTGCCGAATAAATGGAACCACCACAATGAAAGTTACCATTTCTGAAAAGACCCACAACAAATGGCCATTCCATAGGCTTACTAAAAGTCCCACCCACAATACGCCCAGCATCATTATCGGCTTCTCGTTTCTTTTGAAGCTCTGCTTCCATTTTGGCAAAACGTTTGGATTTTCTCGAAAGCAAATTTGTACGACTACGTCTGGTAAGGCCGCACTTAGTAGGCATACAACTGACATAGGCGATATGATCTCCCAAAGCATCCTGGCTATCGCGTTTCTGACACGATTGCGGAAAATGGGCATTACCATTATGGGTAGGTTCGATGAAAGGTCCTGGCAGGGTTAAAGGTCTAAATGTTATTTTCGGTTTACCGAAATAGCCACCTTCATTTTGGCAAGACTCCAAAGCCCATTTCTCGCCATTATTGCATACGGGATACCATTCACCACGATAGTTATGATAAAGATAACCCTCTGAAGATGATACAGAGTGAGACTGAAATGGACAGCATTAGATTTTTAAGTATTTGTTAATGTCTTATAACTCACCATATGATTAGTTATGTCATTAACTACTAAACTGCATTCTCTCTCATCCTTGCCATTGAGGCAATTGGTAAAACCATCACATTTCTCCAAACTACTATAGCACATGGAGACAATGGAACGATTGTTCATAGCATATTCTAATGGATTGTCATAACAAGAAAACATAAATTCAGCACAACCAAAACAGCCTACTTCATCTTCTGCCATGGGACAATCGGCATAACCATCACAAATGCGATCCTCATCGATGCGCTGTCGGCAAGTACATGCTGCCTCATCGCTACCATCCGAGCAATCCACAGATCCATCACACCAGGAAGTTTCACGAACACACTCATGACCCCCATAGCAGGCCACTTGTCCAGGCAATTCACATTTAAAATGATCTTCATGACCCAAATGATCTGGTAGATCGGCGTAGGAAGCATAGATAATATCAGAAGATAGAGAATTGTTAGAATTACCCGTGCGCATTTTGAAATTGGCGTTTGAAAAGCCAAGACCGCTTACAGCATTACCAGGTCCACTAACACCACCCACACCCCCAGAACTGCCACCATTACCTTGATTTTGCATGTAAGTACAAAATAATTGTTTTTGTTGGTGGCCCTGCTGTTGTTGCTGCTGGTGTTGTTGTTTTTGAGGTGAGGCATTTTTGGAGAAAATATTTGGTATATTGCCTTGACCCCTGCTTAATAAAAGTTCTCTTTTATACTTGATATCTTTTGAAATGTTAAAGAATTTTAAAACTTACCCTTGAGCTGTTCCTGTAGTATGACCAAAGAAATTTCCAGTTGTTCCAAAATTCTGCGGCACAAAGAATATACCACCTGGTCCTCCGGGACCACCCATAACTCCGCCACTTGTGCCACCATAATTTCCCGGCATATTAAAGAACGAAGGTGTCCACATGGGCATTTGATTGACCATGCGCATATTAGCCGGTGAAACATAAAAACATACCGGTATGGTGGGCACTCCAAAATTAGGATTGAACATAAACTGGGCTGAGGCCTTCATAGTCTCACCAGTTACCGGAAATCCACCCACCGGTCCTCGACTGGTAAACTGCACAGCCGATGATTGTGTATAAGATTCTGGCTCTGTTTCGGGCTGTGGTTGAGGTCCTACTGGAGTGGAACCCTTATCACGCATACGTTTAGCCATACGTTCACACAAAGTCATAAATTGATGATCGGCTAATTAAAGAATTTTTAAGTAACTAAATATTTTTCTATATATTTACTTACCTCCAAAATTATTCGGATTTAGAGGATTCAACTTGGGTCCAAATTTTGCTATATGTTTAGCATCTATTTCGCCAAATGAATCCATAATCTCCTCTTGATTACTCAAAGCTGATTGTTGAAATTTCTTTTCCCATTCGGAATGATCTAAAGGATCATAGGTTTTATTAATTTTGGTCTTTTCGGTAGATCCCGCCACACGTTCTAAACTCTCTAACATATTTTCCAAACTGCTTGGATTATCTAAAGGATGTTCTACTCCCTCTCCCGTACGTTGTTTATTTTCCTCAGAAGCGAATTGACATATTCCATCTTCCAAAGTAGCATTACACGGTTCTATATTAGTCCTTTCGTAAGCTGGAGTTGTGTCTGATTTTTCGGTTGTGTGAGACTCGGCGCTATTGGCATCACTATCTATAATCCAGCTATATTTAATGGGTTTCGGCTTGGTGGGATATTGTACTGTAGTTGTGCTGTTGGATAACTCTATAGAGGATGTAGTGGTAGTTGAAACTTCAGTAGCTTCGGCTGTCAATACTTCACTATCTATAATCCAGCTGTACTTGATGGGTTTCGGTTTTGTAGGATATTGAACTGTCGTTGTGTTATTGGACGTTTCAGTAGGTAATGTAGAGGTAGCCGAAGCTTCCGTTACTTCAGCAGTCAACACTTCACTATCCAAAATCCAATCAAACTGTAATTTACGTTCCATATCATTGTTGCTACTCTCCAAGGTAGTCAAGAATTTCTCGGTGCTGTTGTCAACCTCCGGAATTTCGGCTGTTAATTCGTCATCATCTAAAGTCTTGTTGAATTTTGTATTCACTATGACTGTAGTAGTTAATATTTTTTCCGTGGTCTCCGAATCGACAATCGTCGAAAGCGTTGTATGGGGGTTTGTCGACAATTTTGTCGAGCTCATCGTTGTCATATCATTTCCCTGAGTGGAAGTTTTTAAGCTAGCTGTAGTCTGACGAGCGTCCTCAAAGTGATCGTGGGTTATTATAACATTTTCTGAACTGTCAATACCATCTAGTATCCAACTAATTTTCTCAAATTTTTCCTCTTGAACCTTAGTAGTTGATATAGGAGTAGGAAAGTTAAATGGACCATCTGTAGTAGAGCTGAAAAGATTTGTCGTTTCAATGTTTGCCAAAGGACTTACATTCTTTGGATTATCTGTAGTTAATGACAATATACTTTTATTATCATCCAAAAAATTATTTTCAAGACTTTGTATAATCTCAGTAGTAGTACTAGTTACGGAGGTGCTTCCTATTCTATTATTTTCCGTTACATCCGGTAATATGGCAAATTCTTCTTCAGAACTAGTTCCGTCAATGCCATCCAAAATCCAACTTATTTTAGATGGCTTGATTTTCTCAGCCTTTGCCATTTTACTAGTACTGCCTTCAGCAATAGTGGAGGGTTCCATAGTAGTACTCCTTACACTTAAATCCTTGGTCAAGGTCACAGCTTCTGTTGTAGCTGTTGTTAGTAAAGACCACTCTTTGGACTCATTGCTAGAGCTAGAGTTGTCCCGCAACAAACTCTCACTATCCTTAAATATTGCTTTCATTTTTTCCATTTTTTCATTGATATCGCGGGCCAAATTGTACATACGCATAAAGGCCACCATGCAATCTTTATCGCCAGCCGATTCCTTTTTGCAACGTTTATATTCTCTTTCCAATTTACTAATGGCCATTTTAGTACGTTTATTTCTTACTTTGGCATAAAGACTTTTCAAATCCAAAGAGTTCTGTTCCATTTGTATGGGATCAATTGTATCCAAATCAGGGGTCTCCAGATTCAAATCCTCAATCTCCCGCAAGTCATGATTAATCTCACGTTTAAATCTTCTATTCAGAAAGCGAAATTTTTTATGTTGTATTCTTAAACTTCGTCCATCTTCGTCGTTAATATCAAAGTCGTGCATTAACTCCATATTATTTAGCTGAGAATCGGCTATCAGCTGCAAATGTTGTGGAGGTAATTTGAATTCAATATTTGTAGGATTCTTAAGTTTATAGTGTTTCATATTTAAGGCCATAATTTGCCTTAACTTATCTGTGAGGGAGATATTAAAACTTATGATTTCTTTTTTATTTCGCGGCTTCTTTTTATAAAAACTCACCCATACGTTCCAGGACTATGCCATGGTATATAATTGATGTTAGTATTATAAGGAATACAATCGCAGATATGGCAAATATTTTTGTTAATATTAGGCGACTGCATTTTCGATGAGATCTTGAGCGAGGTGGTTCAAGTTCTAAAAGACGAAAAGGGGTTAAAAAAAAAGATATGTAGAACATAAGTTCAATGGTGAAAATTTCGCTAAAACCAGAAAAATCTACCCTTTTTCCCCATACAAATGGGTTTCAAAATTTTGCACCCGAAGCGTGCCCGAAAACGTTTGGTTCAAATTATTAGAATTGAACTTTTAGACCTAGTGTAACAGTATTCCAACCGACACTTAAATAAAAAAATTGCTCCATATAATTTTATTCGGAAGCCGAATAACAGCTTAATCTTTCCTTCTGGTTTAATACGTTGTTTACATATACAATGCATTGTGTTGTGGAACTAGGAAGTGGAATAGAGGAAGTATTCGATTTGAATTTGTTTACATTATAACTGGGAGGAAACATGTTCACTGTTGTTAGTCTGTTCCTTTTCGTGAATATTCGTTACATAAGCAACCTTCTCGAACATTGTATGAACATTCCCGCGACAGCCGGTTCTACATACCGGCCGAGGTTTCTCTGTCAAGGGCTGTCAACTCAGCAACAACAACAACATAACATTGTATAAAATGTTAGCTCTGGCATCCTCTATAAAAGTAGTAATTGATGATCTAGCATTAACCTTAATTCTTTTAACGAATTGCCAGAAGCTTTCATTGCTTCGAAAAGCATGAAAGTTAAGGTTTTACGTGGACACACTACCGTACAGGCCTATTGCACGGTGCTCTCAACACGGGGTGGTAAAATACGTTCACCAGCGCCAGGGTTTACATCCGTACCAATATACAACCATGTTTTATGGACAGGGTTTCCCCTTTGGTGGCGCGAATCCTATCTACCTATTCTTCCAAAATATAAGTCACGGCACCCGATTACAATACAACTCCGCATAACCACCACGATGCTCCCCAATTAGCCACACCAACAGTCAAGCTAGAACCGAAGTTCCAGGTGATGCTGAAAGTCTCTTTTCGGACTAATTTGACAAACCACTAACAGTAGAGTCCCCAAAAAGGCAAGGAACTGGTACCCTACATTCACACAAGACATGACCAACTAACTAATCTCGAATACAATTTAGGCAAAGTGCAGGACCCCTGGAATCCGACTTAACCCCCGAAAACCCGGCATCCTCCAAAGGATACCGGGAGGGCCGTGCGGGACCCCAATGGAACCCATTTCCTAAATAACTTTCCTTTTAAATACCACTAATTCATACTCACTCGCCCATTCACATCATAACCGTCCTCAATCCTAAATACCCTTTTAGGTCCCTTATGTTCGAGTACGGGCATTTACACAACACATGCTTCGATATTGCGTCAGATTCTGAATGTAGGCTTTCCCTATCGGGCTGCAGTCGCTCATGTATGTCTGGCTTGACAGACAAATCAAAGCGCTTCCAATTATCACTGAAAATTGTAATTAAAAGGCGGTCATTATATAAAATTCACGATAACTTAAAGCTGACAATGTAAACAAAAAATATACGTAAGGGGCTGTTCACATATTATGTAACGCTATTTGTATTATATATAAATTACTTTCAATGGAGATTGTTATTTAAAGACTTTAAACGACATATCCGTTTGGTTCCACGAAGACGAAGCTCAAACAAAAACTCACAAACAAATTAATATCCAAAATCTCAGCTGTCCCCCTTTTCAATTGAGTGTACAATGAAAAACTAACCTAACAATTAGAAAAAGTAATTTTGTTATGGCGCATCATTAGATCATATTTCTTTGAGATCAAAGTTGGCCAGTCCATTATTTTCAGCTGTTATAGGTCGATTATTACCAATTTTTTCGTTATGAATTGGATAATCTGGACACTAACCACATGTGGTTTAAACAGTAAAGCGATATGTGCCACACAGCTCATCTCACAAGCAGTTTGAATTTATAGTCATCTTACGTGGAGATGATGTGAACTGGATTTTGGATGCGCTCCACTCAAAAAATTAGCTTCCAGCAAGTACGCACAAACTCCAATAGAACCTTCCGAGTTCGATCATAATGGTATATTGGGTCCTTTGTTATATATTATCTATACAATAGATATGCCAACAAATGCTCTTACAAGTAATAATACGGCATTTAGTAGTATTTACTCCGGTCCCAAAATTATTTCAACATTATTATATTTTATAATTATGAGCTTGAAATATGGCTGAACAGATGGAAAATTTAAATAAGTCCGACCAAGGGTGCACATGAAAAGTTTACTCTAAGAAGAGGTAACTGCCCTGCAATCATTTCTAACAATGTGATTATTCCCGAGAGTTCTCACGTTAAGTACGTTGATGTACACTTCGATCGCCGTCTCACATGGTCACATCACAATAACTTCAAAATAACTCTGGAGTTAGACGAGAAGATCCTTTTGTACATTTCAATAATTGAACCAATATGGACCTATTATATATGTATATTTAGTTGTAGGGAACGGCTTCTACCTCAAACATTGCCAAATTACTGAAAAGACAATCAAAAATTGTCTTTCCTTGTGGTATATCCTGGAAACCTGAGCAACCTAGTTGAAGATGCGGTAAACAACCCAAATGGGATTCCAGGTCAGGACTAACGTGAAGGGGAGTTATCTTGGAGCCATTCAGATGTAGGGTATAAGATAATTGTACTTGGTAAAGTACGAAACTGTAGCGTCTGTTCAACATGTTAGTTGCGGCTGCAAGCGGGCGTCTGTCTCGAAACGAGCGGCTTGCTTTACAAACGTGGCTCTTGTCTTCGGTCTCATGATCCATCGACTTAGCACTTACGATGCTTTAAACATGGAAGGAAGCAACATAACAGAATATACTACTAAAAGAGGTAGTCATGAAATTAATGAATTTCTATCCCAAGAAATCGGACTATAAAACCTAATATAGGCATGAGACGTACGACATGGAACGTATGCACGCTATACGAAACTGGGAAATTAGAACAACTAAGGCGTGAAATGTTGGGTTATAAAATTGATTTGCTTGGTGCAAGATGGAAAGGGCAAGTGGAAGTTCGGAGCGAAAATACTGTGTTTCTTTACTCCGGTCGCCCGTAGGTTGATATGCATAATAGACTTTCTGATGACTAAAATAATAGCTAAAGCCATGATAGCGTGAGAGTCTAGTCTACGCTACTACTGAAATTCAATCCTTTAAACATCTCTAAGACTTGTAATACGCTGATAAGTATGTCTTCTAAGCCAAAACTCAGGTCACCTTCAAGAAAACACTAGCGCTATCACTGTTGAATCTCGGGCAGCTGGGCCAAAAGGTGGCATACGGCATTCTTCAAACTATTTGGAAATCTCGGCAAATATCAACAACAACTAAGTTACGAATATATAACTTGAATGTCAAGCCCATCTTGTATTACGGTTGCGAAACTTGGAAACGCACAAATGGCATCGACAAGCGCCTACAAACCTTTGCCAACAAATGCTTTGTGTAAATCCTTAATATATGGTGGCCGAATCGCATAAGAAATGAAGATCTACTAAACGCTACAAAGAAAATCCCTGCTTCTATAGAGATATGTCAACGGAAATTGTGGTGGATAGGCCACACACTTCGAAGGAAAATTACCACAATTGCTTTACAAGCGCTTCGTTAGAATGCACAGGGAAGCGGTCGTCGTGTTGATGCACCTGTTACAACGTGGAGAAGGCCATTTGATGAAGAGCAGCAAATAGCGAATGCCTAACATCTCGCAATAGAGTTCGATATAAAACAATGGTTGAGGCCCTATGCTCCACTGGGAGTCAGAAATAACAGAAGAATGTCAATAACACTTTGTTTTATTTCTATTTAAAGATAAAACGCTCTTAATACCCTCTTAATACGTCCTCTGAAGATCAAAAGCAACAAAATTTGGTAAAGTTTTCTAAAGTCCAAAATGAGCCAAATTTTTACTTTTGCCAAAACGGTGGATAATTTGATGGAATTTTAAAAATGTAAAATGCTGAACAAAATGTAGAAAAAGCGTCAAACAGCAATTAGGGTCATACAGTCCTGGAGAATTATTTATGTTAAGATTAGCTAAGAAGAATTATAATTATTTTTAGAGGACTTATGTATTGCTATATCCTGTGTATCAAATCACTTTAAGATGAAATCGCGTTTTACACTTCAATACTTTCATCGCCAAATTTAATTTATTTTTTTTATACTAATTATTATATCCTTATTAATTTTTCACAGTTGGCTTCATATTTAATTCAACTTGTTAATTATTTGTGTATAAAAATTATTTATGTGTGTCATTTTATTTTAATATTTTTTGCAAAATCATTTTCATTTTCTTTTGATAATTTTCATAATAAATTTTTTTAATGACCTGACAATTTGTGAATTTAAAATATTTTTTTATATTTAATAAATTAAAAATTTCAATTTAAGTGGCATTTTATTTTAATTTCATTTAGTATCCTTTTTCATTTATATATGAAAATAATGAACTTGTTTAAGGATATGAATTGATTTTTGCTTATATAAATTTTATATTTTCGCACTAATTGTCCTTTGAAAGGACTTTGACACATATTAATTAATTACTCAGATTTTCATTTTTGTTTTTTTCACTTTTCTTCAAGGATTAAAAAAGCTAAAAAGGATATATTGTACAAAATTTGTAACATCATTTACCATCACTTGTTAGTTTTAATTTTGTTGACATTGCTTTTAATTGAAACTATATTTAAATCTTTATTATTCTTTTTGCGTTATCCTTGATTTTAATAACTCATATAATTCTTCACTTATATCCTTTTCATTTTTTGAACTGCTTTGTCTTTCTTTAACTTTAGAAAGGATCAATTTTCACTGGTAATCCATAATAATGCCAGGTAATCCAATTTGGCTTGCAGTTGACTAATTAATCCAGTTATTAATTGCACTTCAATTCGATCACGATTTTTAAAACACTTCCGTTCGCGTAATACCACGCAAGTTAACTGAACCTGTTGAGGGCCATTCGATCGTCTTTTGAAGCATTTCAAAAGTGGGACAACGTTTAAATTTTTGTTGTAACTTATGTGTCTGCACAAAAAATTTTTGCCGCACTTAAAACGACCCAAAAAAGAAGTAAGAAAGTATTATAGTCGGTCTAGCCCGACTATATGATACTCTGCACCAATTTGACATTCGTCAAATTTTAGTTATTTGGTGGCAAATTTATATTATTAAATAAGATTTTCTCAAAAAGTATTAAACGGTGATTAGGGAGGGTGCCGCCGTTAGAATTATCGATTGTGCGGATTTGTTAGTCCCGATGTCGCAGTAGTCGAGTGAGAGGTGTAGAGATTCTTCGCAACTCCTTTAGCTATGAATGTCATACGGCCAGGGCCGAAGACATTGAACTGGTTGAAAGCAGTTTAAGTGAAAAGCCGCGACTTTCAATAAAAAAATAAGCAGCCTCACTGGGACTTTCAGGAGCGATTATTCATGAAATTAAAAAAAAGTAATTTGAAGTTCCATTCCATCAAACACAAATCGTTCAAGTATTGTAAGAAAGTGACTTTAATTTACGCAAAAAATGTAGTGAAACGGTGTTGGAGCTTTTGTGCACCTTAAATCCCATTATTTCTTTGGGCGTCAGGGCTCATTTTCATTTAAACGGTCACGTCTCCAAGACCTAGTGAAACGATGTTGGAGCTTTTGTGCACCTTAAATCCCATTATTTCTTTGGGCGTCAAGGCTCATTTTCACTTAAACGGTCACGTCTCAAAGAACCTCTATTGAAACATCAAAAACCATTGCATTGCCCTAGGGTAACTGTCTGGTGTGCCTCAATCACACATTGGACAATTTTTTTTTTTGAAAATTCTCGAGGCCAGGTGATTACTGCGTATTACGATTCGAAAGAAATTATTTCTGAAACGCAATGCTTAAAGCATACAAATTCAAATAGTTTTATTTTTGAATCAAGATACGTAGTCAACGGTGAAAATTATCGACGAATGATTACGGAATTCCTTTTGCCAAACCAGCGATCTTATCCATCGTACTCTTCTTCTTCTTCTTCTGTTATCCTTGACTCCCAGTAGAGCATAGTTCCTCAACCATCCTTTTATATCGAACTCTATTGCGAAATGTTAGGCATACTTCATTCCATGAATAGTTTGCTGCTTGTAACTCCACATTAATTGACCTTCTCCGCGTTCCAGCTGGTGCACCAACATGACAGCCGCTTCCTTGTGGATTCCAACGAAGCGCTTGTCGAGCAATGTCGGTATTTGGCCTTCGAAGTGTGTGGCCTTTCCAACGCCATTTCCGTTGACATATCTCTACAGAAGCAGGGATTTGGTTTGTAGCGCTTTGTAGATCTTCATTTCTTATGCGATTCGGCTACCATATAGGTATTTAGGATTTGGCGAAAGCATTTGTTTGCAAAGGTTTGTAGGTTCTTATCGATGACATTTGTGCGTTTCCAAGTTTCGTAACCGTAATACGAGATGGACTTGACATTCAAATTATAACTTAGTTTTTGTTGATATTTGCCGAGATTTCCTTATTTCACCTTATTAATACGCGATTCAATATTCTCGTCGGCACCACCTTTTGTAGATACCAAACTACTAAAGGTACCTACACATCCAATAAGCTCATTATCCATATTGATGTGTTTCGACGGGTTTGCGCCATAGCCTCCAATCATAATCTTTGTCTTGGAAATATTAATTTTCAGCCTAGCTGCCCGAGATTCAACAGTGATAGCGTTAGTGTTTTCTTAAAGATGACCTGAGTTTTTTTTTATTTAAAGGGTGTCCATTGGATACCGCGTCTACCATTCAGTGTCGTGTGCATTATATTGTCGATGACAAGGATAAAAAATATAGGTGACAAGATACATCCTTGTCTTCCTTCAGTAGTAACTTCAAACGGATTAGGGTAAATTGCCTATTTATGTAGGACCCGACATTTAAAATTCACATATACAATCTAAATCATATGATTAGAATCACTTAAATTTCAGTTTTTAGCAGGCCATATTTTTTTATGCGTTTTGTCCACAACTAACATTGTAGTACCGTAGCAAAGGTTTCAATACATGATAATTTTGGTAAAAATTATCATTTATTATAAGTTTATTGATAATAAATTAGATGTTTTAGAAGTGAGTGCTTCCACTTTAAATATGCGATGTTTTATTGAATCATAAAGTGATTTTAAATAATTAAAAGAAATATCATTCCAGGAGTCTTTAATAGTTTAAATTAATAATTCCTTATTATCGAATTGTCTTCTTCCCTCATAGACCTTTCGCGATAGCCAACCCAAAAAATGTTTAATTATATTTAGATCAGGAGAATAGGGGGCCAGTTAAGGATTCAAACATTTTGTCTCGAAATAAATTCCTTTACCACCCTCGCATTATGAATTAGGGCATTATCTTTTTGCAAAATCCATTCAATAGGCCCAAAAATTTCACTTAGTTTAGGGAATGCCGACTGAAGCAGAGTTTTATAGGTTTCTCCAGTCATTTGTGAACTTTGAAATTCTAAATCTATTGTGTCGTAATAAGTTATCGCACTCCAGGTCATAAGTCCGTCCCTTCTGCTGTGATGAAATAATAGTTATAGCCGTCCGGTCCATCAAAATTAAATTTCTTTTTCATCAGTAAAAACTACACTACGCCAATCATTAATATGACCTCTAATTTGAACGTCTCAACTCATATGCTCTCTTGCAAAATGTAATCTAGTTTCTTTGCGTACGTCATTCAGCGGCGGCTTTTTCTTCGTCTTTTTTAATTTTAGATACTCACAGCTTTCAATAGCTCTTGATATTGTTGAAACATTTGCGTTGTCATAGTTTTAGTGTCTTTTAAATATTTTATCACAGTTCTGTGACTTCGCCCAATTTTTCGCGCAATAGCGCGGTAAGAATGCCCTTCCGAACGATAAGCGTAAATTTTGTCTCTTTCCGCTGCTCTTAAAACACTTTTTTACCCATTTTCTTCAATGTTGATTAAAACGCAATATTTTTCTTCTTTTGCAGGTATAACGTGCTAATCAAAGCCAACTAATTGCAAAAAATAAAAATGCAAATTATATTTACTACGATACAAAAATTTTTTAAAATTCCCAATAGATAGCTCCTATTAAAACTGTCGAAGGCCTTCATAAAGTCGATAAACGATACGTAAATGGGGGTGCGGAATTCATTACATTGCTTTAGTACTATTCTTAATGTGTTGATTCAACACAAGATCGAATCTCTCTGAATCCAAACTGATTTTCGCGAAGTGTAGCGGAACTGCATCGGATATTCTATTCAAAAGTACTTGACTTAGTGTTTTGCTCGGTATTGGAAGAAGTGTTATACCGCTGTAGTTATTGCAGTCTTTGGAGTTACCCTTTTTGGTATTTTGACTAGTATACCTTCATTCCAGGAGGTTGGTAGAGCTTCTTCTTCCAATATTTTACGCACAAATGTCTTTCCCGATCATTCAACATCACATAAAAACATCTCCGCTTAAATATTGTCATTGCCCGGGGCCTTGTTGCGCTTAAGGCTTTTAGTGGCATTCTTTACTTCTTGTATTGTTGGTAGATTGTCCCAAATTTCATTGAATATACTGTCATGGTTGGTTTCATTACGCACTTCCGTCATTGGTTCTAATCCAATAGGGTTGTTTAATGTTGACTTGAAGTGTTCCATCCAGCGTATTAATTGTTCACCCGGGGTTGAGAGAAGTGTACCGCTACTACTCAATATGAGACTGTTGGTGTAGGTAGGTTTGCCACACAACGTTCTTAATTTATTGTATAAGGTCTTTATGTCGCCTTTACTTGCAGCTGATTCAGCTTGGCTCACTTGTTCATCTATCCACATACTCTTGTCCATCCTTGCAGACATTTTTATTCTGTTGGATAGGTCACGGTATGTTGTACGAAGCATTCAACGACTCCGTTTTCATTTTGTATTCATTAATAATTTCATTAACATATTCCTTGAAGATCGTATAGCCATGACCCACTCAGAAATTACAAATTCCGGTTTCGAACTAAACATCATCTCCTTCACTGAGTAATCCCTTTAATCTGATCACGATTCTTAACCTTGAAAGGAAGTAATTCTTTACTTAAGCTTTGTATTCAGAACTAAATTTCGATGTGTTACAAACATCAGCACAAACCCATTATACCCTTTCTAGTTACAGTGGTGAAGGGTATTAATACTGAAATTATTGCAAATAATTTTTATGCTGTTCTAAGTAAAATTTGGTTTAATATTTTAATAAAAATTACAATTATATTAATGAAAATATTGGTCTGCCTGCCAATTGTTGCTGACTCGTAGAAAATTTTAAAGTTTATTGGCTGTAAAAAATAAAGACGGTTCATTTTGTGTTTAAAGACAAGTCTAAATTATAGGAAAAGAAAATAAAACTCTTAAAAATTTAATTTTAGCTTAGACTAGGAAATTATTTGTTATTTTTAAAATTTAGCTAGAGTTAGGCTTTTTTCCATTATAATTCTACTCAAATTTCATAAATATGCGTGAGGGAGTTTGTTAATGGCCAAAAAGGGGTCATTGAACTAAAAAAAATGCATATTTATTTCAATCATTGAACTTTATGTAGAATTTCTTCAATTAAAACGGAATTTTTCTTTCGATTTCAAAAAGTTTTCACGCCATACGAGGGTTGTTTTTGTATGTTACAATATTAGAGAAAACGAATCAAGATTTATCATCGAAAATGTGTTTATTAACTTTCAAAATATGTATTCTCCAAGAAGATTAACACACTTATTTTAAACGTATCAACCAAATCCTTCATCAGGTGCCGAAAAACGTTCATATCGAAATATATTTCTTATAGTAAGTACGTCGAAATGACACAGAAAAACCACGAGACACTTAATTTTGGGCATACTCCTTTTTAAAAGTTTAGGTCAAAATCAAGAGATAATCCATTATAAAATTTGTACTGTATCGCATGCTATTTTAATTCTATTCGATTTTTATCTCCGATTTCGATGAAATTTTATATAAACATTCTCCAAATTCATACACTTTTTTAATTTCTTCAAAATTTTGAATTTCGCTTCGGATCGGATTTTATAGTGGTCCAAAGTAAGTTTTTTTCAAAACATACTCATTTTATATGCCTATAACTTTTAATACGGTTATCCGATTTTTATAAAACTTTAGTGTTTTTTCTGCAATTTTGTTAAAAATGTAATTATTTTTAATATTGGAAAATGGTGCTTTCATCGTTGCGTTAAAATATACACGTAAGAAAATAAAAATCAAAAAAGTTGAGGTCGATATCTTTAACAGAATTCGCCGAATTTTGCCAAAATGTAATGGATAATGTATACTGATGTTCTTTTTTAATTGGATAAGCTAAACCCTTTTTTTGTGAAAAGTGTGAATATTTTTGAAACCGACCTGAGAAAAATGTACCATTTTCCAATATAAAAAACAAGGTAAAGACTAGTCTGGAAGATTCTTGAACTTCTTCAGGTCAGCAATTACAACCTATCCGTCCATTATTGGAAGATAGTTAGGGTTTCTGAACCTGAAAGACTTCTAAGAAGGATAATCGTCATACAGACGTAGGATACCTTTGCTCCAATACGTGAGATGAGCGGGAGGACTTTCTACTGCTTTGAAGAAATCCGCCTCCATGTCTACCTTGGAGATGGAAGCGTATCAGCAAAAACTCTATAATATACATTTTTTGTTCTGCCAAAAGTGTGTGCGACTTAGCTTCCTCTCATTGGATAATCGTCTCCATTAGTTGTTTTCGAATTAAGCAATCCCTAGGTAGTTTAAATTTTTTTCGTATTGTTGATGAGGATGTGAACGTGGAAGTTGATGAGGAAGTCAGGATGACTAATGGATATTGATAAAAAAAATTAAGATGGCTAATCGTGGTATGGTCGAATTAATGACTCAGTCGAATTAATGACTCTTAATTCGGCAATCCAGCTAAGCACTGTTGGAGTTTGGTCTCATTTACCTATAAAATTCTGCATAAAGTTTCCAATATCCATAACAACGTGAACTACTGTATATCCACTCTTTGATAAATCGTTTACTGTGATAATCTCAGGAGATCCTTGTTTTAATATTGGGTGTCTGGAGGTATACACAGATAGATCTAAGTCAAAGAAGGGGTGGGGAGAGGCTTCTACGTTTCTCTATTAGGGAAGGAAGTCTGTGTTAAGCTCCCTGACTTTACGACCCAAGCAACGCTGTTTTAGTCATCGGCCAAAAGCCATTATTTACGGTGTCATTCCCTGAATGTTCCAATTATTAAAATAATTAAGATTTTCTTTGGAAAATTTATACAAAAAATCGTTCGCCGTTGAAAGAGTTCTATATAAAAATTTGCGCTGTAAAAATATTTTCTTTAGTAAATCTTCCGAAAGTATTTCATAAAAAAAATCTTTTGCTATTAAAAAAAATATTTTCATAATGAAAAATGTAAAAAAATCAATAGAATTATTTTAAATATATCCACAAATAATTAATTTAAATTAAAATAATACAAATTTCGGTCTAAGTCCCGTTTCACACGAATCAGGTTTACTTGATCATTGTTTTATTTTTTAAATCAATCAAGTATAAATATCATTGCCGATGAAAATTTATTTTCATTTCGATCGATGAATAAAAATGAGGGATTTATATTTGAAATATAAGCATGAAATAAATATTAAAGGAAGTGCCACTTACTTTTTATTTTGTAAACATTAACTATTTGACAAGAAAGAATATCTGAAGTTTACTCAAAAAATGAGGCTACCTTACTTTTCAAAAAAATCGCATTTAAGTATCAAAATTGTTTGGTAATTTTTAATATTTTTTAACTTTATTTCCCTATTATCCTTGACTCTCAGTGGAGCATAGGGCCTCAACCATTCTTTTATATCGGAATGTTAAAGATTTTGTGGACATAAGGTCTGTAATACAGGTAGAGACTGGTTATTGAGTATTAAGTTATTTGCCATTAGGAGCCAGCGGCAAACTGTAGGTCTTCTTCAATTAGTCTAAAAATATAATCTAGTACATGTCCTTGGCTGAAAGAAGTCCCCTCTATTTTACTTGTAGAGTTTGGGAAAACTTAGTAAGTAAAGTTTTTGAACTGAGATCCACAAAATTGCTCCTAGTGGGTGCTTTCATGTCAGTCATGTTTTCAAAGTCTATCGAGTCCTTCCCTAAACTTTTAGGAAAACAAGCTGTGAATATTATCTCAAACGCCGCAGCAGTTTGCCCGTAATTCGTTATTCAGTAACACATACGAAATATTTTTTTAATTTAATGGTATAATTGAGATCTTATCTGTTTTAGCATCTACAAAGCTACAAACTACAAATTTTATTAGACTATTTATTGAAAATATTAGTTATTTTAAGTTTAATTTATTTTTTTTTTTTCAAACTACACATTTTAGTTTACAAATTTCCATAAAATAATCTACGAGTGTGGCAACGATCTTTGTGATATTGACAAAATATACAAACTTCAAAGATATTCTTTATAGTCAAAAAATTTGAAGTGGCACTTCCTTTAGTATTTATTTCATGAATATAAGTATGCCTCATGATGAAAATTTTAAATATCTTGAACGATAAATATCCGAACAGAAAAATATTTTATTGATTGTTTTATTTTTGAACTTCTGTTTTGACTTTGAAAAATAAAATATTTTTAACAATGAATGTATGAATATGTTTCCAATTAATGGAATGTTTTAGGACATAGAAGTTAAACCTAATAGTCCTAATGGAACTATTGGTGGTTTCTTTGACTCGCAAAACCATTTCAACATAAAATTTGCAACTAATTAAATTTATTGTTATTTAAACGTCCTAAAGACTTTTTAAACCAGGACAAATCTTCTTCTTCTGTCATTCTTGACTCCCAGTGGAGCATAGGGAATGGAAGGATGCAGAACTGCCTGTCGTCTCTAGGTACCAGGTAAGAACTGTATCCAATTCCCACTCTAACCTTCTCGTGGTACATCCTGGAAACCTTAGCAACCTAGTTTTAGATGTGGTAATTAACCCGTGTGGGATTCTAGGTCAGGACTAATATAAAAGGGAGCCATTCCAACGTATATGGTCTAAGGGTCTAAGATAATTGTACTTCGTAAAGTACGAAAATGCAGCGTCTGTTCAACATGTTAGTTGCGGCTGCAAGCGGGCCTCAGTCTCGGATCGAACGGCTCGCTATACAAACGTGGCTTGTGTCTTTGGACCCATCACCCATCGACTTAGCACTCACGATGTTTTAAGCATGGAAAGAAACAATATTACAGAATATACTACTCCAAGGGATAATCATGCGAGAAATCCCCCTGCTACGGCAGTTGGCGCAAGGATTTTGGAGTTTCCTAATCTATGTAAGAACATTATGATGAATAAAACCAGGACAAATACAGAAATAAAATTTGAATATTTTCTATCAAATTTTTTTCATCGGATGAAAAAAGATGAAAATAATTTTGAACTGATAAATATCCCAAACGATTTTTTTGTTTTTTATTTTCATCGGATTGAAAAACGATACAAAATTTTTCGAACAATTAAAAATCTTTAGGGATATTTATTATTTTTTAAACTTCAATGATTGTTTTTGTATGGATTAAAATATGAAAATATTGTTTTAAAAGTATTAATCATGAAATAAATATTAAAGGAAGTGCCACTTACTTTTTATTTTGTAAACATTAACCATTTGACAAGAAAGAATATCTGAAGTTTACTCAAAAAATGAGGCTACCTTACTTTTCAAAAAAATTCCATTTAAGTATCAAAATTGTTTGGTAATTTTTAATATTTCTTAACTTTTTTTTTCCTATAATCCTTGACTCCCAGTGGAGCATAGGGCCTCAACCACTCTTTTATATCGGAATGTTAAAGATTTTGTGTGGACTATAAGGTCTGTAATACAGATAGCGACTGGTTATTGAGTATTAAGTTATTTGCCATTATGAGCCAGCATCAAACTGTAGGTCTTCTTCAATTAGTCTAAAGATAGAATCTAGTACATGTCCTTGACTGAAAGAAGTCCCCTCTATTTTACTTGTAGAGTTTGGGAAAACTAAGTAAGTAAAGTTTTTGAACTGAGATCCACAAAATTGCTCCTAGTGGGTGTTTTCATGTCAGTCATGTTTTCAAAGTCTATCGAGTCCTTCCCTAAACTTTTAGGAACACAAGCTGTGAATATTATCTCAAACGCCTCAGCAGTTTGCCCGTAATTCGTTATTCAGTAACACACACGAGTTTTTTTTTTTTTTAATTTAATGGTATAATTGAGATCTTATGTGTTTTAGCATCAAACAAGCTACAAACTACAAATTTTATTGATTAGAAAATATTAGTTATTTGAAGTTTTATTTATTTTTTTTTTTTCAAACTACACATTTTAGTTCACAAATTTCCATAAAATAATCTTCGAGAGTGGCAACGATCTGTGTAATATTGACAAAATATACAAACTTCAAAGATATTCTTTATAGTCAAAAATTTTGAAGTGGCACTTCCTTTAGTATTTATTTCATGGTATTAATATTCGGTCTCTGGCATACACATTTTTAAAGTTTTCGTAAACTTGAAAGAACGGTCAGGTTTGCTCAATTTTAATTCTGTCAGTTTTTTCTCATACAAATTCAAGGCTTGATAAGCCAAACCTGACTAATGTAAAAGTAGACTTAGTTTGATTATTATAACACCCTTTACACCATGATGAAAGAAATTAGTAAGGTATAACCGTTCTCTCTTTTGTCAGCCATATTAACTTTCTGACGTTTGATCGAATTATTATTTTCTTTTCTCAAATTAAGCTACCATACTACTTTTAAAAATCCCAGTTTCCCAACAAACCAAACGATATCGTAATGATATCATAACGATATCATTTACTCGGCAAGCAATTCCGAGAATGATATCATTTTAGACTCGAAAGTAATAGCTGTCTCCTAACAAAAGGTACACTCGATAATGATATTATATTTATTGAAAAAAATAATATCATTAACGATATCGATTATAAGAGGCAGAACGATAGTTTCGCGATATATGCCGAGATTTCAAAAAATAATGATATTGTAATGATATCATTAATTATAACTAATAATAATTCATAAATGATATCAATAAAAATGAAAATGCTGCATTTTAAGCTCTTAAGTGTTATATTTATATTATTTATTAAATTTAATATTATAAAATAAATAAAATAATGAGTTTTTTCTCAATTTAAGTTGAACATCTATTACACTTATATTTGTGATTTCTGGTGATGATTATCTGCAAAAAATAAGAATTTAGGAAGATGTATACAGAGTTGTTAAATAATTCGTAATGTATAGTCGATAAAATGTGAACTAATTGTTACACAAATTGTTGTGCAGTGGTTCAGTTGTATAAAATAAAGGAGACATTTACTTAGGGTCTATTATTGTCATCAATTGACCGAATTGTATTTAAAATTTTAAACTAATCAAAGGATTACAATAATGTATATAGAAAAGGGGGAATATTCTTACCTCTTCTTTGATAAATCGGCATCAGATGCGACTTTGAGCAGCAATCTACACTAATCGCTCCACGAAATCTTAAAAAGAACATATTGAATTATTAATTTACAGAATTATTAAATAAAATAACAATAATACTTACACGCTTTATGAATTAAATAGGCGAAATAAATATCGATTAAGTAAAACGCCTTAAGATAACTCTTTCCAAATCTGTTGAAAAAACTAATGTTTTATATTATATATTTTAAAGAATAGACAAAAAGATATAATTATGTTAATATTCTTACCAAATATGACTGCAACTGTATTTTAATCCGCGGTATTTTCATATAATTATACACACATGTATATAGATTGTAATTTATTCTCACAATTAATTTTACAGAAAATTTTTGATTTTTATTTCTAAGTCAAAAATTTTCTTAACGAGTTTTCATTACATTTTTTAAAAAATATAATATTACAATTATATCATTTAGTCTTATAATTTATGAGTCTAAAAACTCTTGAAATATTATATTATAAACACAATCACGACTGCAGGCTACAACCTGTTAAAATTAGAATACATTCATTCAAATAGAAATCATTTTTTTAAGCGTCGACAGAAGTTGCAGATATAGACAAAAAAATATATACATTTTATGTATAATATAAAAATGTATATTTAATAAATAAAATTTTACTTTTATTGAGTTCGAGTTACATAAATATTATTTATATAACTCTAACTCAATAGAAGTAAAATTTTACGCTGTCATAACTAACTCGCTACATATGCTAGAGCTAAGTAGTTTATGTTATATAAAAGCCCAGTATATCCTGTATAAAATTCATTATATAAAAGACCATACTTATATCTATGTTATTTTAAGATATGCTCATTTTTATAAACAAAGTCGGTTGTAAAAATAAATTTTGAGTATATGAGCTCTTAATCTTTATAAATCGGAATAATGTATAATATATCATTTGAATGATACTTTCAGTAGCTTTTGTTTGATATACCAGTTTATATCGGATTAATCTTCTAAAGTTATGCCGTATAATTTTTGAAATTTAAAAAGCCCGTAATTCTCATACTATAAAATATCACACCAAAATCTATCTATAAGAACATATTTGAAGATACGTTTTTTAAATAAAATTTTGGTGAAAATAAAATTTTCAATCCCAAAAAGAAGCTGAAGAAACTGTAACATAAATTATAAAAAAATATGTTACACAAAAATACTTTAAATATATTATGATAAAATTGAATTGTCTCAAGTCTTTTTTTTTCCTTGTGCAGGATCCGCTAAACTTTATAAAATAAGTTTTAACGAAATGTTTACAACACATTACACATTATACGTTCAAAATTTCCTGATAATAATATTCCCATTTCTCACATGTGGCAACGACTTTTATAATTGTTTACAAAAAACAAATTTCAAATATTTCGCATTTACTTCAAAAATTTTTTTTTTGTAAGAGAGAACGGTTATACCTACAATTTTTTTGCCATGCTTTACACCACAAGCTACAACGAAGTTCAAATTCCGCATATAAAATAAAACAAAGTTAATGTTTTGTAAATTTTTGTACAAAAATAGTGTGTTATTTTCAAAGATTTATCAAACATAAATAATTCACTAAAATAGATTTCAAAATGTTCGTAAAAATTAAACAAACTTCTGCTAAAAACTAAAAAAAATATAATAAATTCTAAAATAAAACAAAGCTTAAATTCATAAGCTGGATAAAGTAGAAAATAGGAAAATTCATTATAAATATATATTCAAAATATACAGGATTAGGAAGGATATAACGAAAATTTTTAATAATTTTACTTGAGTACGTTAAAATACGTAACCATTCAAGGCAATAATATGTCTATATTTAATTTAATTTAAGCCATTTTACATCTTATAAAACTATAAAATTAAAGGAACTTGTTGGGTTGATTTTTACAAAGTCTTTAAAAAAAGTTCCAAAAATCTTTTCAAGAGATCATCTAAAATATGATTGTTATTATTCAAATAAGGCAGTTTCCGGTATAAAAATTTAAATTCAAAATATGTTATTTATCATTTGTTTCAGACATTAAAACCCAAAGGTTTTTTATGGTTACGATTTTCATAGAGGTCTTTCATAAGGTCACGAAACAATATAGGATTAATGTTTGCACTTACTTTAAATAAAACAAACCAATCACTATAAGTCATTTCCTCGATGGCAGCGCGCACATGCGCCTTCGGCATAACACGTAATTTAGTGTGCAACAATTTTAAACGAAACGGTTCATTGAATATAAGTATACCGCGATAAATCAAATTCAAACCCGATAAAATGCAAATAGCCAAAAACCAAAACCATAGAAAAGCAAATAGTTTTTCATTCAAAATGTTCAAAGGCAACAAACAGAGTATATCCAAGGAAGTGGTGGAACCGGAATAGCCATACTTCACCATATGACACTTGGCTATTTTAGGAAATACACGTGAGGTCAATACATTCCATTTAGTCCAATCATAGTTAGGAATGGCGGCTATAGCCTGTACATACTTTGACCAAAATCCATTAAGAAATACTTCCAGCATTAGGATGTTTAAAACACTTATAATGAAATTAAGTGTCTCACAAAACAGATAGCGGGCATTATAGCAAAAGTGTATGTCCCTATAGTCAGAGGTAAAATATTTGACCAATAATTTACTTCTGGATAAGTATGTCTCCTCCGCCACCAATGCAGTACCTAAAATAATTTGATTTTTTTTAATGTAAAAATTAAAAAAAAAATATTCGAATTTTCTTAAGAACTTACCAACTTCTGAACAAAGCTGCTTTAAACGCTGACCTTCCCAGATTTTCCAAAGAAATGAGGGAAAATAAAATACTAAGGCCTCTAAAATTAGAATTAATATAATCCATTGATAGTAACGTAGGTAGACACGCTCTGTAATGCCGGGTCTTTCGGGACCAACACCTTAAAAATAAATTAGTTGATAACAAATATGGGCATTTAAAATCTTAGAAGAATGAGATATACTTTGTAGGAGTCAGTAATCGTGCTTAGTCATAGTTCTTGACATCTCTAATCCTTGTAAAAACTAAAGTATTAGTTCTTGTTAAAGTTCTAGCCATAACTTTAGTCATAGCTTTATTAATAGCTCTAATTATAGCATTAGTCATAGCTGGAATTATGCCTGTCATAGCTACAGCCATTGTGATCATAACTTTTTAGATATGGCTCTAATACTACTTAGTCATAGCTGTACTAGATATTTGTAGCTTTAATCATAGGCCTAGACATAGTTCCGGTTAAAGTTCTAATGAGAGCTCAAGTCTTCTTCTGTAATCCTTGACTCCCAGTGGAGCATAGGGCCTCAGAGCTCAAGTCTTAGCATTAGTCATTTGTTTATAATTCTAATTATAGACCTAGTAATGGCAGATACCTTAACGCCTCCGTCAGTATCCAGTCGCTCTCTCGTTACCAGGGTTATGACGTGAGCGATCTCAATTCCCGTATACTCGTGGGATCAAAATTTCATCAACAATAAATAAAAAAAAAAACAATATAAACACTGATGGGACTTCCTTGGAGGACAGCTTCAGAGCCAGACGGGACACACCAGAGAGGGACGATATTGACGAACTGAATCTTTTTAGTGACATTAAAGCGAATATACACCATCAGAAGGTGACTATATACGTCGATAGCCAGGCTGCGCTCATGACGGTGCGGGGACATAGCATCACCTCCAAACTAGTTAAAAAATGTAGGATAGCTCTTTTAAGCTCTTAAGTCAAAGAGTTACAGATATTGCTCCACCTATCTTTCACTTTTATCTGGGCATTAAGTCTTGGATCAGCAAGAAAACCACAAAGACATGGGAAAACATGGTTGCGTGTAGGACATCAAGAGCTCTATGGCCTAAACCGGACATTAGTGGAACCAAAATTCTACTAGGTCTGAATAGGTCAAGCTTAAGAAAATGTATAGGGTTCTTGACCGGACACTGTGTCTTAAAATCGAGGTTAAATAGATGGGATGGTAGCAGTCCGGACCTCTGCAGATTATGAGGATAACACATTCCCTAAATCAAAGGCTCAGACATCTAGGCAGCAGATTCTTTGCTGAACTTCAGGATCTGCAACAGTGCAATTTGCATGATATTGTAGGGTTCACCACTGGTCTCAGTTGGCTTATAAGAGAGCTCTCCTTCTATACTCTTCTTTTCTCTTCCTCTATCTTCAATCTCCTCTTTTCTTCTCTTTAGTAAAGGATCAAAATGGACCCCTGGGGACCTCCGAGTGACACTTGACACTTATTATAGGTCTAGTCATAGCTGTAACCATAGTCCCAGTCATAGCTTTTGACAAAGCTCTTGTGATAGCTCTAGTGATAACTCTAGTCATAATGCAATTCATAGCTTTATTCTTAGTTTTAGCCATAGCTCAAGGTATAGCACTGAAGATGAGTCGTAGAAGCTGTAACCATAGTCTAGCTGTAGTCATAGTTCTAGTCATAGCTTTAGGCAAAGCCCTGGCCATAGCGCTAGTGATAATTCTAATTATGCTTTAGTAACGCTCGACTAATAGATCTTACAGTAGCTCTGGCCATGTCTAGTCATAGCTCTAGTCACAGTTGAAATGGTACCACATTAACTTACCTTCCGATATCGCATTCGCTCTATCGCGTACTAACGCATTTGCACTGCTAGTCAAATTTTTCACTTCACTTATTTGCAGATTTAAATCATAATAGTTTAGAATGTATGTTCCCATTGTCCAGCAAAAGGAATTAACATATTCGTTATTTTTCTCGTCACTTATGCACATGATGGGATCACCAAAATATTGTTTGGCCGATAGGAGGAACGAGCATGTCAATAGTATGACCACTGTGCACTTGGAATGGAGTGTAAAGATGATGTCATAAATATGTACCGACTTAAATTGTAGATATTTGGATAAGGGTTTGACAGCTGCATACATGTTGCTCCAGTCCTGTGAGGCAACACGTTCTTCCAAGATAAGTTCAATAAGTTCTTGAATTATTTTTTCAAATGCGTAACACTAAATTTGTCGTATTAAATGTTCATAATTAAAGCGCGTCCTTTATTTCTTTATCTGCCTTATTTTTATATTTTTTAATCAGTTTTTTTTTTAATTTGTCATTCAGGAAATTAGAAAAACGTGCTTTTTCTAAGTCGAGTTATTTTTTTAATATTTTTTGTATTTATTTGTTTTTGTAAATTGCAATTTTAACAACAACATCAATTATAACGGTACTCTATAAATGAAGGCGCCTTAAAACATGCAATCATTTTAAATGATCTACTTAATCTATTACATTTTTCAGTGGGTGGTTCGTAAAAAGTGTTATCAATATGAAAAACATAGGGAGCTCTAAGGCATGGCTGTTTTTACTTGTTCTTTACCATAAACCAGAACTAGACTGTGGACGAAACTGTCAAGTACATTTAAAAGACGTCAAAAGTACATTTGAAAGACGTCATCTTCATATAAAAAATCTCATTATACTCTTTTTTTCTATTTTTTCTATTTTTTTTGTGCCTAGTAAAACATATGAACGCACTCTATGCGGTACTCTATGTTCTTAACCCTCTAAAACTTAACCATGACAAATTTAACTATTTTTTCCAAAATCTTATTAAACAGTAGCTATAAATGTATTTAAATATTTTTGAAGACTTTGAAAACTAAATTCTTTGGCTAAATAGGGAAAATGGTAAAAATGGTGCAATCATTGAATAAAGTCTCAAAATGTAAAATTCTCTTATATTACTCAAACAACAAAAACCGTTTTTATATTATCATAATCGAAAACAATTTATTTGCAAATAATGTAAAGTATTTGCAATAAAAATCAACAAAATATTAGAGCCGGCATTAAAAATTAGGTCCCTTTCAATGAGTCTAAAATAGAATCGGATGCAGCTCATTATCTGAGAGAAGTACCATTGTTCCAATTGGAATGCAGTGGGAATAATGAATAAATGAAATCAATTTAAGAAACTTTCAATTTTCAAATGTTTTTTCTTAAATGAACATCTGCTCAGGATTGAAAAAAGTTTCATATCAAATGTTAAAGTTATTATATTTTAAACGTTTAAAACAATTTTTTTTCTCTTAATAATAATATCTTCAAACCAAAGATATTATTATTATCTTCAAACCAATAATATCTTCAAACCAAAGATATAACAATATCTTCAAACCAAACCCCTAAATTCAATAAGCGGATTTTTTTTTCTAAAATTTACAATTTTTTTAATTCACACCAGTATACATAAGTTTAAACGTCTATTATAAGTATCTAACTTTTGATTGTTTTGAAGGCTGTTGAAATTGGCTGAAATAGGTTCAATATTTCGAATTTAGATTTTGGCTACAAATATTAGGTTTGTGTTGATTTTTGTAACTCACACAAATATCGTTAAAAATTAATGTGATAACGAATATTGGCTTCAAATGTTTAAATGCCTTTGGATTTTCGGCATAACACTTGCCTAACGGAGCACCTGTTAGAAACATCATCATCATCAATTGTCTTTTAATTGCAAATAATGTAATAGTTTACTATTCGGTGTTCTTTTATTAAAAGAAAAGGTGAAAAAAAATAGTTTTTCTGAAAACCCAGTGCCAAAATTCTCAATATGAAAACGATGAAGTTTTCGTTACCGAAAACTACTATAAACTTTTAGTCTGAATGTAATATAATTAAGTACCCAACAAAATAAAAATTAACTTCATCCAAAAGATGATTTTTTTACAAAATTAAAAAAAAATGTATATATGTTTTTGAAATTAATTCCAAATAAATCCCAACTTTGTTCCAGCGCTAATAGATTTGAAACAACCGATTAATTTAATTAAGTCTTCATATTTGAAGCACTCTGTACAATGTGAATTTTATGTGCTACCCTGTAGAATAAAAGTAATAGATCATTGATCTAGAAACATTTTTTAAAATTAAAACTTCAACGGCTGTAAATGAAAAATGTTTGCATCTAGTTTTGTTGACGTGAACTAAAAATAGTAGCTTTTTCAAAATGTTGGATGTTACAAAGCATTTATATAAATATTTACGTGTGAAAAGCGTAAACATATATGATATCATTTTTATATTACATTCCAAAATTACCGTGGTCATATTGCTCACATTCGCTTTGCTCCTCTCGGCCAAGCAATACTTTGGTGATCCCATTACCTGTATGACGGATCTCAAGTTTACAAAATTTGTCCATTCCTATTGCTGGACCATAGGTACTTTCATAATACCGACGACAACCATGATCGACGATCGCAAATCTATAAGCGTGGGAGTGGGTCCTAATCAAAATGAACACTTAACGCTTCGCTACTATCAATGGGTGGCGATTGTGTTGCTATTGGAGGCGTTTGTGTATTATTTTCCTTCATTTCTATGGAAGGTATGGGAGAACAAACGCTTGGAAAATTTATGTTCGTCCATCGGTAAGTTTTGCTATAACTTTGTTGATAAATGTTTCCTTCAGTTGTTCTATCTATAGTTCCAGCTATTATAAGTGAGGATGATAAACAGAATTGTATCAAGCGTTTGGTAAAATATTTTAATGCCAATAATAAGATTGTCCATACAAATTATGTAATCAAATTGTTTTCCTGTGAATTGTTAAATCTCAATATAAGCGTAAGTACATGTTAATATAACTATGAGTATTAATGAAAAGAACGAAAAGTCGATTATAATTAACAATAGAGGATACACTACAGTTATTGAGTTTTATAAATAATATACATCATCACAACATCATCACTATTATTGTCCCTAGTCTATGGACTTCTCTAGATTCAGTTCCACAAAACGCACAGACTTAATAGTGAGAAGAAATCAGTAGTTAGGGATCTCGGGTGTGTTGGGCATTGGAGTGTTAGGAATCATGAGGACTTTTCGAACATGCTGGTAAAGTTTGTATCCCAGTAAGAGCAGTGTCAAACGTTTGGAAAATATTGACTTTTTCATATGATATCAAACTTTTTTCAAACCTTAGCAGAAGTTTCAGATTCACATTTCTTTTAAAATAAAGGTTCATTTGAGAATAAACTTTGAAAGATTATCTTAATGTTTGATAATGATTTGAGAATATCCTTCATTATTAATTTGAGAAACTATAATTGTTCAAACGTTTATTCTCAAATGAACCTTCATTTGAAAATAACTGTGAATATCAAACTCCGGAAAACTTTCGATATCAAATGAAAAAGTCAATATATAATATATTATATATAATAATTTTTCACACGTTTGAACAATGTTCTTTCTGGGAATATATTATTTTTTTTTAGTTTTTGGCAGCCTTCTTTGTTAGAAAAAGTGGGGGAGTCCACCAAGCACAACAATCATGCGGTAAATAACTCAGAGAATGGATCTAGAAACTGATCTGATAACATTATAGAAGGAACTGTTTTTAGCATTTCCTTTTGTCATTCAGTGGTAAATCCTCATAGGTATGGATCTCTAAGGACATTTTTACGCAGACTGTCATGTCCTGAGTGCCGCATTTTGACAGCTCTAGAGTTAATGAGATTACATAAAGCTCGCATTCGGAAACCAGTTTTTGAAACAGCTTATCACTGCCAACTGCTTTATAAAAAGCAATTGTTTGGTCAGTGACAAGTGCTGACTTCTAGCAACTTGAGGACCTTATTTCTACTGCGTAGTTTATCGCAGTTTGTAATGACAAGCTGTGGAATGTCACAATCGGTACTATTACTTCGTCAACTAAGACATTCAGTTTCAGTAAATACTTATATAGTCTATAGAATTTAAGCTGAGAAAAAAGGTTTACATCTACAATTTTAAAACGGGCATATAGATGGAAACAATATGCATAATAAATACCAATACGTGTTGATTGTCTTTCGTGAAATGCATAGAAAATATTGAACTTCTTCTAAAAGGTGTCAAAATTTAGCCAAGTTGCACCAAGGCAGCGAAATGCTTTTCCATTGGCCGTAATAGCAACCCAGTGACACGCATAAAGTATTTAAAAACACTTAACAATTGCAATATTTGAAATACTTTTATCATTAAACTTTTTCTTTCATGACAATAACTTGTATCACCATTTCAGATCGCTAACATTATATTTCTCGATTACTTTCTAAATGGTTTTTGGTCTCGTTACTTAAAAACCTTGTCAACACTTCCGCTCAACAACTGGGATATCTGGAACTATCATTCCTCGCAAATATTTCCTAAATTAGCCAAGTGTAGTATCCATACATTTGGTTTAGGTGGTTCCATTAACAATCATGACGCTTTGTGTATGCTTCCCTTAAATATTCTCAACGAGAAAATCTTTGCCTTCCTATGGATCTGGTTTATTTTTATAACATTTCTAGCCGCCATTAAAATTCTCTACGACTTGCTATTAATTTTCTGCAGACCTTTACGTGTGCAATTGTTGCGGACTCGTGCAAATGATATTTCCTACTATGATATGTGTGAAATTTTAAAGAAACGCAGTTTTGCCGATTGGTTTGTTTTATACAAAATGAGTTTAAATGTTAACAGTTTATTTTTCCATGACTTGTTGATGGAATTGACTTTGCAACCTTATAAGCTAAAATATTTTTCCAATTTGTAAAATTATTAAAGTTATTTATTTTTTGATTTCCTTTTATTTGTTAAAGTATACTGAAATATTTCTTTTGTTTTATTAACTATTTGAATTAGTAAATCTTAATTTTAAAATAATTTATGATATATGTTTAATATTACATATTTTGACTTAATTTTAAAGCTGAAAGATGATTAATTGATTGTTTTTCCAATATTTTAAATGAATTTTTAAGTTTTAATATGTTCCTTTTCTAATAAAAATTATAACAGAATTGTGATTTATTATTTGAATAATGTGCATTTATTTGTATATCAATATAGAAAGTTACCTATGTATTTGAGGAAAACCACCGGATAAATCTATCCAATTTTTAAACCAATACATTTCTTTGTCGATTTTGTGTTTTTTAAGAAGTTTTCTCTCGACTCGGTTGATATACATTACAATTATGTATACATATCTAAATAATAAATTATGATTTAAATTATTTTTTTTGAAATTCAACGGCAAATTTTATTTACACCTAAAATAAAACTGCATTTGCTACATAATTTTTCAACCATGGCATTAATAAAGTGCAAAGTTGCCAGTGTTGTCAACAAAATTCTTTTAAACATCTGAAAATCAATCATACATAAAAATTTTCCGATGTATATTAGGGTGGAGCGAAAAACATCTTTTTTAAAATTCGATACTCCTGGTATTTCGATTCGAAAGAATTTATTTTCGAAACACAATGCTTTAAGCATACAAATTCAGTTTTATTTTTGAATCGAGATTAAAAATCGTTGCTCAAAATTCTAAGGTGCTCGCAAAAAAAATTGTATTAGATATCAACCTCAACTTTTTTGGATTAAATTATCATATCTGTCTATTTTATCATGCCAATAAGAAAATTTGAAATTTTGAAAACGTAAAAAAGTGAGTTTTTAAAACCGTCCTTAAAAAAGTACCATTTTCCAGTATAAAAAACTATGTAGGTGAGATTAGGTTATAAAGGTAGTGTCAAACGACATCTTCACTAGGAGACCATGGGGGTCCATTGTGATCCTTTACTAAAAAGAAGAAAAAAGGAGATTGAAGAAAGAGGAAGTGGTGAACCCAAGAATATCAAACAAACTGCACTGTTGCAGATCCAGAAGTTCAGCAAAGAATTTGCTGCCAAGATGTCTGAGCCTTTGATTTTGGAGCTTTGGACAGAGAATGTGTTCTACCGATTCGGACGGATCCTCATCTAGACATAATCTGCAGAGGTCCAGAGTGCTAGCATCCCACTTATTTAACCTCGAATTTAAGGCACAATTCCCATTAAGAACCCTATACATCTTCTTAAGCTTGACCTACTTAGACCTAGTAGAATTTTGGTTCCACTAATGTCCAGTTTAGCCCATAGAGCTCTTGATGTCCTTCACGTAACCATTTTTTTCCCATGTCTTTGTGGTTTCCTTGCTGATCCAAGGCTTAGTGCACAGCTAAAAGTGACATTTAGGTGGAGCAATATATGTTACTCTCTGAATCAAGTCTTGGCTCGAGCCTTGCCTAGCGACTTCATCCGAATCTTCGTTGCCAGCGATGTCGCAATGACCTGAAACCCATCGCAATCTAATCATATAGCTAAATGATAGGTCAAAAAGAGCTATCCTACATTTTTAAACTAGTTTGGAGGGTATACTATGTCCCCGCAGCGCCTTGAGCGCAGCCTGGATATCGACGTATATAGCCACCTTACTATTTTCAGCTATAAAGCTCTGGATGAGCTCTGTAGCCTTTCAAATGTCAAAATTCTCTGCCTGGAAGACACTGCACTCGCCCGCGATTCTAAAAGATTTCCTAATGATTTGTTGCCGTCCGCGTTAATGTTACTAAAAAGAGTCAGTTAGTAAAAATTGTCCTTCCCTGTGATGAAATTTTGATCCTACGAGTATAGGGGAATCAAGGTCGCTCACGTCATAGCCCCTGGTAACGTGAGATCGACTGGATACTCTGACGGTGGCGTTAAGGTATCCGCCAGGCACCGTTGAAACACAGTCTAACGTATACCCCGACTGCGGACCGAAAGCCTATGCCACGGTAAAAAACGCTTAACACCGGGGCTTGGGGGTTAGTTTAAAGTATTAACCCACTAATACCTGTTTAGTCCGCGGGAGATATTTGATTTTTCACCTACCACCAACGCATAGAAAGAAGTTCCTCGCCGCCTATTTATATGGCTGGTTCCACTCTAGAGATTAGGTTACTCCGAGAGCAAACTATATAAATTTGATTATATTTTAATAAAATTTAACAATTTAGTTATAAGATAAATAAACTTATTCCAAAAATTTTAAATTTAATAACAAAAACATAGGAAAACTAAAATAATTATTTTTTATCTTACAGCTTATTTTATCAAAAATTTTGAATTTAATAACAAAAACATAGGAAAATTAAAATAATTATTTTTTTATCTTACTTTATCTAGTAATTTCTGAAATTAGTGCTTGGTTTTAGTACTACTTTTAAGGCAAATTAAATTTTGACTCATCGGTATCCTTGGATACATGTTCTTTCGTGAAGTTAAGTCAACATAGCTTATTCTTGGTCTTGTTTCCGAAGAACACGGCCAACATATTTCACACTACACTGCTTACCAAGTTTCATATTTTATTTGAAACTTCTATGTGGAGAAAAATATTCGCTTTTGCAATCGTCGCCTCGTAGTTAGCTACTTAATTATTTTTTGAGACGGCAGCTACATTGAAAACAGCATTTCTACCATCTGAAATATGTTAATAAGTATTATTGATAATATATAAAGCTAAAATAATAACGAGCTTACCTTTTTATATATCTTTGGCTTGGTGCTAAAAGGGCCAATGTGAAAAAAATAGTTTTGAGAAAATTTGATTTCAAGTTTTTATTTGTCATACAAATTAAAAGTAACATTGCCCAGAAAAACCCTTATAAATTCAGAGTTAAGTTAGAGATTAGCTGTTGGAGCCAAATAAAAGAGGGTTAAGAAGGGAATCGAATACAATGATTAACTCAAAACAGCAAAAAATTGACATTGGCACTTTTAGCACAAACTCAAGACTTGATGAGCCAAACCAGACTGGTGTAAAAGTAGACTAAGTATGTAAATTTTGTATAAAAATTTTATTCATCGTATATTTGTTCAATAAAGTTAAGCGGTTAAAATCGCACATTTATTTCAAATATTCTATGGTGTTGACAACACTAAATCTGTTATTGCCACAAACAGTAGTCGTGTGGCTATGTCGAAGATAAAATAATAATTCCTGTTTTAATGCGTGTATTCTAATTTTGACCGCGTAACTTGATTCGAAAAGTAAAATCTGCTGTTCTAATAGCTTAAGCGAGCATTATCTGCTTGGTCCACCTCTAGTCCCAGAAATACTACAGCGGTTCCACCGACATTTTCTTCTTAGGTTATTTTTGTAGAAACCCCAAACATAAAAATAAATTCAATTAATTTTTTCAAAATATTGACTTGTTAATAACATCTTATTTTTTTCCAGCCCTTGCATTACGATCGGGCGGTACAAGTGTATTGAAATCACTGCACAACTTTTCCCACACATGACTTAATTTGCTTTTGGCATCAGGGACATTTAAATGTCCTTTTGCCAAGCCATAATTCCTTGTTATATATTCCACCATTTCCTCATATTGTTTTCTGTTTGTGTACATACATTTTTTTCGGAATTTCTTCTTCTGTTATCCTTGACTCCCAGTGGAGCATAGAACCTCGGACTGTCACTACCTAAATATCATTTCAAACGACAAAAATGTCCGTTTTTTGTAATACACAGTCGCATTTACGAAAGGGAAATTTAATTGTCCAAAACGAAAAAATTTGTCCACACTTTCGAAACTATTCAACCACATTTATTCTTAAAAAAGTAGATATTATTCATATACTTAAATTATAATGTTTTTTGTGAATATGCAGCTCTTGCTGCTTTTTATTTTATCACCGTCGTGTGAAAATGAGTGTATTTTTTCACTTCTTTCCGTTGAATAATGAATTGAAGGGAAAATTCTTCTACTTGTTCAGATGAGATATAACAAATCTCTATTCTATTTTCACAACGGCCTCTTCACAACTTTCTAAAAAATTGGTAGGTTGGCTTTCCACATTATTTTCAGCGATATTTTTGTATTTTTTTGTCAAAACATCGAGAACTTTTAACTTTTTATTAAGTTCGTTTGGCAATGATTTTTCAACTTTTTTCACTGCTTCCATTATTTCCATTATATTACTTCGTCTTTTCCTTTGTCTCAAACGATCTTTTTCTCTCCTTGATAAAAGAGATTTTATATTATTTTTAGCTAATTCCTTAAATTGTTTTCTATTCCTTTTCATCCTTTCTTTATTTTTTAAAAGATAGCTATTCCATTTTTCCGGGTCTTTCTTTAAATTTTCTCTCCACTTTTTGCACTTTTCTTTATTTCTGTCATCGCAGTTTTTATTCATCTACATACAGACATATATAAAAATATCCATATAACACTTTAGTAGGGATTCATTTTTAAAAGTAGATTTTATACTTACAGTGTCGAACGTGACCAAGTTCAAACTTACTAAAAATTTTTAAGATTTTGTTTTTCCGAAATTTTCTTTACTTGCTTTATTAATAGGTTAAAATCTTTGTTTAAACAAACAATTTGTAAAAAATCTAAATATTCTTTTTTTGGGTCGAATGTGACATTACAAATCGATGTGAAGAAAACACACTTCTTTATTTTACTTTTTTTAAGGGTTGCATGAAATAGTATTATTTTCTAAAGCATCTATTAAAAATGTAATATATTTTATTTTTGAACAAACAGCTATTAACAGAGTATGTTTTTTAGAGATGTAAATGTTACATGTACATAGGTATAATGTTTTTTCCCGTACTCTAACGAAACTACCCAAAACAGTCCGAAGTTGTCAGAAATTACTCAAAAAACGACAATTTCAATTGAAAAATTTGTACGGGAACACGTTTGAGTATGTTTGGTTGTTTCGTTAAAGTACGCGAACAAACATATAATTGTAAATGTAAGAACTTAATTTGGGGAGTGTTGAGTGCCCCAATCATAACATTAAAATAATACTGGGTGATTTAAACACAAAGATTGGCGGGAAAGTTGCATTGAGCACACTGTTGATAAATTCAGCCTCCACAACGTAACATTTGACAATGGTATGGTAGTGAAAAGCAACAGATTCCAACACCGTAAAATACACAAAGCTACATGGGTGTCTCCCGGTCAAATAACAAAAAAATAAAATAGACCATATTGTAGTTGACGGAAGGCACTGTTCAAGGGTATTGGATATGCATACATGTCGGGGAGCCAATATGGACTCCAATCATTATCTTGTTGCAGCCAAAGTGAGAACACATCCGAGTGTGTTGCGAAACATACATACTGAAGATCAAGAAAGACTAAAAATTAACAAGCTACAATTCCATCAATTTGCCACCGATTACTTGTAACGAACAGCTCAATTACTCGAAGAAAATATTTCCAGTTTCAACGACATCAGCGCTCTATGGCAACATATTGCCAACTCCATCAAAACTGCTGCAAAAACTGTATTGGCGTTCCAAAACCCTCTTCCTAATAACTCTTGGTATGACGAGGAGTGCTGCGAAAAATGCAGCCTACAGGGCAACTCTGCAATCAGTAGTTACTCGTTAAACCCTAGAAAGATATCGAGAGAGAAGGAGGGAAGAGAAACGCCTATTCCGAAGAAAAAAGAGAGAAATGGAGAGACGTGTGTTCGAGGAAGTGCGTAAATCTTATCAAAAAGTTAAACAACAAACGGATGGTTTTAGCAATTATATTTTCTCCTGCAAGGAAGACCAAGGAAACCTGATAATATATTCTGAAAACTTACTGAAATTATGGAAGGAGCATTTTGCAAATTGTTGGTATTAAATGAAATCGACCAAGATGACACGCCTGAAGAAATCAGTCAAGACGGCGTTATATGTTCTCTACCAAACCAAGTTAGAATTGCAATAACTCGACTAAAAAATAACAAAGCTGCGGTTTGCCGGCAAAGCTTTTTAAGGCCGGAGGTTGAGTTAACAAGGCGTATGTCCTTTGTTCAGTTCCCAAAAAGGAGATAAAACTGTATGGGCAAATTATAGAGGGATAAGCCTCTTAATTGCATATATGATTTTATTGACCGTACTGTGTGAAAGCTTAAGCCCAAAATTAACGAAATAATTGGGACGTACCAATCTGGCTGTTATGAAGCACCGTGGTATAGCAGGTTAGTCATCCGCCGCCAGAGGTCCCAAGTTCGATCCCCGGCCAGACTCACAGCCAGCCACTGGTTTTTGAGTATTAGGCTATGTAAAACTTCTTTAACTAATGCATTTGCCGTTCGGAGGTCGTAGGTCTCTTTCAATGAGTCTAAAAATAGAATCGGATGCAGCTCATTGTCTGAGAGAAGGGGTACTTCTGGGTACAGTTCCAATTGGAATGTTGTAGGGAAATTATATATATATATATATATATATATATATATATATATATATATATATATATATACCAATGTGGCTTGAGACCAGGTAAATCAACCACTAAACAGATCTTTACTCTACCATATCTTTGTTGACTACAAGAAGGTATTCGAAGCAATGTCAGAGTTCGGCATCCCTACAAAGCTAATAAAGTTATACAGGATGACACTAACTAATACAACATCATCTGTTAAGATAGGTAAGAACCTATCAGATTTCTTTCATATGATCTCTTTATATTAAGTTAGAGAAAAATTTGCGAGATGCAGCAGTTAATACAACTGGTACAATTTTCAATTGAAAACATATGATACTAGCGGTTGCCGATACACTCATACTTTCAAACTTCAAAGTATTGTGATCAGTTGTTTTCTTGAACATAAATTGAAACACTGTCTTGAAAGAAATTTTAAAAGCAAGTTTGTTTCAATTTTTATTTCAACTTAACAATTTTGTAGAAAAAATGTCGCCAGAAGTACAATTAACAGTTGACACACTTTCTCATTGTTTAAAAGTTTTTCAAATCGCTGAATTTGTTGAAATAATCGCTGACTTATCGTCATTGGTCTCGTGCATCCATTATTCTACATTCTGTCATTGCCTACGGTTTTGCCAAAAAAAAGGATAAAGAAAAGTGCGAATTTAATTGGGTTTTATTTTATTTGTAATAAGTTTTAATTGCTTTCTTTAACAATAATCTATACAAAAAAATGTCTTTAAATCGGCTATAACAAATTAAAAGAATATAAAACGCAATTTTTGCAAGCGCAAAGTGAACAAATAAAAAGGAAAAAAGTGTGTTTGTGTGTAACTCAAAAAAATTCATGAAAAAAGTAGAAAAGAAACACAAGAAGAAGAATCAATTTCATGTGAAATTTGAAAAATTATACATATATGTAATGGAAATTGTAATTTAATTCGTGCGTGGTCTACAGTTTTTAACATTGATTATTTAATTCCTATGAATTAATTCAATGAATTAAAAATCTATATCAGTTGTTGTTTTAAATACGTGTTAAATTAGTAAAAAACCTTATATAGAATAACTGCGACAGAACAACAACAAAAGTAACAAGAAAAAAATATCAAGAACAACAAAAGCAACAAGAACACATTAACAACATTTTAACTAAATAAAGAACTACGACGAAGACGACAACTATAACAATATTTGTGTTAAAATAACTGCACACACAACTTTGCTGCTGCTAGATCGGCATTTAGCCAAAAAATCCAACAACAAAAGAAGAAAATATTAGTATTTTTTTGTTTTTGTACTATATACTAGTGGCTTAAAAGCATATAGCCACATACACACACATATAGACACTTTAATTCTAAAGTGGCAATGACTTCTACTTCAAATTCGAATTCATCATCATCATCTTCTACAACAACATCATCATCATCACCCTCTTCTTCGTCGGTTGGAGTAAGTGATACACATAGTAGTTCAGATATTAGTAACAATTCTACAAATAGAGTGGCTAATATGTCAGGTGATGGTAATAGCAACGATACTCCACCATTAGAGTCAACGACGCCCAATAACATTGAATTGGAATACAAAAAAATTACAGGAGATCGCAATGGCTGGCAACGTTTATTTCAGGTAATTTTAAAAACAAAAAAAAAATAAAAAAAAAACTATACATAGCAGTGATGCCTTTAGAGATTATTATATTCAATATGCCAATATTTCTTGGCCCTAAATAATCTTTTTGATAATTTAATGGTCTCTATAACTGATGTTAAAACCAAAATTCAACTACGCACTCTAGAGTTAAAATTCTGTACCAATCTATTGATGTAGTAACTGCAATATTATTGGTAATGTCGCAGAAGTAGCAGTCCTTGGTCGGATTCTTAAGATTTACGAGTCGTTCCGGTGTGAAGAACTGTCTGCTATGGGAACGATACCAACTTGTAAAAAGCCCTTCTGTTCCTCAGTCCATCAAGTGATTTTTGTCATTCATTAAAAAAAGTCAATGTAAATGCTAATTATCTAAACTCCAATTCTTTTGAATACACCGACTTAATTGATAAATCAACACGTTCCCACGGCAGTCGGTTCTTCGTACCGGAACGACTCGGAAATCTTAGGATTCCGACCAAGGACTGCCACTTCTGCGATCTTACCAATAATATCGCAGTTACAACAACAACATAAATAAACACCGACTTAATTGATAAATCGATTGCCTGGGGAGTAGCCGTTCACAAACCGAAATTGGAGGGGGTTGTTCATTTAGGACTTTATTTCATCGGTATCCTTTAATGGCATCAGTGACCGCCAATTGATGCAATTATTTTTGTGCATTCGTAATAGACAATCGGTCAACGTCCTGGAATAACGTTATGAATGTGTGCACGATAGCGTGTAAAGTCCATCAGTATGTGTCGAGGAAGCGCTTACTCCATCAATATGTAAATGATCCACATACGTCATTTTGGTTTCAATTCGGAGTGCATTATTTTGGGATGTTTGCAAGTTTCGCCATTGGGTGTCGCTGATGAAAAAGGTCCAAACTGGGGCAGAATAGTTAACAATTACCTCCTTGTCCATACCCCATGAGTTGCCAGCTAATGTTTTTTGGTCCTTATTTCGGGACTTTACCTTTTGGTTGACGTAGGTGGAGTGCAAGGTAAAGGAGGCTGTTGAAAACTAAACCTAGAATTTTTGGGTTTTGCACCTAGGGATAAGTCTACCTTCGACTGAGATGTTAAATTACACCTTCACTTCCTTGGTTCAAGAGGTAAAAATTGACAAAGTGAAGACTTTGAAGATGTTTTAATTTGCGCTATGGTAGCCAGGTATTGAGTAATTTTGGCTCTGGTGTCGTCGATATTAACACCAAATGATATCACTGTGCAGTTATCAGCATACGACACCATTAAGACATCAGGAGGTGGGGGGAGCATCGCAAGATAAATGTTGAAGAGGGTTGGTGGAAGTACTCCTCCTTGTGGCACGCACATTTTAATTTTGCGTTAGCTGGATTTTTTGCTTGTGAACTCTACAAACGCTTGTCTGCCACAGAGATAGTTGGCACGCCAGCGTTTGGCAGAGGTAGTTGGGCAGTGATGAGTTCGTGATGTCAGTTTTCACCGTAGCTTGATCAACTGTGTCAAAGCTTTAGATAAATCTATGGTGCGGTGACACGGTCATTGCTAATTGAGGCAATTTGCTATCTGTGGTACTATAGTGTTCCCTGAAGCCTTGCTGATGTTCTGCGGGAGGGAAATGTACCTTCAGTGTCGGTAACAGTAAAGATTTTAAAACTTTTGCTTAAGGTGATAGAAGAGATATCGGGCGGTATGATTCTCCATTGGTTTTATTTGGTTTTAGAATGGGATTATTCGAGCAACTTTCCAGATGTGTGAGATTATTAGTTCTTGAATATAAAATTCAAGTAGACGAGTTAGGAGCTCTAATACAACTTTCCAGATGTGTGGGATTATTAGTTCTTGAAAAAAGTTCAAGTAGACGAGTTAGGAGCTCTAATGCTACTGTAACGAGTTTCTTCAACATTAGCATAGAGATGCCGTCCGTTCCGAGCGGCGTTGTCAACACTTTTGCAAAAAAAAGGCTGTCAATTATGACACTCAAGGATTTTATAATGATTCACAGACGTTATTTGTAGACTATCGTCATCAAAGCCTACCTGCAGCTATACTTTTGTGTCCAGAGCATTGTTGTTGTTGACAAAACGTGACCTGTAATAAAATATGAACAAATGTGTCAAGCTTTAATTGGGTGAGTCCATAATGTGTAAGAGGTTTGGGGTTCGGGTTTGCTGCGCATTTTAAGAGGTGCTAGGTATCATATCATTCTCCACAATTTGGGCAGGTATTGGGTATTGTGGGATTAATTTTGGATGAGTATGAACTAAGTCTACTAAAATATCCTGATCTTAGGTACTTCTTGGTAGACTTCTCCCGTCCTCTGCAATATTTAAGGAACGACCGCCAAGAACCACAAATTGACCTTATACCTACTGCTTAATTTATCACAAGTTGCTTAATTTATCAAATGTTCACATTGTCGACTAAGACAATCAGTTCCAGTGATACTTCCTTCGCTCATGTGGTGAAGAGCTTTGCCGATGATTTGACAGGATATAGCTGGAGATTCCTGCTAGTGAAAAAGTTTTTATGACTCGTAAATATAAATTGATTCTATCGCATGTTATTTCCACTCCCTCGGGTGGTGCAGATCTACGAGGCGAAATGACCCAGAACTGGTACAGCATCTCCCAAGGTCTGTCAAGACAGCAATCATTGAATGTATACATATGACCAGGCCGTAAATAATATCGCTGAGGACTATGGAAGTTGTAGTTGCAAGTTGCTTAAAATTAATACCTTATGTAAAGTGAGGTGTCCGTTGGATAAAGAAGCATTTTACTACTATTTACTATATACATACACCATCTACAGCCGACATCAAAGACTATTTAAAATGTTTTCTGCTACTAATAAGGGATTCCCAAAGGCTTTAATAATGTACACAAGTATATAGCTACACATTAGTGTAGCATTCTACGAATCTTTACAATACCCCCTACCAGCTTCAGTCGTTTAAGAGCGATGCATAACTTATGAAAATTTATAATAAGTTCCAATGATGAAATATTATGATTTTTTGTCTATAAGACACAGTTTGCCCGTTAAGGTATTTAGGATTGGTCATTCATTCATCCAAACAAACATCCATACATCTCTCTATCTAACTGATATTTGTGTTTCGTTTTGTTGTTGCTTGTTGTCTGACTCTGCTTGTCTGTTAGTTTTGGCTTTTGCTCCATTCGTTTTAAGAAGAAGTTTAATTTCCACGAAAACCTGATGAGTGCGCAAAGGCATCACTAACACAAAATCTCACTGACAATTTCGACAGCCACAACACAATAAATGTTATTTTGTACTTTTGATTTTTTTTTGTTGAAATTTTCTTCGATAGAAAACTGTGTGTTGCTTTTTAGGTCCTTGGTATACTTTTGTGTATTTCTTAATAGTGTTACTTTTTTAATAATTTATTTAAATATCAGTAAGTAAATAGTTGTATTTAAAACTTTGGATCAAATAATGACGGAATCCAGTATGTAAAAAAAATATCGTTTTATAATCTATATGCTTGTATGCGAATTCAGATATAAAGGTCAATATGAGAGTATGACCTTTTGTATGCAATTTTATCCAGTCTTTTAATTTTACTTGAATCTAAACTAGCTTGTTTAATATTAATATCTTAGTTTATATTAAGTATTTGCACAGTATATGGAGAATGTATTCTGAATTTTGTTTTAAATTGGATAAGTCAAAATTGGATAAGTCAAAAAAATTCTAAAATCATGTTTTGAGCGACAAATTAAAATTTACTTGCTTTTATTCTGAGCTTTACTTATCGAAATTCCATTTTCCAAACTAGCTCTCTATCTTAAGATATAGAATTACAGTTTCTGCACACCTTTATTTGAGAAAAAACTGCTTATTATGTATTTATATTCTTTTGAATGAAAGAAAATATTCTCTATTTTGAATCAAAACTTTAATAATCCTTTCAAAAGAACCGTACAATTTTTAATTAATTAAAAACTACTTGGTACAATTTATTATTATAATTTATTTGCTGAATTCATTGCATGTTACATGGAAATTGCTGTAAGTATATCATACATCAGGGGGAGGATTTTCATGTAAAAACATGGTTTTAGTAATACAATTTTTTTGTAACTGAATATTATTGGTAATCTCGCAGAAGTGGACTGCTACTTCTGCGAATCATTTTTATTGTTGTTGTTGTTGTTTTAACTGCGATATTATTGGTAATATCGTAGAAGTGGCAGCCCTTGGTCAGAATCCTAAGAATTCCGTGTCGTTCCGGTACGAAGAACCGACTGCCGTGGGAGCGTATTGTTCAAACACGCTGCTTTCAAATCTGAAAAAAGTCTATAATCCTATCCTTATTTTTAGTTATAGCTCTAACATTAATATAATGAATATGCTAAATATTCATCAAAATATCCTTAAAAACAGGAATTTCTTCAATAAGATTAAAGAACTAAATTACGTAAATTCTATCACATTTCGAATATAGATACAAAAATTCGAAAGTATTTCGTATTGATGTTGTTGTATTCTTGTTTTAACATTATTAATTACCAATCGCTGAGTTAAATGTCGTTCAATCGTTAACATATCGCACTATATTTTCTGTAAACATGAAGGTTATTTTTCTGGTAAATTTGAATACCAATGAAGCTGGTAAAAAGCATATAACTGGTTATTCCTTTGAATGGGAAGAGCTCTCATTCCCACAGTTTCTACAAAAGTTATTATTTGCAACCTTCCTTTTATGCGTACCTTACAATATGTCGCATTGAATCCATCACAGCGTCCTGCCAAACGAGCAGTCCTTTTGGAGATAATTTGACTTCCAGAGGCGGGTCAACCTGACTAACCCTCACGCCGAGTTCAGAGACACCGAAGCGGATCCCGCTGCTACCCGACAGGGGTTCTAGATCTTAACAACTTCGACCACCCTGTTAGAAATCAACGGGACTTATTCCGATGTTTGTCTGGTCTCGGGGATGATGATGGGTTCAGGTTGAGCCGACTGATCTTCCCTTTCACTTCCCCCTCTGAGTACCAAGGCCTCGAAGCAAATCTTGCTGGACTCTGGCTGGTCGAGACCTCGTCAACCATAGAATCCAGCGAAACCCGAGATCGTAGGGGAGATTCCGCTTGGGGCTGGTCGGAAGCTGTGATCAACGTGATCTCAAGTTTTGAATAGAGACTCTGGCTGGTCGAGACCTCGTCAACCATAGAATCCAGCGAAACCCGAGATCGTAGGGGAGATTCCGCTTGGGGCTGGTCGGAAGCTGTGATCAACGTTATCTCAAGTTTTGAATAGAGACTCGAGAGTGACATCCGCCAGTGACTGAGCGGCCCCCGTGGAGAGGGAGGAATCCAGTAGGAACTCCGTCGTTCGCACTATCTCCTCTAGGTCCGTCATAATTGTCAGTAATTTTATATGGGAGCTATGGTCAAATGGTGACCGATTGTGACAGAATTTTGCACACTGGTTGGCATTGACATAAGTCCTTCTCGTCCCAAATTTAGTGGTTATATCTGTTATAGTTTTAGATTTATTGGCATTTAAGTGTATTTTAAGTAAGTTTTTTGTATGGGAGCTATGACTAAATGTGAACCGATTTTGATGAAATTTTATACGTTTCCTAGGGCTTATGCAAAACTTCTATATACCAAATCGAACTTCTATATACCATTATCATCATAGCTATTATAGTTTGTTATTTATTAGCAAATAAGCGATTAGCGTAGGCGAGGTTATACGGGAGCTAAGGTCAAATGTTAACCGATTTTGCCCAATTTCAATACCAAAATTTTCTCAGTTTCAGTGAGCTAGCTCCTTTCGTTTAGGCGTTATCGTGATTTCAACAGACAGACAGACAGACGGACATCGCTCAATCGTCTTAGAATTTTATAAGGATCAGAATATTTTGAGCCAATGTTAAGGAATGACAATCTCAATATACCCCCCATTCTTTTTGATGGTGGGTATAAAAACTAAAAAATTTAAATTTTTATGACCCCGGGGAAAACAAAAAAATGTCAGCATTCTCTCTCCATAGACTATATAGTAATGTAAGTTTTGTTAAATTTGAAAATAATCAAGCATTGACGCCTCGGAGGAACCTAATCCCTAGAGGGCGCGTCCTTAGGCGGCTAATAAGAGAATGCGTTCCATTCATGGGTGTGGAATCGGCCACATAAATAGGTGGTGAGATTATCTCGCTGGACTCCGACTCGGAGAGTGTGACCATTGTGATCTCAACTCCGAGTCAAGTTCAAAGCGGGATCCTCTTTAGCTTCAGTGGAGGAGGTGAGCAAAATTGAACTGATTCCGGCAGCCTCTAGACCTCAGCGGCTAGCACGCTGAACTCTGGCTTAGAGAGCGCGATCGATTCGATCTCGACTCCGAGTCAAATTAAATCGGGATCCACTCTGAGATATCATGCCTCTGAGATCTCTTTAAATAATAACGCACTTTTTCCTTATTGCACAAATATATTTTATATTTGTATATACACATAAAAAATTATAAGCGCATTAAAATCCTATCCCTGCTCATTACACATATTCAGTCATAGAAAAACTAATTATATTCATACATTAACTACTTTTATTTCAGTTGTATTTAATATTGTATATGCTGGCTAAATGTAGTGAAAAGTACGTAACCTATGCATTATAATATGCAACGTTTTACCCACATTCAGGAATGATTTGATTTATGTTAATGTTCGTTAGGTTAGTTTAACGTTTTTTGAAATTCACATAAAATAAAATAAAATACATATTGTCTCCACGCATTCATTATGCTAAAGTCATAATTGTGTACGCAATTTTTACTTTATGCATCCACATAAAGTATATTCGGAATAAATTTGCATTTAACATCATCTATATATTTATGTTAATACTTACTACAGATTTTAAACTACCGCATTACGCTCAATACATACAAATTTTTAGTACAAACATGTACATTTTTTCTAATAACAATTTTTCATTTAAGTTCTTTTTTCTCATTTCACTTTGCATGTTTTCATATAGCGAAAATTGTTAAAAAAAATAAAAAAGTCACCTTATTAACTATGAAGCATGAAGCAAGACAAAATATGAAATGATCTTGTTATTATGTTGCATTATAAATTAACATTTATGCACATTAACTACAGTAAACACGAAGTTGAAGTTGCTGATTTGCCATAAATATGTCGTAACTCAAATAGATCAATTTAAAAACAATTAAAGAGTGTTCCAAATAATGGTTGTTGTATTAGGTTAAGTTTGGAATGCTTGTTAATAATTATTGAGCCTTTCACTCGTAGATCCTTTTTTTCCATTGTGACCCTTCCTTGATAAAAAAGAGTAAGCAACATGAAAACTAGAACAAATAAGTGAGTAAAAGAAATAGTACATAATAGTAGAGTTAACAAGCTAGTGTTACGATAAATTGGTGGAGACTTATCTATGTCAACTGAGCAGAGTGAGCCGACTTACCTGAGCCAAATAATGGTTGTTGTATTAGGTTAAGTTTGGAAGGCTTGTTAATAATTATTGAGCCTTTCACTCGTAGATACTTTTTTTCCATTGTGACCCTTCCTTGATAAAAAAGAGTAAGCAACATGAAAATTAGAACAAATAAGTGAGTAAAGGAAATAGTACATAATAGTAGAGTTAACAAGCTAGTGTTACGATAAATTGGTGGAGACTTATCTATGTCAACTGAGCAGAGTGAGCCGACTTACCTGAGCCATCTGAGTCCAACTGTAGAAGTTTATAATTCTGGATGTTCTGAATTTCCTCGTGTAATTTGAAACCTAGAAATTTAAGCCTTTGGATTTGGAGCATAGGACAGTAGCAGAAGACGTGAACTTGGAATAAGCTTGGCAGCTTTCAATATGACAAAGATCGAGTTGCCTTGAAAAAGCGAGGTACGACCCTCACATATGCTAATATGGTTTAACAGCAAATCTTGAAGCAAAGACTCTTAAATATAAAGACGTTGAACTTCCATTCATGGTATGGTCCATTTGAAAAGTCAAAAAAAAAGAGTATACGGCTTTTACTCTAATTCACAAACAACAATGGTGACGATTATCCAATGAGAAAAATCTAAGGCACACACACGTGCTTATAAAATGTATGTTATGTACTTTAATTTCAATTTTGTCAGAAAAAATGTATGGAGTGCAATATCTTTATATTATAGAGTCTTTGCTTTAAGTGAGATAATGATGATCTCATGCTCCGAACCCGACATAATCGAGACGTCCGGACAGTATCTGAGTGGCTCTAGTGGTATGAGATGAGTCTAGACCATCCAAAAGCCCCATCCATCCTCTAAGTCCGTCAGTAGAAGTCTCTATTGTTGAATGCTGTCATTTACATCGCTAAGGGTCTGTTCGTCTAGATCGTCGAACCATGAAACTGCGTTATACCGGTCTGTATTTAAGTATATCTGACTCGTTTAACCTTAACAGACTTCTAGTGGCCAAACCCTTTATCCATACGACAACATGGCCTTTTTAAGAAGACTCAAATAAGGCCACCATACTGCAGAACTGTATGCTAGAAAGGATCTGACTATTGTTGTGTTAATACAATACTCTTCTGTTGTTTTTAGGACCATCTTCTTAGCTACAGAGTTCCTGCAGAAGTAGCAAACATCAAGTCTCTTTTTCATATTTACTAACATGTTCCTTTTCCAGAACAGCTTACTGTCCAATATAATATCTAAGAATTTAATCTCAACTCTACACCATTAGGCATCGGTATCTTACCTCCTGGCTAAGAGGTCTAACTCTGATTTTTGGTAGTTTACCCCCAGTTCTTTTATTACCGGCGCACTATGTTCCTGCGAAAGTAATGACGTTGTGTTATTTTAAATAAAATTTCGAAAATTTATTAAATATACAAATTTATCTGAAATTAATTTTCAGTATTTATTAATCTATCGATTTTTTCGGTATTAAAGATTTTATAGTTGTTTCTGTTACGCTTAAAATCATAGATGTTTTGGACAACTTCTTCTGTGTTCTAAAATTCCTTTTTTACAAGAGCCCGAAACCTTTTTACTGGTCGAAGTTCTAGGCAGTTGTATGGATTCGCCTCTCATGGTGCAAAACTGACGTTATTGCTTAAATGTGTAGGCCCTACGTTCTGTAAATTTCTGTGATTATCGTGAATGATGAATGAATTTTGGACTGAAGCTGTAAAGTCTGCAGAAATAAGAATTTAAAATAGTAAATATTTTTTGTTGTACTATGGATACGTTTTTTCAGATAAAGTAAATATATGTATATTTTATTCAGAACGTTACTTATTGTATTTAAGATGTAATAAAGTTTTTCTGGTTCCGATTTCCGTTGTCCTTACCGGACTTGGGAACCATGCTGTCACAACCTGCCTAACCGGAAGCTCAGAGACCAGAACCACATCAAGTTTGGCAGACGGGCAGATGTCGCCGCAGCTGCGACCACGGTTTTAAGAAAGTCAATAGACCTCGCATTACAATAGTTGACGAGCTTCACTCCCCTTCAAGGGTGCCATTTCGCACCCTTGAATAACAAGGCATCCTTTGAGACCAATGCTGTAGCCTTTAGATCATTTTTAATCCTACTACTTGTGATCTATGACAGCAGACCTTGCCTTCTTTACGCTCTCCTTTCGAGAACCAGGGGAACCTTAACAACGCCAAGCTTGGGTGTGTTGGTAACAGGCTTCGTGGTTGCCAACTTGCGAGGATCGCTACAGGGTCCTTATTGGATGCTGTAGAGGCAGCAGCTTCCACCGATTTCCGATTTGGCTGATCTGACCTAGAGACAGATTAGGTCGATCTGGCGGAAGATAAAAAACTCGGAGGGGATTTCGCTTTGACTTGATCCGGAGTTGAGATCACAGTGATCACACTCTCCGAGTCTGAGTACAGCGAGATAACCTCTGGGGTTTGGATGGCTTCGGTTAGGTTAGGTAATAAAGGAGGTGTCAACGACACCTTCACTCGGAGACCCCAGGGGTCCATTGTGATCCTTTACTAGAGAAGAAGAAAAGAAAGAAAGAAGATAGAGAAGAGGAGAGATAGAAGAAAGTTATATGTATATATATATTGATGGATGGCTTCGGTGAAAATGGATTCATTTCGTTCCGTAAAGATATTATACTAAATTTTGTGACAGAATAGAATGACATAAGTACATATTGCCAAATTCGAAATAAATTTAGAACTACGCTCACATGAAAGGTGCGGTTTAGCTCAAAAATTTGTATATTTGTATATTTCAATCGTGATTTAACAATTTTAAAAATTATCACACAAGATCGATCTATCACGACTTCTTTTTTTTTTTGTACTGTGATATAAATTCAAATTCTAAATATAAAAAAAGAAAAATCTCAACGCAACCAAAATTGAAGACTATTTAATATCCTTTTTGTATTTAATATATATTTTAGGAAATTCGAGAAAAATGTGAACGTGAAGCAAATGAAAAACATTTCGGTACGCTGGAATCAGAAAAGCCACAAAATCGTTGTCTCAATAGATATCGTGATGTAAATCCATATGACCATTCTCGTATTATCATACACAGAGGTGGTGTGGACTACATCAATGCCAACTTAGTAAAGGTTTGTATTAAATAACAATAATAATGAAATCATGGATTTTATTTTAAACTCTTTTAAATACAGTTGGAAAGAGCTGATCGTAAATATATCTTAACACAAGGACCGCTCGGTGATACAGTGGGACATTTTTGGTTAATGGTTTGGGAACAAAAGACAGAAGCCATATTGATGTTAAACAAATTGATGGAGAAGAAACAAGTAAAATGCCACTTGTATTGGCCAGAACGTAAAGGCATTGAGAATGCTCTCAAATTGAATGAAGTTAAATTGACCATCGAATTTTTGCGTTGTGAAGAGTACAAAAACTTTTGTGTCCGATGGTTTAAGTGGGTGTTATTTTTTATTTTCTTTTTCAATTTAAATGTTTTTATTGCTTTAATTTGTTTTTCAGACTAACTGATATTGATTCGAATCAAAGTCGTGTAATTATACAATTCCATTACACAACTTGGCCAGATTTTGGCATACCCAGCTCACCAGTGGCTTTCTTGCAATTCCTTAAAAAAGTGCGCGATTCGGGTGCTTTAAATCCAGATGTTGGCCCTGCTGTTGTGCACTGCAGTGCTGGTATTGGTCGTTCCGGTACATTCTGTTTGGTAGATTGTTGTTTAGTTTTGGTATGTATTCTTTTAAAGTCAAAATTTACTTTATATGTACTAAATTATGTTAAATTTCTTTATAATTTTTAGGTTGACAAAGAAGGTGTTCAAAATGTATCTGTGCAAGATGTTTTATGTGAATTGCGTAGATATCGCATGGGTCTTATACAAACCGCCGATCAATTGTACTTTTCATATCAAGCCATTATCGAAGGCATTAAATTACTTAAAGATCCGGTTTGTATTCAAATTTTTATTTATATATTAAAAAGGCTTTAACAGAGCCAAATCAAAATTTTCGTTGAAAATATTTGGATGCATTCTTCAAGCTCATACAATTTTTTAATTTTTTCAAATATTGTAATTCTTTGTCATTTTACAAAGTATTAACAATCAACTTCAATTTAAGCGATTTTAATTCGAATAACGAAATTCAAAGATAAATATAGTCACCTAAAATGCAAAAGGGCGTAACTACACTTCTAGTTTTTTTTTTTCAGAAGAAGTAAAAAAACGTTATTACTTTTTAACTACAAGGAACATTAAATCCAAATTTTGGAATTGGGTCAACAAGAGATCAGCAGGGAAAACTCTAAAACTTAAATAATTTAAAATAGGATATACATAGCTTTTTTAAGAGTTCTTTCAGAAACAAGCCCGTAACTTTAAAACGGTTAAAGATACTTAAATGAAATGTCATAAATTTACAGTTGATCTGTAGACAAACAGGTTAATGTACATAACAACAACATTATAACTTTTAAACTTAATGAAATATTAATTCCAAATTTTGAAATTTGGTCAACAATGCAAAAGCAAAGACATTCCTGAAAACAAACAACTTGAATTAACAAATGACAAAAAACGAGGAATTTTTAAGTATTTGCGAAAAACAAAAGGTCTCAACTACAAGCTAAATATTTTCTGAATCCAAAAGGAATTTACAACAATACAAATTTGAGCTACATTTTAAATCTTTAGTTTTTAGTGAATAAAATCTCTGTTTTGACCGTACGCATAAAAAAGTTTGTAGCTATTCGATTTTAAGTTACTAAATAGTGCTCTAAATAAAATTCGTAGTTGGATTTTCTTAAATAAAAATCAAACCTTTTAATATAAAAACTCTACAAAATACGCAAATATAATGACATATTATACAAAATCATTTAGCATTAAAATGTTTACTTAGTACTCGGGTTTTGCAAAATTATCGACTTTTTTCGGAAACCCTCCCATTAAAGATTTTACAGTTGCTTCTGATACCTTTTTGGAGCATATGTTCCACCTGCGCTTAAAATCGGACATGTTCTTGGAAATCTTTCCTGTGATCTTCAATTCCTTTTTTACCAGAGCCCAATACCTTTCCACAGGCCGAAGTTCTGGACAGTTAGGTGGATTTGCCTCTCGTGGTACAAAAATGACATTATTCTTTGAGTACCACTCAAGTGCCTTTTTTCCATAATGGCATGATGCCAAATCGGGCCAAAAAAAATGTAGTCACTCTGTGCTCTCTTAAAAAGGGTAACTACCGTTTTTGTAGGCACTCCTTTATATAAATTTCTGTGTTTATTGTGCCAGATGCCACAAATACTTTACTTCTTTTGCCACAACTGCCACAAGTTCTTTATAGCATTGCGATCTGGAACCTTTTGGACTTTGTATGTCTTCAGTCCAGCATAAGCTTTGACTCTATGTGCAAAATTCGTAGAACATTTCACCGTACGAGCTGCTTTTCTTAAAGAAGTGTTAGGCGCTCTTCGAAAGAGTCGCTCGACTTCTTTTGCCTTACCAATATCTGTAGGACCTTTTTTCCTCCCTGATCCAGGTTTTCTTTCAATGCTCAGGTTTTCCGTATACCGTCTGATGGCTCAGAAAATGTTCGAGGGTCAACTTTCAAATTTTTAGTTATTTTTTAAAAGTCCATGACGGATTTTTTTGAAAAGTTTTAATTATATTTTCACGAACTTTTTTTTCGCGGTCCATTTTGATTGAAATAACTATTGAAAATTAATAATTTCTAAAATAATAGTATCTGACATATCTATAGAAACTAACTTGATCAAAAAATAAATTATATCTTGCACTATGGATAAATTTTGTCTAAAATAGTAAATGCATATTTTTTTTAGAACACTCTTTATGTCATAATCAATCAAAAACTCAATTGTAATTTTTGTGTTAGTTACACCCTTTTGAATTTCAGGTGACGATATATAAAATTGAATGAATCTGTATGTCCTTTATAGAATAGTAAACTATGCATTTGATCATGTTATGATTTTTGCATAGATGTTGCGCATAAGCCGACGAAGGTCTAAATTAGTATGACTTATTTCCGACAGGTGTCCCCACTGAAAATTACTCAAAATGAATTAAAACGTAAACTGTGCAATTGATCATGCTATGATCTTTAGTAAAGTTGAGCAGACGAAGGTTTCTAAATTGGTTTGGTCAATTTCCGACAGGTGGCGCCGATGAAAATTACTCAAAATAAATTAAATCGTAAGCTGTGCATTTGATCATGCTTTAATCTTAAGCAAAGTTGTGGCGCATGAGTCGACGGAGATTTCTAAGTTTGTGTGATTATCCTCGATAGATGGCGATTTGAGTATGTAATGACTTAAGCAAAGTTGTTCTGCATAAGCCGACGAAAGTCTATAAGTTTGATTGACTAATTTTCGCCATATGGCACCACTAAAAATAAATCAAAATAAATTGAATCGTAAACTATGCATTTGATCATGTGCTGATCAGACAAAATCAATAAAATGATTCGGAATTAATTGGATATTTGAGTTATGTCTTAGGTTAGGTAATAAAGGAGGTATCAAGCGCCACCTTCCCTCGGATACCCCAGAGGTCCATTGTGATCCTTTACTAGAAGAGAAGAAAGAAAAAGATTGAAGATAGAGGAAGAGAAAAGAAAATAGAAAGGTGTAGAGGGAGAAGGAGAGTACAGTAATGAGTAATGTCTTTCCTTCGAACATTTTAGTTGATGAGGCAAAGCGCGAAGGGTATAACTAGTTCACATATAACAATTTATTATTGCTAATATAAACAATTTTGTATACTTAAATGTTTTTCACAGAAAAAATGTTTTGTTAGTTTTTGAATTTTACCTTTTATATTTTCTTTCCTAGAAATTCATTGATTACAATGAAGCGCCTATTGTTACCAGTGATGATAGTCAACATCGTGAGCAATATATTATAGATGAAACACCACCGCCTTTACCACCGCGCACCCATTCCCTATTACCAATGGCTGGTAGTGGAGCTGATGGCATACTAAGGCTGAATTTGGCCAGTTCACAGGGCAAACCATTGCCTAAAATACCGGCCAGTGTTAGTTTTAATGATGACCTTTATGCGCCCGACAATGACAACACAAACAAAGATGCTTTAAATAATTTCATTAACAATGAAAGGAGTTCTGAGAACAATACCAGCATGACAAATCGACCACTTCCACCACTGCCAACACAAAATCATTTATTGAATCGTGTACACGAATCGGAAAGTGACGACAATGAATACTTTGAAAATGATGATAGTGAAGAGGACGATATTGACGACAATGATGATAATGATAACAATGGACTCGAAGAGGATATGGATAATGCCAACTATAATAAGTCAAGAAATAAGGATAAATATAATCATCATTATCATAATAGTGCGGCAAAAACAAACGATCAAAGTGAAGGACATGACTCCACGAAATTAAATGGCATAGAGACTGCAAATACAGGACCAACAAGGTAACGATATCAAAAAATTATTTGTTATGTAAATAAATTCTTAAATATTTCTTTTCTCTAAAATTTTCTTCAATTATAGTCCTGACACTGAGATACGGCGTAGAAAACATGCCGAACGCCAGGCAAATATTGAGCAAAAAGTTAAAGAAATCAAAAGAAAACAGCGAGAAAACGAGGAAAACAAACAGTCGGCGAAAAAACGAAGGTCATTAATTACTTATATAACAGCAGGTGTTATTGTGGGTGTTATCTGTGTTTATGCCTATTCAAAATGGGCTTAAATTAATTCACATATTTTCAATATAGCCAGCCACAATTATCAATACATCTCTTTATAAATGCATATATTTTCTCTCTACTTTTAAAATTTCCATTTTGCAGATCACATTCTATTTATTTTGTGTTCATCTAGGAAAAAAAATGATGCAAAGTTTTTTTTTTAAAGAAAAACTTTTTACAAAAGAACAAATTTTCAAAATATTTAAAATCTAGAGAAGAGGGTTTAACACTATGATATTTTCCATAAGTTTTTTTTATAGTGTCCTAACACCTTCCAAAATCTGAATAAGAACATAGAAGAAGAGTGAGAATATGGTAACGAACAATCAAACGATAATGTTTTTGCCACGATTTATTATTATTTTTTTTTATTTTAATTTATATACAATTTCTAAATGATAACATCGACTAAATGAATTTTTCTTATTAATAATGAAGTGAATAACAAAAAACAAAAACAATTTATAAGTATATTAATTATTAAAGAATTAAAAAAAAAATAGTTTGAAAAACAAAAAGTAAGGAAAGAGTTTAAAAACTAATTTTTAGTTTTATTTGCAAAAACTAAGTTTTTGCAAGTGAAAATCTAATATCATTTTGTTTAGAAAGAACGCACACAAAACAACACTAACTTTTTTTTAATAAATTAAATATAACTACAAAAAACAACTAAATAAATAAAGAAAATTATGCACTTTTAGAACTCAAAAGGTTCAAACTAAATTAAAATGATTTGAAAGCTGGTTTTCAAAACTTTGGGGTCTAAATTTTTACAATAAAATGACAAAACAGTTTTTTCTTTAATTAATTTTGCATAATTTCATTAAAAAAAATGTAGACTTCCTACAACAGGCTAAAATTTGTAGTTGTATAAAGACGAACAATATTCATTTTTATACACTATTTTTCTACATCTCTCATAAACACAGAATAACACTTGTAAGAAACACTTTGGTTTTTTAGTTTATTTATAAAGTGTGGAAACGAAAAAAAAAATACAATTCCATGTTAATTTTTTTTATTTCTAATTTCTAAAAATTTTACAACATTTTAAATAAATTGGAAGGCGCAACAATTGTGCTACAATTACTTACTTACTTAAATTGCCTATAGTAACAACCTGTTTAGGTCAAAGGCCGAGCATATTTTAGAATTCCATGCGGTTCTATCTTGTGCGCATATTCTCCAATTTCTTATGCCAAGTTTTGAAATATTTTCCCTCTTCTACGAGTTCCCTCAGGATCATTATCAAACAATTTTCATCCATTCGCAATGCGTTTTACTATGTCTATGGTTCATTAGATGTCGATATTCTTTGTTGACGCAGACTGGTCCAAATATTTTTCGTAGGTTTTTCCTCTCAAACACTCCAAGGATAGCTTCATCTGCCTGTGCAAGTACCCATGATTCTGCACCATACAGTAACACGGGTAGTATAAGCGTTTTATAGAGCGTAATTTTAGTTCTTACGGAGAGGACTTTATTTCTTAACTATTTGCTTAGGTCAAAATAGTATCGATTTGCAAGTATTATTCTACGTTTAATTTCAAAGCTTATATCGTTGTTGATGTTCATAGCGGTACCAATGTATACAAATTATTTTACAACTTCGAAGCTATAGTACGTGTGATCCGATTCTAGTGGTCTGTCTGCCTGAAGAAACCATCAGTTTTGTTTTTGATTCATTTACAGCTGTACCCATTTTCTTTGATTTCTTCTTGATACTGGACAATCAATGCCGATGACATTGATTGTGCTACAATAAGAAACTCAAATAACCCTTTTTTGACCTCAATTCTTATTTTCTTTGGCAGTAACACTTTTTTTTTAATTATTCATTGCTGCCTACAGGATTGAAGTCTGGTTCGGCACAGTTTTTATTTTAATTGAATTAATTGAAGCAGTCCAATTCTTTGGTTTTGTATTCCTCTCACTTGACATAACCCCACCAAACAAGTCTAGTGCAGTGAGGGGAACAGCGGAAGGTGGATAATGGATAATTTATTAATTTGTCCGCTTTCCAGGAATGATGTGATGCTAAAACTAATAATTCTGCGGTGAAATTCGTGTAAAAACTCTTAACAACTTTAAGTAAAGGTTCCCATACAATGCAACCTCATATCAAAATGTTGATGAAACAAAAAATGCAACAGGAATTGATATCATAAACAGATGCAATTTACAAAAGCATTTTACAGGTTGCTATGTGCTTACCCAGCATTACAACGTTTTCTGCAAAGAAATTCAACTTGATGAAACCCTACAGTATTTTGAAGTACTTTGTCATCTGAAATGCCCAACGACGTAACCCTCTTCTATTTTATTGCATTATCGATAAAAATGAAGTATTGCATTAGCTTTAATTGAGCCTATTTAAGGCTAAGTTAATGCAATAAAATGCAAGTACACAAATAATTATTTTGCATTTTATATTTAACCTAAAAAAGTTAATGCATTACTTTTAAATGCAATTTTAATACAAGTGCATTCATCTTCTATTTAATTGCATTATCGATAAAAATGAAGTATGGCATTAGCTTTTATTGAGCTTAATTCTTATCAAAAACCTATTTAAGGCTAAGTTATTGCAATAAAATGCAAGTACACAATTAAAGAATTATTTTGCATTTTATATTTAATCTAAAGAAAAGTTAATGCATTATTTGTAAATGCAATTTTAATACAAGTGCAATATTAGGGAATTATTTTGCTTTAAAGTTTATTTTTATATTTGGCCTTCGGAGTGTATGGCCTATTCAACAGTGATAGCGTTAGTTGTGGCTTAGAAGAAATACGTCATCAGCATATTCCAAGTCCAAGTTTTGTTTGTTAAGATTTTCTAAAATTCTCCATAGATAGCTTCTGTTGACACTGTCAAAGCGTCGATAAACGCTAGGTAAATGGGGGTGCGGAATTAATTACAATGCTCTAGTACTATTCTTACCGTGTTGATATGATCAACGGTTCTCTTTGAACCCAAATAAAAAATAATTCGATTTAAATATATTATAATGTACTATAATGCATTTAAATAGGGTTATAATGAATTATAAAGCATTCTAATGTGACTATAGTGAATATAACTCATTTTAATTCTTAAATGTAATTATAATGTATTATAACGCATTATAATTTAATAATAATAATAATAATAATAATAAATTATAACGTATTATAATGATTATAACGCATTTAAATGTAATTATAATGTATTATAAAGCTTTATAATGTTATAATAACGAATTATGAGGCGTTATAATGCAGTTATAATTTATTATAGGTAAAGTGATTATAAGGTAACGATTATAATGTATTATAACGCGTTTTAATATGATTATAATATATTATAACTCATTACAATGCAATAATAAATAATTATAATGATTTTTAATGCTATTATAATGTATTACAACGCATTGTAATGTGATTATAATGTATTATAACGCATTATAATGTAATTGAAATAATCTACGTATAAAACATTTTAGTGCTATTTAATGCATTATAACGCATTTAAATGTGATTATAATGTATTACAACGCATTATAATTTTATAATAATGAATTATGTTGCGTTATAATGCGATTGTAATTTATTATAACTGAGTGTATAATTTATTTGTCATACAAATGTTGGTATTTAACAGATTTAACAGAATCAGAAAATGGTAGAAATTTTATTATCATAATACAAAATATCCCCCTTATTCTCAAACCATGAATAAAATGATCAAAAGCTTATAGTACGAATTTTGTATAAAAATTTTGATTTATAAGCTTGTTACAACTTTACTTATAAATGCATTATAATGAGAATATAATGCAATATAATTTTCACTTAAAAATGTTTTTTTTTTTCGTTTCCACAATTTATATTTTTTTAATTATTTAAATTAAATATATATTGATCATTTTTAGTTTTTTTTTTTTTGTTCTTTAATAGTTTTAATTTAAATAGAATTTAAGAAAACCAAACATAATTTTCCACAAATAACAGGTTACAAAAACATTGAGTTTTTTATACTCAAAAACATTTTCCCTTATTTAAAATTAAACAAAACAAAAAAAAAAACGTTATCAAATAACAGATTTTTTTTATATACAAAATAGTGTCTAGCACTTTTCATTATACAATTTCGGAATGTTTTTTTAAATATTGATCTGCAATAGACTGATGAAAACAAATTTTAAACATATTAATACAAAACAAAAATATATGAACAAAAAAAAAAATAATCTAAAAAACTTAAGAAATATAAACATTTTTAATTGTATTTTATAGGGAAAATATTGTAAACGAAGTTATTAGCTTAATAATATTCCAAAAATAGACCAGCGATTTTTAAACTTATCATAAAAAGAATCTGTCTATTTTTAATCAGTTCTATTATAACACAAATGTTTTTTTTTTATTTAACAAGACGTCTTTTTTTGCATACATACAATAAAAATCTAAATTTATTACCTAATTCAGTTGTTTATTGTCTGTCCATCAATTTGTGTCGGAACATCTTTCAATTTCGAACATCTTTCGAACATCATTTTTGCAGAGACTTCGTTTAGGAGTTATAATTTTGTACTTTTCACGTGTTAAACAAGAAAACAAATTTTGTGAATGCGTAATAATACATTATAAACAAATTATAATAAGTTAAAATGGATTATAATATATAACCTCATTATTATAATATTAACCTCATTATTATAATGCATTTAAATACATTATAATGCTTTATAATAAGTTATAAAACTTAAAAATCGCACTATAGTACATTGTTATCTCATTATGAAGCGTTATAAATTATTATTACATCTTTATTTTAATGACAATATTATGCGTTATAGTCACCTTATAATGCGTTATAAAACATAATCGCACTAAAATATATTAAAATTATCAGGCTTGTCACAAATTCCGTTCGGAATTAAAACCATTTCGGAGTTGAGATCCGATCGGAATGATTTTAGGTTCTATACAAGCATGTTACAAATTCCGTTTAGAATTGAAACCATTCCGTAGTTAAATTCCGATCGAAATGTTTTTAGGTTCTACAGATTTCCAAAAACATTGCAAAACACGATTTTTTCAATTGAAATCAAAAACATTTAGGCATGTCACAAATTCCGTTCGAAATTGAAACCATTTCGTAGTTTAATTCCAATCGAAATGGTTTTGAGTTCTATTAATTTTGAAAAAATGTAAATGATTCAAAACACAGTTTTTTCAGTTGAAATCAGTTACTCTATCTTTGTTTTAATAAATAATACTGAGTAATTGAAGAAATTATTCAAATATTGAAGAAACAAAGAAAAACATACAAATTCAATTCCACTTTAAAAATTGAAAATGGTTTCATTCCGAAAAAAAATTTCGTTTTGTTATTCAAAATACGGAATTCATTCCACTTCCAAAAGGAATTGAGTTCTTTGTTTTAACAAATAGCACTAATTAATTAATGAAATTGTTCAAATATTGAATAGACAAAAAAAAAACATACAAATTCAATTTTACTTTTAAAATAGACAGCCATGTCACAGAACTCAATTCCGTTCGGAAGTGGAATGAATTCCGTGTTTTGCTTCTGCAGAAAAAGTAAAACGAAAAATTTGTTCGGAATGAAACCACATTATTTTTTTAAAGTGGAATTGAATTTGTATATTTTTCTTTGTTTATTCAATATTTAATAATTTCTTCAATTAATCAGTGTGATTCGTTGAAACAATGATAGAGTTACTGATTTCATTTGAAAAAATCGTGTTTTGTAATGATTTTGGACATATAAAATTTTTTGGATTCTATAGAACCTCAAACCATTTCGATCGGAATTCAACTACGGAATGGATTCATTTCCGAACGGAATTTATGACATGTCTGAGAAATTGGTTTCATTCCGAAAAAATGCTTGTTTTACTTTTTCTGTAGAAGCAAAATCCGGAATTAATTCCATTTCCGAACGGAATTTGGTTCTGTGACATCGCTGATTAAATAAACAAGGAAAAAATACAAATTCAATTCCACCTGAAAAATAAAAAGTGCTGTTTCATTCCCATAAAAATTTTCGTTTTACTTTTTCTATAGAAGCCAAATACGGAATTCAATTCCGAGTGTCATAAATTCCGTTCGGAATTGAAACCATTCCTTAGTTGAATTCCGATCGAAATGGTTTTAGGTTCTATAGATTCCGAATAATTTTAAAACTCCAAAATCATTACAAGGCAAGATTTTTTCAATTGAAATCAGCAACTGATTAATTGAAGAAATTGTTCAAATATTGAATAAACGAAGAAAAACATACAAATTCAATTCCACTTTGAAAAAAGAAAGTGATTTCATTTCGAAAAAAAATTCGTTTGACTTTTTCTGTAGTAGCAAATGACGGAATTAATTCCACTTCCGAACGGAATTTGGTTCTGTGATTGAACAAACAGAGAAAAAAATACAAATTCAATTTCACCTGAAAGATAGAAATTTTCGTTTTACTTTTTCTATAGAAGCAAAATATGGAATTCACTTCCGAACGGAATTTTGAGATAGATTCCGAAAAATTGTAAATGCTCTAAAACAGTACAAAACACTTCTTTTAATTGAAATCAGTAAAACTGATTTCAACGAATGCGATACTTTACTATCGCTTTACAACCTAACTTTGTTTCAACAAATAACACTGAATAATTGAAAAAATTGTTCAAAAATTGAATAACCTAACGTAAATACGGAATTCATTCCACTTCCGAACGGGATTGAATTCTGTGACAGAACTGTATAATTTAATTATATCACATTTTAACACATTATAATCGGCTTATAAGGCTTTGTAATGAGTTGTAAAACATTATAATCGCATTATAAATCGTTATATTACGTTATAAATGCATTATAATTTATTATAATTGCATTGTTATAATATGTAATTGTACATTAAAATATAAGCTCATTATAATGCGTTATATATGGACAATTGTAATTAAAAATGCATTAAAATACCTTGTAATGTATTATAAACGCATTATAATGTGTTATTATACTTTTCTATTGCATTACAATTCTTTTTAATCGCATTATTATGCGTTTAACAAATTATAATAATACAAAATTATTTTTTTTTTTTTTTGAACAATTACCATAACACGAACAGGCATAATAACTTGCATCAATATAACAAATATTTAACTACCTTCATACATATATTCCCCATTTTGGATAATAATAAAAAAATATATACAACAAATATTAATTATAACAAAATAAAGATAATTTATTTTTATAATTGTATCCTTATAATATTGATAACAAAAATAAATAACATAACACAAATTCCAATCAAATTTTTGAACGAATGAAACATTAAAAATGCAATAAGAAATTAAGCCCATAATTCCTATTATACGAGTTCATACTTATACATTTAAAAATAAAAAAAAAAAAATAAAAAATTTTAGAAAAGATTTTTTTTTGGTAGATCTTAAAAATAACAACAAATAAAAATTGATATGTGTACTAAATATACAAAACAAAAAATATATATATTTAAAATAAATTAAACAAATCAACCATATGTTTTAGACGTTTTTTATTTCACTTAATGGAATAATACTTTTATCAGACATATTACAAATTTCGTTAAAAATTTCAACTATTTCGTAATTAAATTCCAATTGTATTTCCAAAAAACATGTTTTTTTTAAATTAAATCAGTAAGTCTATCTCTGTTTTAACAAATAAAACTGATTTATTGAAAAAATTACTTAAGAAACGTAACATATACAGGCATGTTACAAATTCCGTTCTAAATTGAAACCATTCCGTAGCTTCTTTAAATTTCGAAAAATTTGTTTCAATAAATAATTGAATTGTTCAAATATTGAATGAACAAAGAAAAATATACAAATTAATTAAACTTTGAAAATAGAAAAAAATTTTAAAGAAGCAAAATACAGAACTCATTTTATTTCCGAACGGAATTGAGTTCTCTAACATGGCTGATAAATTTAACTACACTTTGAAAAAAAAAATTCGGAATTGAAACTATTCTAGTTCAATTCCGATCGAAATGGTTTTAGGTTCTACACAGGCATGTCACAAATTCCGTTCGGAACGAAGCCATTCCGTAGTTAATTTCCGATCGAAATAGTTTTAGGTTCTATAGATTCCGAAAATTTTAAATGCTTTTAAACCTTACAAAACATTTTTTCAATTGAAATCAGCAAATCTAACTCTATCTTTGTTTCAACTATTGAATAAAAAAAGAAAAATATACAAACTCAATTCCACTTTAAAAATACAGGCATGTCACAGAACTCAATTCCGTTCGGAAGTGGAATAAATTCCGTTTTTTTTTTTTTTTTTTTTGTAAAAGATGTAAAACTATTTTTTTCGGAATCAAACCACTTTCTATTTTTAAAGTGGAATTGAATTTGTATGTTTTTCTTTGTTTATTAAATATTTGAACAATTTCTTCAACTAATCAGTGTTATTTGTTGAAATAAAGATTAGAGTTACTGATTTCAATAGGAAAATTTGTGTTTTGTAATGTTTTAAAGCATTTAAAATTTTTCGGTTCTATAGACCTAAAACTATTTTGATCTAAATTCAATTACGGAATGGTTTAATTCCGAACGAAATTTGTGACATGCCTGATAGAAAGTGTTTCATTCCGAAAAAAAATTTTCTTTTAACTTTTTCTATAAAAGCAAAATACGGAATTCATTCCATTTCCGAACGGAATTGAGTTCTCTGACATGGCTGATAAATTTAACTCCACTTTGAAAATAGAAAGTGGTTCCATTCCGAAAAAGGTTTCATTCTATAGAGCAAAATTCTGAAATTACATTGGGACTAAGATGTCCCAATTTTTTTTTTTTTCAAAATTTAGATTATGTCTTTAATAAAACGGACTTAATTAAACTTGGTATAAAAAAATTATATTTTTTTATTTTAATCAAAATTCACTAACAAATTCTTAAATTTTCTTAATTTTGCCATAAAAAACAAAAAAATTCAAATTTTTACTTTTGAGCCAGGGAAAGAAAGGGTTAATTTCTTACAATTTCCAAAAAAAAATTCTTACAATTTCCAAAAAATTTTGCATACATTCTCCATAGACTAAGTAAAATTTCCTAAAAATTATGACTAAATTCGGCGAATTAAAATAGCAGAATTCATACCAATTTCGAATTTAATTGAGTTCTGTGACATGGCTGTATAATATCTACATCGTCCAATAGATGAAGAATTTTAAAATTATAATGGTTAATATCGTCGGCTTAATATGAAAACCTGCCAAGTCCACTTTTTAAGTAAATTGAATTTTTGCTGCCATGTGGTAGAGTTTCTTTAATTTAAGTCTTGAAGAGTGTGAAAAGGTTCGATAAGAAAAATTGCTGAAAAGAAAATGAAAAACCAAAAGAAAATGTTCGTAAGAAAAACTCATAAATCCAGTACCACGTACCATATTTATACCCTTCACCACCATAGGTAACGCAAAAGGCGGGTCTACCTTTTACTATAACAACAGACTTAGAATCACTTTCTGAGTCTATTTAGCGATGTCAGTCCGTTCGTCTGGCTGGCTGGACCCATATGTAAACCATTTAATTAAAGTACAGGTCGCAATTCTAAAGATATTATGATGAAATTTGGCACAGATAATTTTTTTGATAGTGGGGCTATTGAAATTCGTCAAAATCGGTCCATTATTTATGGTACCTCCTATAGGTCCCACTTTCCGGAATTGATATTTTGGCCACAAATATTTAGCACATATTTGTTTTTATACACCTTTGACCTTAGTGGTGAAGGGTTTAGTATGGTCACTTTAGTATAGTATAGCACTTTCTTACTTGTTTTGTTTTTGAAATAAAAATATATAATATAATTTTGAAATTTTTTTGTTTTTCCTGTAAAATTAACTGAAAGTGAGTTAGAAGGTTTGCATATTGAGCTGACAATATGCGATATAATTTAAAAATTATAATACATTATAATGAGATTATAATAATTATTATAATGAGATTATAATAATTATTATAATGAGATTATAATAATTATTATAATGAGATTATAATAATTATTTGTATTATATCGCATTGTAATGCAAATATAATGTATTATAGTGAGATTATAATGCTTTATAATGATATTATTATTTATTATAACCCATTATAATGCGATTTTAATGTACTTTAATGCATAGACTTAATTTCAAAGTAGCACAATAAACATAAATAGGTTTTTTATGAATCCCCTAATATTCTTAATTTCTTCCTTTTTCATCATATCTTTTCTCTACGTAATAATGACTTTAAAAATATTTTTTTTTTTTTTGTATTTTCTTGCAGACATACCAAGAAATTAAAATAAATGCACACATGCCCTCTCTCCATTTACAAAAAACATCCAATCCATCCTTAAATGACAAAATAAAAGCCAATAAAATATGTTAACTTCAAACCCATCCATAACTACTACTATTACTACCATCATCCAATCAATCAATGCATTTTCTGCTACTACTACTACTACCACCATCTGACCAAGCAATTGTAAATCTCAAAATAATATTAATCAAATACATTTTCTTATTTTTTTTTAATTTTAATTTTTTAGTTGTAAATTTTCTGTTATTAATACATTTAATTTACATAATTTTATGCTTTAATTTTATAAAATAACAATTTCATTTGACTTGTACAAAAAACCCAAAATACATAAATAAAATTTCCTTATAACATAATTGGCTTTTCGTTATTTCATTAAGTCTCTGAATTTGGAGCATGGGACGATGTTTTCTACCTATTCGAAGGTATCTGTGGCTTCCCTCTAATCAAAATACATATGAATCTCCTTAGATTTATTTTACTCTATCAGGCATGTTACATTTTTCTTTAGCAAATGAAACCGATCGAAATGGTTATAGGTTCTTTAGATTCCGAAAAATGTTAAATGCTCTTAAACGTACAAATCACAATTTTTTAATTGCAATTAACTCTGAGTAATTTATAAAGTATAATTTTCTAACGAAAAATATATTTTTCCTACTCGTTAATCTAGCAACTTGCATGAGTTATAAAAATGGGTTATTAACTCTTTGTTGACCAAACATTTTTGACTGAAGCGATTTAATTTTACCTTATACAGGAATGTCACAAATTCCGTTCGGAATTGAAACAATTCCGTAGTTGAATTCCGTTCGATATAGTTTTAGGTTCTCTAGATATCGAAACATTTTAAATGTTCTAAAACTTTACAAAACACGATTTTTTCAATTGAAATCAGTAACTCTAACTTTGTTTCAATTAATAACACTGATTAATTGAAGAATTTGTTCAAATATTTAACAAAGAAAAACATACAAATTCAATTGAAATTTGAAAGTGGTTTCATTCCGAAAAAAGATAGTTTTTCTTTTTCTATAGAGCAAAGTACGGAACTCATTCCATTTCCGAACGAAGTGCTGTGACAAGGCTGTATATCTTTCCTAAATCTAATCAATCCGTTTCTTTTTTGCGTTTCAATCGAAATTTACTAACAAATTCTTAAATTTTCGTAATTTTGCCTTAAAAAACTAAGAAATCCAAATTTTTACTTTTGACGCCAGGAAAGAGGGTTAATCTCGTACAATTTCGAAAAAAAATTCAGCATACATTCTCCATAGACTAGGCATTAACAGTTTTGTCAAATTTGAACATAAGTAAAATTTACAAAGCACCAAAAATTTACGATTTCGCAAAATTCGGAAAATTTAAATAGCAGGTATTACGAAGCTGTGCAAGCCCTCAATTTTATTGATTTGTATTTTTCTATGTAAGTTTACGAAAATTTTGAAAATTTGTATGAAATTTAAGGAAAATAAAACGAAAACTGATGAAGAAAATGTTCGTGTGTGAACGTGAATGCAGGTTGAAAAGAAATTTAAATAAATAATGATCAAGTAAACCTGATTCGTGTGAAACGGGACTATTTATATTAAAATAACTTACCGATGAAAAAAATTTAAATTTCTTATATTTGTTAAACTAAATTTCGAAATTTTTAAACTTGGCCTGAGAATAATGTTTCATTTTCCAAGTTGAAAAAAAAAACAGGTAAATACATGAAATAATAATAACAAGGAAGTTTCATTCTCTCTCTTCAAAATTATTTTGAAGTATATTGGGTTTTTGAAGTTTGATATTTGAAAACAAATTCAAGAAAAACGTTGCCACACTAAGAAAAGGGGTACGTAATACATTGGGATTAATTATCAAAAATGTGTAAATTTGAAGTAAATCATATAAGGAAGACATTCAATATTAAAGAAATATAGTTAAAACAAATTGTATGATTATTTATCAAACTTTTAAGCAAATATTCATAAGTTTTTTATGCATCAAGACATATATGCTTACATAAATTTTGTCATCATACCATTTCAGAAAAGTGGGATTGTCGACAAAAATATGGTAGCACAAACTTTCACTATCCTAACAAACGTCAGAAAGTTATCATGGCGACAAAAAGAGAGAATGGAACAACCTTCAGTTTTATTAAATCATGGGTAAATATAATTAAAATTAAATATAATTATATAATGTCTACTTTTATATTAGTCAGGTTTGGCTTATCAAGTCTTGAATTTGTATGAGAAAAAACTGACAGAATTAAAATTAAGCAAACCTGACCGTACTATCAAGTTAACGAAAATTTTGAAAATTTGTATGAAATTTAAGGAAAATAAAACGAAAACTGATGAAGAAAATGTTCGTGTGTGAACGTGAATGCAGGTTGAAAAGAAATTTAAATAAATAATGATCAAGTAAATCTGATTCGTGTGAAACGGGACTATTTATATTAAAATAACTTACCGATGAAAAAAATTTAAATTTCTTATATTTTTTAAACTAAATTTCGAAATTTTTAAACTGGCCTGAGAATAATGTTTCATTTTCCAAGTTGAAAAAAAAAACAGGTAAATATAAAATTAAAATTAAATATAATTATATAATGTGGTTAAAGAGGAAACGGTGTTTTGTCTTGAACTTTATTGTTTTGTCACCTATAAAAAAATTTTGCACTATAAATCTTAGTTAAAATTTTCAAATTAAATATAATTATATAATGTGGTTAAAGAGGAAACGGTGTTTTGTCTTGAACTTTATTGTTTTGTCACCTATAAAAAAATTTTGCACTATAAATCTTAGTTAAAATTTTCATCAAAATTAGTATGTTATTTAGATGAGTCGTAAATTATCCCTGGTCACCCTTAAAATTTAGCGGTATAAAAAATAGATGTAGACACAGACCTACCGGATATGTACATGAAAATATGTCGACCGATTTCTTAGGAGTTTGGTAACAAACACTGCGACAAGAGAATTTTATATACAGTAGAAGCTCGAAAAAGTTAAGTCACAGAAAAGTTAAGTATATCGAAAAGTTAAGCAGTTCTTATTGACCATACGTGACTTTAAAAAGTTAAGTGATTCTTAACTTTTTAGAGACAATTGTTTTTTATTTTATTAAAAAGTTTTACTGTAGTGTATTGCACTAAGATCCCAATTCATTACAATTATTTATTATTGTAATAAGTAGTTTTTTGATAAAACCAAAAAATGTTGGTGGAGAAACCATTCCTCGACGCGTTTCGATGGTTGGTTAGACCATCTCATCAGGAGGATTATCCTTAATTGACTGCTCATCCTTGGGCATACCGTGAGGGACACGAATTTTTAGGAGAAAATTGCAAGAACTTTAAAACTACACCTTGGATATTTGATATATGACTCTAATTCCGCTAAAACAAAAAAATATGTACTCCTATCATTTTTTTACAATAGTTTTAACATCATTCGAAAAAAAAATTTAGGGTATGCATTTCAAAAAATATTTATCGCAACACTCTGATAATAACGTCAACTTAGTATTCACTCAAAATAACATATTTTCGCTTTAACGGACATAACGATCGGAATAGGATAAATAAAATCTGGTTTTCATTTGAGGTTACTATTAAATATAAAAAAAAAAACAAAAATTTAATTTTTCTGGTTTTTGATAGCTTTTAATACACTTTTCGCCTGTAAAATATTTAAAATTTTGTTCTTCTTTAGAAAACTTTAAATCAAGAAAATCGATTTATATATAGATCAGATATTAGTAAAAAAATCGGTGCAGTATTGAAAATTTCATTTTTTTAAGTTGAATATCTTTAAGCCGTAAGGGATAGCATATGCATGTAGCTATGTTTTTTGTAGATCTAGACCTATATATTTGTTATGTAGTATGATTTTTCAAATCGATTGGGAAATGACAATTATATGTATATTATTTTAAGTGATTTATAAGTCTGAAGTGCCCTACTTTCGGGCCCCCATTAAAATCTAGTCTTTCTAGGTTAAAAACTTAAGCTCCCCTTAACACTTCTGCTATATCCACATACAATTTTTTTTAAATAACGGTTTAGAAGTTACGGACTTATTCCCATTATATTTTTAAACCATCCCACTATGTAACGCCCGTTTCGAAAAAGATAATTCATAATCTGTCAGTACATTTACAAGAAAATATAATTTATTCCTTTTAATTATTGTTTCCAAATCGAAAAATTAACTGCGATTGATAAATTACCTTACCAATGAAAAAAATAGTTGGTGGGAAAATTACTCCCTCTAACTGTAAAAGCGTTAAAAACAAAACTTGATTTAAAACGACTTGCAGAGACCTCATTCCCACGGCAATTGTTTTTTTTTAAATGTGTTATATCATTTATTTTCTTTACGAAAAACGCAACATTGAACCAATGCACGGCGGTAAAATACGGCCAAAATTCAATAATTTGTTTATTTCTTCAAATACTCCTTTGATACAAAAATTGCTTGTAGTTCTTGCTTGGAACTACATAGTAGTTCCAATGTTGAAAGGTTTTTTTCGGCAGTTAATTTATTTAAAACTTCTAAAAGAAATTAACTTTCTACTGACACACTTCATGAACAACTTACACCAACAGATGAACATTTTAAATAATAGAATAAAAAATTATCTTTTATAAGCACTTGTTTATTTTTCAAGTTACATTTAATATGTATGTATATTTATTGAAACATATTCAACACTATTTTTAAAACAAAGTAATGAATAAAAATGTAAATATTTTAACTTTAAAATTCTTAAAAAGCTTGAATAATAAAAGTGGTAGATCTACCACTTTTTAAAAATTAATTTTGTAGAATCTATTACTTTTAAATGTCGAATCTCCCACAAAGTAAAATTTTTGGTTGGCATCACTGTGATTCTGACCAAAATCGCCGCTTCTGCGATATTACCAATAATATCGAAGTTACAGCAACAATATATAGAACGACATAATTAAATTTTTACATAAAGTTCGTCTGAGATTGTACACCTCTGGTAAAGTGAAAAAATAAATTTATCCGTACAGAGTTGTGTTTTAAGTAACAACCAAAAATATGGCATCACTAGTTTTCAGCAACTGTTTATCAAATTACTCATCGAAGAAGAGAAGAAACGTCAAAAGAATTATTGTTGCAGAAAAAATATCCCCGAATGAATTTCTTCTTATTTAAAATAAATCGAACAAATTAAAACAAAAACGTAATAAGTTCAAAAGAAAATTAAATAAAATTAGGAACATAAAATGATACCAGCATCGCAGGAGGCACAAATCGCTAAACTACTCTCAAAGGTAAGTTATATATATGAGAACAACAGCAACGAAGAGGCCAAACAAAGGAAAAAATAATGATTGGGTATGGGTCACGGACTGAGTAACTGACTGGCTGTCTGGTCTGTTAAGTGTTTATTTAATTAAACAATCGTAGAATTTATAATTGAATAATTTAATGCTCTATTATTTACATATATTTTTCAGTATAAACATGTTTCAGCCACTAAAAAGGAAGTGGTCGATGTAGTATCAAACTATCGCAGTTTATCATATAATTTGCAAAAATTTGGTAAGTCTTTTAAGAAAATGATGCAGGTGGTGTTCTTAGCTATTTATGACTTACAGGAAATTTAATGTTTTATTAATTTCAGTTTTCAATGATGGCAGTACCAGGGATTTATTTAATGTACAGGGCACCATACCGGTGGTGTATAAAAGTATGTTTGCTTTATTGATTTGGTCTATAATAACACTAAATTTTTGTTTATTTATTTATAATTACAGATAATACCTATTACATTCCCATTTGTATTTGGCTAATGGATACCCATCCTATGAATGCACCCATGTGTTTTGTTAAACCCACACCAACCATGCATATTAAAGTATCAATGTATGTGGATCATAATGGTAGAATCTATTTGCCGTATTTGCATGACTGGCAGCCAGTAAGTAAAAACTTTTTAAAATGTTAAATTCTGGTTTGTTATGAAGGAATATGGCTAGATTTAAAATCATTTCATTATCTAGAAAATGTTTACAGTATCTTTGGACATGTATGTGTCCTAAGTGCCTCAGGGTATGAGTATTAAAGGAGACGCTTGAAAAATTGTAGTCTTTATGAATATTAAGAGACACTTGAAAAATGGTAGTCGTACCTAGCATATTTTTTTTAAATTAATAGCTGGATTCAGAATAAACGGTTCACCTTTTACCTCAGAGTTAAAGGGTATCATATGAATATTTCTTCGAAATTTATAAATGTATGGTGCCTCAAGAAGACTTATGAAATGACGCACCCTCAAATAAGGGCATAAGGAACTTAGTCAACTAATTATATATTGTCCTTTACAAGGTTTAAGAGATATAATTACAAGGCATATAATATTTAAATACAGCCCTATTTACTTACATAAAACTTAATCAGGCGATAACACTATGACACAATTTGAAGGTAATAGTCTGGGGTCAAAAAAATTCCTATGCCAAAAAAGCACTAGACTAGTGTAGTCAAACCCTAAAAGCGTTTGTCGCTGGTAGGTGGAATTTTGGAGTTATCACAATTTTTTGTGTAGGATTTATATCAACAATTTTCGAACACGTACTGAACCACACAATCTCCAATTTTCATAAAATTTTGTTCTAGCCCATACAATTTTTAGAGTTTCTTAAAATTTTAAATTTAGCTTTGGTTCGGATTTTATGGCGGTTCAAAGTTAATTTTTTCGATATTTTTTTTCAAAACATACCATTATATACCTATAACTTTTGAAACGGTCATCAGATTTTTATGAAACTAGGTTTATATTTCAATGTATGTCCTGTTGTGTCATGTTCCTTAAATTAAAAAAGAATAATAATGTATTGGAGAACAAGGAATGTCAGTTTTGTCCTTGACTCAAGGATATTTCAAAAAGCATATATATGTTGACAGTTAATGAAAAATAATAGCCTTTTTGCACAACAACTCATACTAGGTTTGTTTCCGTACTCTAATTCTGTGGCTTGGTGCTAAAAGGGCCAATGTCAAAAAAGATAGTTTTGAGAAAATCGTATTTAAAGTTTTTAATTTCAATATATATTCATAGTAACATTGCCCAGAAAAACCCTTTTAAATCTGTTCTGAGTTAAGTCAGAGATTAGCTGTTGGAGCCAAATAAAAGAGGGTAAATAAATAAAAAACTGGAATATAATGCAATGATTAGCTAAAAACAAAAAAATTGACATTGGACCTTTTAGCACCAAGCCACAGAATTAAACTACCTAATTCAGTCCGAAGTTGTCAGAAAATGCTCAAAAAACAACAGTTTTTGTTAAAATTTTTGTACGGAAACACTTTGAGTTGGGTTGGGAACAAGCATACTATTTCAATATTTTCATTTATTTTGGGAAAATAAACGAAAATTATCTTAAAATTATATCTGAAATCGATGCATTTTCATCTCATACCGGAATATGAGCTATTTTATAATAAGTTTATTATTTTCCAAGCCAATTTCTTGGTTTTCATATGAACCAATTTGATCCAGCCATTTTATTAGGGCGGTTTTTTAAGAACTTTTTACCATATTATTAATTTAGGGTCGGTATTGAAATTCTTCATAAATGCTCTTTCAATTTAAACAGATTTATTTAATTTTGATAAAATTTTAAAGCATTCTAGTGATTTACTGTCATTGATTCAAGTAATGATTGTTACTTTTGGAGAACACCCACCGGTGTATTCAGTTCGCAAAGATCAAGCATCAACAACACCATATCCAACTGGAGGTAAATGCAAATATTTATTTATAGCTAAAATTTATTTTACACTTACTTAATTTGCCTTCAGGTTCTATGCCACAACCTGGTGGAGCAAACTATCCAAATACACAAGCAGCAGGTGGTTCATACCAATTACCTTATCCAAGTGCAGGAGGTGCATTTCCACCATATCCTCCGAGCAACCATTTTGGTGGCTATCCACCTTATCCTTCATCATCCGGGAATGCAATACCGGCAGCAACCGCTGGTGGAGGCAGTGGCTATCCACCCTATATGAATTTTCCCCCAGTACCAGGCTACAATTCAGGATATGTAAGCTAAACTAAAGAAAATACCTTTAAAAATTTCTCGAAATAATCTGAGTTTCTTACATAGAATCCTTCAAATACCGGATCTACTGGTACCATTACAGAGGAGCATATTAAGGCCTCTTTAATTAGTGCAGTTGAAGATAAAATGCGACGTCGTGTACAGGAGAAAGTAAATCAATATCAGGCTGAAATCGATACACTTAATCGTACCAAACAAGAATTGGTAGAAGGTAGTACTAAAATTGATTCAATTATAGCACGTTTGCAGAGGGAGGAGGTATGAGAGGACATTTAATTTCATGTTGTTTAATTTGTTTATATTAAAAGTTTTTTTTTTTTTGTTTTTAAGGTTGATTTACAAAAAAATATAAATATGTTGCGTGATAAAGAACAAGAATTAGAAAAGAGCCTAGAATCTTTGGAAAATTCAGAGGGTATTGATCCAGACGAAGCTGTTACCACAACAGCACCTTTATACAGACAGTAAGTGAAAATGTAATACAAAATTTTATTAAAATTATATTTTATTTTTACTCTCATTAGACTACTTAACGCTTATGCTGAAGAAGCCGCCACCGAAGATGCCATTTATTATTTGGGTGAAGCCCTACGCAGTGGTGTTATTGATTTGGAAACCTTTTTAAAACACGTTCGCCAGTTATCACGCAAACAATTCATGTTGCGTGCCATCATGCAAAAATGCAGACAAAAAGCTGGCCTAGCTGGTTAATAATTAGTGATCGAAAGTTAATTGAAATTCTAAAAGAATCGTATGTTTATGTCATTGCCGTTAGTTGAGTAAAAAATGTATTAAAAATTTTATAAACGTTATAAAAATTATAAAATATCACAATGCAAAACGTACGAAAAAATAAAGAAAAGCGTTTATTGTGAAATTATTAAATCATATCTAATTATAGTTATTAATATTCAAAAACCAACTTCTATATTAAATTAAAATAACAACAACAAACGTATAAAATGTAAACCTTATTTAAACAAAACAAAAAAATCTCAAACAAAAATGAATGCTCCGTTTTATTCACCAAATTATTGTAGTACAGCCAGCTTGTTGTTCATCTTCATTTTAATTGTTGTCTGTAACCAAGTGATGTGATGATGCTGATCTTCAAAGATATTTTATACGTAACAGATCATGAATATTATTGATTTAAGATCTCTGAATTTGTTATTTTTTTCTATATTTTCTATGCAGTTCTGAGATTAAGAAACAAGTATTTTGGTTTTTAATCAATTAAATTATAATAAACATAATTTTAAACAATTCAAAAGATTATGATTGCGAATTTTTGTGGGGATTCTTAGGCAAGGGCTCATGAGGCTACTTAAACGTAGGAAACCCCTGCCTATTGAATCGCATTCCAAAAAATAATAGAAGTAAATTAAAAATCTTAAAATATAACAGAGTCTGAAAAGTCTAGTAAGGTTGTATGAGTCGGTTATATTTAATATTCTGGTGTGCCCCGCCCTCCTTTATCTAAGTATAACCGACTCATACAACCTTACTAGACTTTTCAGACCCTGTTATACTTTATATTTTTAATTTACTTCTATTTAACAGGTTCCTTGGGCTTGGTGTCGAGCTTACCACGGTCTGATGATTAGTCAAGGAGCTACAGTTCAGCACCTGATAGAACCTAATGGAAGAGTCATACACCGTTTTAAAAGGCAATTAGATCTTTACAGATGGTTCCAAAATGGGTTGCTGTCCTGGATCAGGTGTTTTCTTGATGGAACAAAAGATTGAGAAATATCTCTGAAAACAGTGTAGTGGCTATACAAATGTCTATAGCGACACAAGAACAAAGAATCACCTCAAAAAATCAAAGTCAAACAACTTAGATTGGCCCTATTAGTCACGCAGTTATAGGATTAGATTGAGCTAGGTTCCGGGTCATTGTGATATCGATGGCAACGTAGTTGCTGACAATGCCCCTAGATAAGGCTCGAGCCGACACTTGTGTCAAAAAGTGACGAACATAGCTCCCCCTAACTGTCATTTCTATTTTGATATCAAGTCTTGTGTCAGTAAGCACACCGCAAGGATATGGGAAAACATGGTTACCTTCGAAAAATCTAGGGCTTTATGACTTAAACCGTACATTACCGAAACCAAAACTCTGACAGGTCTGAAAAGGATAAGTTTAAGAAGATGTATAGGTATTTTGACGAGACACTGTGAATTAAGTTTTAGCTAAACAGGCTGGACTTCTGCAGATTTACGAGAATTTTAGAGATTTTTATTTAGTGACTGAAATTTAATTCCAAAATTTCAATTCCGAGAATCCACCCTTATGGCAGATACAAAAAATTATGGAACTTTAACATCACACAGTTGGCATATTCCCCGAGTCATGCCAGAAAAGATCTTCACGTGTATGATAATAGCATACGAAGATATGTACTTGATCCTTTAGATCATGCCTCGAACATGGCAGCATTATACAACATTCATTAAGACGCCACCAACTCAGCGATTTAAGGTTATCGCATAATTCTTGTATTAGGAGGTCGCCCACCGTCCATAGCAGAAGAAAAGAACCTGCCGCAGAAAACAAGAGTCGTTCTGGCTCAACTCAGATCGGGATGGAGCAACAGATTAAATATCTTTTGATTAAGACGCCACCAACTTCGCGATTTAAGGTTATCGCATAATTCTTGTATTAGGAGGTCGCCCACCGTCCATAGCAGAAGAAAAGAACCTGCCGCAGAAAACAAGAGTCGTTCTGGCTCAACTCAGATCGGGATGGAGCAACAGATAAAATATCTTTTGATCCCGCATAGACCAGCCGTCTCCAACATATGCCCAGCTTGTGGTCAGAGTCCTCATGATACCTACTTCACTTAGTCCTGAGGATTTGTGGACTCATCCAGTAGAAGTAGCACGATTTCTTGGCCTTGATCGAACAGACCCCCCATAAAAACAAAATTATAAAATTGTAAATGTTAGACCTGTTACAACAATAATGGACCATTTCATAAGCAATGGTCCCACTATGAAAAATCTGTGACAAAATTCACTCTGAGTCGATTGGCATACTTACAAGACGGTTCACACACCAATATTTCTATGTGTTACATACATAATCCCTTTCCACCTATGGTCGTAAAGGGTATAATTAGAGCTTTTTATAGCAATATGCTAACCTCCCCTTTTTAATCCAATTGCAGCAGAAATCTACACTCCACATACAGTTATTCGATAGACACTTGTTTGTACCTGTTCGCTTAGTATTCCACTTTCAGCCTCAGATATGGTCTTATAAGATTCTTTCTCACGAAATCACTTTAAGAGTGACGCCTTAATATTTTCAAATAAATCATTTATTATTGAAAATTTAAATATTTTTTATTTTATAAAAATTGGAATTGTTGTTAAATACGGTTGTTGCTCGTGAATGTTTGCCTCACACTATGGAATATAAATAATAAATGTGCTCTTTCTTGTTTACCAATGTAAAAATTCTTTCACTTCATCCGTATTATCATACAAAACACTCCACTGTGGCTGAGTCTGTGCTTAAACTACGTATATCATCTTTCGAGTCTGGAAAAGGTTGCCGCATTTATATGTAAATGCCAACAGCCAACATCAGAAACATAATACCGAAACCCAAAAACACTGAAGCACACAAGCTAATCGCCAATTCCTTGAACAGAGTCTTCTCTTTGGTATTTTTGGGTCTCGACACAACATAGATAAAGAACCAGGCGGTGAAGAATGTACCGATGATGAGCAATACTGTGGCAAGATGAGGGAAAACAGCGGGATTGACGGGCGATACATAGCGTTGCATCACGGATTCCATTCTAAAAAGTAGAAACTTTTCGTCTCAAAACAATTTATTAACATTCGGCCGTCTATTTTACTTACATTATTAATTAATTCTTTTATTTTAATTTGTATCAAAAAATCTCGCAAATTCTACGTGGCCCGGCTTGTTGAAGAAAAAACACAATTAAATTTGACAAATAACTGTCAAAAGTGCTGGAATAAAAATGTAGTAAGAACAATGAGTTGCCAGATGTGGGAAATATAAAGACAGGGTGTTATAAAAATAAAACCGCTTTAGATATTAATATGATACAGATACCAAAGTAGATTCGAGAGGGTTAAGCTCCCAATCTGTAAAGATTGGTACGATTGATATTATAAAGGCAGTCACTCCAAGCGCTAAGATTTTAGGGCTTACTTACTTAAATGGTCATATTTACAACCTATTAAGGTTAAAGGCTAAGCTTTTTTTAGAATTCCATGCGCTTAGATCTTGTGTGCATATTCTCCAATTTCTTAGCCCAGGCTTTGAAAGTTTCTTTTTTTTTTTTTTTTTTTTATATATATTTATTTATTGGTACAAAAAAAATAATTCTTACATAATAGTATGGTCCCAGCGCCTTTAAGGCATTATTGGGACAAGTTGGCAAAATATTTACAGTGTACTAAATAAATATATATATAAAAAATAGATTTATAATAAGTATATAATATAAATTTGTTTGAACACAATTTTCATAATTAAAATAGAAATAATCTAACTAGCTACAGGAGTGTGTCAATATTTCTAAGTAGCTTTTGCTTGCAAGATTGTTTAAATATTGATATACGATTAATTGATTTTAGATCGCTAGGCAGGTTATTAAATTTTGTACCACCAACAAAGTCAATCCTTTGTTTCGTGGACTCAAGTCTACATCTAGGGATTCTTAAATAATCCCTAGTCCTCGTGTTGAAATGCGACTGATTTTGAGAAAACGTTATGGTATGATTACCTATGTGGTTAATACATTTAAACACAAACATTAAGACTTGGTACTCATGCAAACCATAGATTGGTAAAATTGTTTTACTGACGTCTTTGTACAGCGAATAAGTTGAAAACATTAACGGTAATTTATATATTATTTTTAAAGCTTTATTTTGCATACTCTGTAAAGATTTTAGTGAGGCGTTATTTTTGTTGTGTGCATAAATAATAGCAAGATAATTTAAATGTGATTGTATCAAAGATTTAAATATCATAAGTTTAGAACAGACATCAAGCTTATTTTTAAATTTATACAAAATTCCGATTGCGGGAGCTATTTTCATTTTGAGATCGTTGATGTGCAGATCCCAAGATAAGTTACTTTGTAAAGTAATACCTAAATATTTAACAGAATTTGTTTCACATACTAATTTTCCATCAATAAAAACACTAAAATCATGTAAACTTGAAGCATGTGGCTTAAAACGAACGATTTTTGTTTTTGTAGGATTAAGCATTAGTCCGTTTAATCGAGCAAATTCAAAAAGCAAAGCAGAATCCCTCTCAACATTACTTTTTAAGACCTGTTCATATTTATAAGGATAGAAAAGAGAGACGTCATCTGCAAACATGAAATGTTGTCCTGAAAAATGTAAGTTTTTTAAATCATTTATATAAAGCAAGAACAATAATGGTCCTAGTCCACTACCTTGGGGTACACCATACTCAACTGATCCAACAAAACTTTTTTCAGCATTAATATTGACATACTGTTTTCTACTGTGGAAATAGTTTTTAAATAACAGAAGTTCCCGATCCTGAATACCATAACACTTTAATTTTTGAATCAAAATTTCATGGTCAACCAAGTCAAATGCCTTTGTAAAATCAAAAAATATTCCGGCAACACCAGAATATCCCTCAGCATCCTCTGTACTGCACCCTTTACGAAATCCAAATTGGTATTTATATAAGAAATTATTTTCTTCTAAATATAATGAAAGTTTATCGAAAATTATTTTTTCAAGGATTTTGTCAATTGTTGAAAGGATAGCAATAGGCCTATATTTATCTACCGATGTAGTATTTGCTTCTTTTGGTATTGGTACTATTTTGTGAACCTTAAGAATGTCAGGATATACTGAAACATTAATCATTTTGTTAAAAATATTTGTTAAAACAGGTGTTATCTCATTTCTGCATTCCTTTACGAATTTTGGTGATATGTTATCAAACCCTGGACTTTTGTTGATTTCAATATTTGAAATAATTTCATTTATTTCAAAATCAGTAACGTTATCAATTACAAAACGTTGATTAGTTGTACTGAGAGTTCTAAACATATTAAAATGATCTCCAGGTTCAATTTCAATTTCCCTTTTGAGTTTAGCCACATTTGTAATAAAATGGTTATTAAAGTAGTCAGCTTTAGTTTTATCAGATGTTATAATTTGGCCATTTGAATCAATAAGTTTTATACTTGAGCTTTTTGCTTTACCAATAGTATTATTGATAAAATTCCAGGCCTTTTTTGGATCATTTCCCACTTTTGATAAGCTCTCTATATAATAATCATCCCTGCACTTTTTTACAGAAATTTTTATGACTTTACTAATACGCTTTAGACTTGCCTCAAGATATTGTTTGTTTTTTAATTTACGTCTTCTTCTTAAAAGCTTTTCTTTAAGTAAAATCAACGCTTGGATATTTTTGTTTACCCACGGTGTATGTTCAAAACGTTCAAAGCATTTAACTCATACTCATGGTTCAGCTCATGGTTCATTCGATGTCGAAATTCATTGTTGATGCGAACTGGTCCAAGGATTTTTCGTATAATCTTCCTCTCAAAAACTCAAGAATAGCTTCATCTACCTATGCAAGTGCCCATGATATAAGTATAAGCGTTTTATAGAGCGTGATTTTAGTTCTTAAAGAGAGAGCTTTATTTCAAGAAGAATGCATGATTCAATATTTGATTTCGAAACTTATGTCGTTATTTATGTTGACGGCGGTACCAAGGTAACAAATTCTTTTACAACCTCGATGTTGTCCAACTCTTATGGACTGTCAGTTTGTAGAAACCAAACATTTTAGGGCAATCATGTAAAAAAAGCAAAGCGCCTTTAGACATTATGTTTTTTACATTTGATTTGTCTGTTTGATAACTTAAAAACATTCTTCTGAAAAAATAACACAGAGCATAGGTAAAATTCAATTTAATTAGAGCGTCTTCTATTTGCTTCTGACATACTTTGTTTCTTGTTATTGTTATTATAAAAAATAAATAAAAGCTATGTCATAAAGAAAAAAACATGTACGTGTGCTACGGAATATTATAATCCTTCTGCAAATTAATTGACATGTACAATTACATATGACTTAATGTTAAAATGTCACTTTAAGGAATTCGCAATATAGACAAAATATGTGAAGATTCTCTTGTAATTAATAAGTTGTCGTGAAAAAAATGCCTTAGAACTTATTAAAAAGGGACTTATCTAAGTATGCTCTATAAGATGCAAGGTTGTGCTAATATTAATGTGTTGAGGTTTTATTATCGGATAAATTGAAAATTTTCAAATACAGTAAATACAAGTTAAACTACAAAACATAGAATACTTGATACAATATATAAAACAAGTTGAACTTCAATTCTTCAGACCAACACCCCCACTAGATTTGAAGTCTCTTAGGCCAAGATACTTTAGACATTGATTGAATTTTCCAGCAGGTAAAGACTTGGTAAGAATATCAGCTACCATATCTTCTGTACCAATATAATTTAATTGTATGATATTACTATGAACCAATTCACGAACGTAGTGATGACGAATATCAATATGTTTTGATCGTGCATGATAGACGTTATTATGTGCTAAAGCAATAGCACCTTTATTATCTGAGAATAAAGTCCATGGTATTTCCTTTTCATCATAAATTTCATAGTATAAGGATTTCAGCCAGATTACTTCTTGACATGCTGCAGATACTGCCATGTATTCAGCTTCGGTTGTTGAGAGTGCCACAGTAGCCTGATGTTTTGAATTCCAAGATATTGCAGAACCTTGAAATAAGAATGTGTATCCTGTTGTTGAACGACGGTTATCTAAATCATTCGCCCAGTCTGCATCAGCAAAACCATTTATTTTTCCATTTGGGTCTTTTGAAAATTCAAGTTTAAAGTTCAGTGTATTTTTGAGATACCTGAAAACACGTTTTACAGCAATCCAGTGAGCTTTTCCAGGATCTTTGTTGAATCTTGAAAGAACCCCCACTGCATGTGCAATGTCTGGTCGACTTATTTGTGCTGCATATAAAAGACTTCCAACGGCTTCTTGATATGGAATCTTTTTCATTTCATTTCTTTCCTCTTCCGTAATTGGGGATAGCTCATATGACAACTTTTGGTTACAGTCCAGTGGTGTAGAGACGCCTTTGCTTTCTGACATGTTGAAACGTTTTATTATATCATTAATGTATAACTCCTGATCAATCCAAAGTTTCCCATTTTTTCTGTCACGTGTTATTTTCATGCCAAGTATAAAATTAGCTTCACCCATATCCTTCATTTTGAAACTTGACTTTAAATATTCCTTAATATTATTCTTTGCATCTTGGTTGTTTGAAAATATTAATATGTCATCGACATATATTGCTATGTACAACCTTATTTGCCCCTCTACATAGTAATATATACACGGATCAGTTTTGGATTGATTCATACCATAGTCAATTAAAGTTTTACTAAGCTTCTGATTCCAACATCTACTTGCCTGTTTTAATCCATACAGAGATTTTTTTAACTTACAGACTTTGCCATCATCATTTCGAAAACCTTCCGGAAATTGCATGTAAATTTCTTCTTGCAAATCACTTTGAAGAAAAGCTGTAACGACATCCATTTGCTCAATATCCATATCATGTTTCACAGCTAAAGAAAGCAATAATCGAATTGATGAATATCTCACAACAGGTGAGAAAGTTTCTTCATAGTCAATCCCCTTCTTTTGCGAATATCCTTTGATTACTAAACGAGCCTTGTATCGTATTATAGTACCGGTGAAATCACGTTTGATCTTGAAACACCACTTATTTGATATTGGTTTCTTACCATTTGGTAAATCACATTCAGTCCACGTATTATTATCCAACAAAGCATTGTATTCTTCTTCCATTGCACGCTTCCACAAGTGACCTTGGGGACCATTGATTGCTTCTTCCACTGTAGACGGTTCACTTATTTGACCATCTGACACAAAGTTTGCATAACGAGCAGGAGGTTTACGAATTCTACTCGAACGTCTTAAGGTTTCCGCAGGTATATTTGCACTTGAACCATCTGTTGATTCTTCCAAATATATTCTTGTACCATTACTTAGGTTTTCAGTATTTAATTTATTTTCAAAAAATACAGCATTTCTGCTAATTGTTACTTTATTTGTTCTCGGGTTTAAAAATCTGTATGCTTTAGAAGTAGAACAGTATCCAACGAATAACAATTCATTTCCTTTGGCATCAAGTTTAGTTCGCTTTTCTTTAGGCACTTGAACAACGGCTACGCAACCAAAAACTTTTAAATGTTTAAGTGTGGGTTTACGCCCTGACCATACCTCCTCAGGAGTACAATTCTCATGAGCTTTACACGGTAAACGATTTATTAAATAAACAGCTGTATTGACTGCTTCCGCCCAAAATTTTTTATTTAAATTTGCTTGAATCAATAAACATCTAGCCTTCTCAATTATGGTTCGGTTCATCCTCTCAGCTAAACCGTTCTGCTCTGGGGTATATGGAGCAGTTGTTTGATGTATAATGCCAGAATTTCTAGTAATTTCATTCATCCGTCGATTACAGAATTCTTTACCATTATCAGTACGAAGGACCTTTATTTTTTGACTTGTTTGATTTTCCACCAGGCTTTTAAATTCTTCAAAATATTTCACTACTTGATCTTTTGATTGTAGGAAATAAGCAAAAAACTTTTTACTGTAATCATCAATAAACGTTAACAGATAACGAGAACCACTAAAAGAATTTTCTTCCATCGGACCACATAAATCGGAATGAATAATTTCTAAATGCGTTTGCGCTCTATGTCCACTATCTTTAAACGGTAGTCGATTAATTTTACCCTTAGGACATACTGAACAACTTTCATCTTTCAGATGGATATCTTCTACGCCATGAACCATTTTGACAACTCTTTTTAAATTTTCATTACATGGATGACCCAGCCTCATATGCCAATTATTAAAATTATTAGACGTAGCTGAATAATTTTTAAAATTAAATTTATTCAATTTAAACATATCATCCACTAATGTTCCAGTTGCTATTACTTCATCATTCGGATCAATAACTTTACATCCCTTCGAATAAAAAATAACCTTATGTTTGTGCTTTACAATTTTTGAAATTGATAAAAGATTGGTATGAGAATCACGAAGATATAAAACATCACGCAAAACTATGTCACTAGCATTTTCACCAACTTTGACTTCCATATTGACATCTCCCACTAAATTTCCTTTCATTATAGAATTATTGGCTGTCATAATTTGAAATTCCGAACAGCTATTTAATTTCTCGAAAAATAATTTATTATTACACATGTGAGAAGTCGCACCTGAATCGAAATACCAATCACTAGTTGTCGATTTTGTAGCTGACAACGCTAGCATTGTTTTCTTCAAAACATTTTTATCACTATTTTTATTTTTAGGACAATTAGACTTAATATGACCATACCCTTGACATCCATAGCATTGAGTTTTCTTGAAATTCTTCTTATTTTGAGACTTTGTCGCATTTGGCTTACCAATGAGGGCTGTAGATTTTGTATTTGAGGACTTCATATCTTGGAGTAGCTTTGTCTTCACATAGTCACCAGAAATTTGTACACCAGAACTCTCAATTCCCATTATCATTGGTTGATAATAATCTGGCAGACCAGCTAACATTAAAGCACCCACCCATTCATCACTTACTTGCATTCCAACACTCGAAAGTTTATTTGATGTTGACATGATGATGTTGACAAAATCTTCCATGGATTCACAATCTTCCAGTTTGGTACTTATCAGCTTCCTCAACAAACTTACTCGGCGTGTAAGTCCTGAATCATCAAAAGCTTTCACGAAATTATTCCAAATTTCCTTTGCTGTTGGAGCGTCTTGAATATGAACAAACAACATGGGGTCCACTAGTAAAACCAGCTTTGAACGAGCCATCACAATTTTCTTGCCATCTTGCTCTGTTCCTAGTACTGCGTCCCACAAACCTTCCATTTCCATATACGCCTTCACAGCAAATTTCCATTGCTCCCAGTTATCACGGCCTTTCAAACGTTCAATTTGTGGTAAACCGGATAACGACATCATAAAAAATATTTATAAACTATTCAATAAATTTTCACAATTTTTTTTTTTTTTTAAACTGAAAAATTTTTCAAATATTTTTTTTATGATATTTTTTTAAAAAGCTCCTGGGCTCATAACCTAATGTGTTGAGGTTTTATTATCGGATAAATTGAAAATTTTCAAATACAGTAAATACAAGTTAAACTACAAAACATAGAATACTTGATACAATATATAAAACAAGTTGAACTTCAATTCTTCAGACCAACAAATATTGATACATTCGATTATTTTAGGCCAAAGAACCTATGGGTCAGATTTGACGGACTACTTCGACTTGGAGATGATATTTAGTTCGTCCCGTTTCACACGAATCAGGTTTACTTGATCAAGTTTTCTTTAAATTTCTTTTGAACCTGCATTCACGTTCACACACAAACATTTTCTTTATCAGTTTTCATTTAATTTTTCTTAAATTTCATAAAAATTTTCAAAATTTTCGTAAACTTGATAGTACGCTCAGGTTTGCTCAATTTTAATTCTGTCAGTTTTTTCTCATGCAAATTCAAGACTTGATAAGTCAAACCTGACTAATGTAAAAGTGGACTTCAGACCAGGAAGTTGTAATTTTGAACTTTGGGACTGGTTCTGGTATGAACATTCTTCAGCAAGATTTCAGAAGTTTGAATAGGTTATTGATGAGTTGACAAGCAAACAAATCTTTAATCATTTTAGTAGTAACCTAGGGGTTGTTCACAAATTACGTAACGCAATTTTCGCAGATTTTTACGTCATCCCCCTGTGTAACACATTTTAATAGAAATACGCATACGAAATTCCTCCACCGTAACAAAGGTCATACCCCCCAAGAACGTTACGTAATTTGTGAACAGCCCCCTGTTCAATTTGATACAAATTCTTTCGCATTTTGCTTTCGGTATTCCATAAAAACAAGAGTTTAAAGTGGGCACACTTCGTACTTTTGAACAATTTTAATCGAACGGGTAAAACTGCACGGTTTTACACGTACAACGACCATGCACACACACTATCGTTTTTTCTTTATCGCAAAATTCAAAATAAAATAAATTAATGTATGCAAGTGTATGTAAACACATAAATTAGCAATTTTTACATTTTCCGTATTTTACACTGATAAATGCTGTCCTTTTTTACTGTCTGGCCCAATTACAAGCAGTTTCGTGTAAAAACCGGCGATTAAATTCAAGACGGCACAGATATTTTGCACGTTCCAAAAAAAAACGTCGGTTTTTGCCCATTTACTAGCAGTTTCAACCGTACGGTTCAAACTGTGCAAAAAGAACGATATCTGTGGGACCCTTAACGGCAACGTAGCTACAAATTTATTAAATCCACTAAAAATCGCCAGAATTGATAATAAATACTAAGAATTGTCATCACTGCACATGTATGAGTGAAAAGTGTCGGAGAGCAGAAGAATTTTTTATTAATTTCTTTGTGAAATTTCTATTAAAGAAACGACGAAAAATCTTTTGTTAGAAAAAGTTTACATTTAATAATTTAATGTAAACCACAAGAGAAATCAATATGGACGAAGTAAGTGAACCAAAAATAGCTAATATTAATTTAACGAAAATAAATGAAATTAAAATATTGCAGGTCGATATTGACAATGTGGATGATCTTAATGAATTGGAGGCACGTTTATATGCTCAAATCCACCATGAGGCAACAGATGATATCCATGCAATAACGGCAGAGCAACAAATGGGAACAGGCGAGGTTGAAGTAATCGACATAAATCCAAATAATAATGATGCAGGTGCTGGTAATCAAAATACTGAAACGTCATCGCATACCAATAGAATTTTGGCTAGACGCTATTGGGCAAGTGGCGAGGCAGTATCAAAGCAGCAAACTTATAGTCAACAGAATTCTAAACAGCGTTTTATTCGTAATCCCTTTAAAACATCAAATCAACAAAATGAAAATCATTTAAAAGGTTTACCACTACCATCAACTCCGTCTTCCAGTAAATTCCAAAATCATCATCAACAACAGTCGAACCAAATGAAAAATCCGGCTAATGTTACTTTAAATAAATCAAAAACAAATAATCATTCAAAGTCTACGCCAAGTAATAGTAAACCTCAAGCAGGTAAGTGTGTTATTTTTATTATTTATGTACACACATATTTATATATGTATGTATATCCTACACCATTCTCGCTTGGTGGTAATCGACTTATGTTAATGAATGTAATGTATAAAATTAAGTCACATATGTTTGATCAAAAGCAAAGTAGAATACAATTTGCTGTTTTTCCTATATTGTAAGACTCTTTTGGTTAATTTTGTTAATGTCCGCAGCCATTTACGATACTTTCCGTAAGACAATTTGTATCCTAGAACCTTTTAGTTTTCTGTAGCGACACATTCCGTTTGTTGTCAAAATCACATAAAAAAGAGTTTATGACCCTTGCCAGTAGGGTTAGGATGTTCAGCTAGTTTTGTTGCATATTAAGTGATAAAGTTTTTTTCGCGTACATTAGCAATAATTAATTCTTTATTAATGTTAATGTTTTTGCTGTATCACGGAGCACCGCTTAATTATTTCATGATGCTGTACCCAAAAGCTAGATGTCGTAAAGCTAAATTGATTTAACGATAACTTTGTACAAAAGAAGTTTGTATTCTAGGTCTACAGAAAACCGCAGACCAATTAGCCAGTAAAAATGATTTGTCTTAGTTTTGTTTGTAGGGGTTTTGAATGGGCCGATGTTATGCGGCGATCTAGATGAATGCCAAGATTCTTCTCTTTATTTATCATCTCTGACTAACGTAAATGTCATATGAAAACATTTGTTTGATTTACTTTGATCATTCATTTCTATAATAATTTTTCTGTTCATCTGCAATTGTTAATGTATCAGTCATTGAACTAGTCGGTATATCTGCTGTATATATTACATATAGAAGGGGCCTAAGTATACTGCCTTACGGTACATCTGAGCAGATTATATTACTTAATGAAATCATGTCTTTTTATCTTATTTTGAAGAATCTATTAGTTATATAATTATTTAAAAATTTGTGAACATTTTTGGGAGTAAACTAATAGTTCATTATTCATTATTTTTAATGCGGGCCAATACTGCTTGCTCACAAAACTTTTCTGAAAAAGCATTTTAATCAGATGTACTATGCTTTCTTCTAGAACCAAACTCGTTTACATTTAGATGTAATTTTTTAAATAATTTGATAGTATTGATAGTGAGCTAATTGTGCGGTGCGATGTTATCCTTTCCTTTTCCTGGTTTGGGTATTCGGATATCATGGATATCTCAAAAAGCATATCTTCCATTTTCTTACCCCTCTTTCAAATATGGATTATAGCGTTGACAATAAAATATTAAATTCAAAAAAGTGGGTCCATGTGAGGATCTGAAAATAGTGAACTTTTTGTAAAACTATTCATACTAATTTAGTACAAATTTTGATATATATTTTTTTTCATAAATAGTTCTAAATTTTAAAGCAAACTAATTTCAAACGATTTGTACTAAAATAATATGGGTTTTTTTACAAAAAGTCTATAATTTTGCGATCCTTTTGAATGGGCTCACTTTTTGAATTTTTTATTTTGATGTCAACACTATAATCCCTATTTGAAAGAAGAAAATGGAACTGTATTTGTATCACTTGATTTCACTTACTATACAAGGAAAAATTGCAACTTTCAAATGGCGATAACTCTAAAGTTTCACCTGCTAGGTCCAAACTCTTTGGCGGTTTGAATACACTGGTCTAGTACTTTCTCTTCGTGTGGGATATTTTCTGACCCCAAAATCGTGTTTCACAGTTTATGAATTAGGAATTTTTAGAAATTTCAGATTTTATAAAAAAATATTTTCTCAAGTATTCAAATGTTTTCACCAAACAGTTACATAATTTACAAACAATTAAATTCTTATCAATTTTTCCATTTTTTTCTTTTAAATTTTTTCTTTTAAATTTGTTTAAATACTTGTATTTACTAGAAAAATCATCTCCATCAACTGCTGACAAAACTACAACATCAGCTTCATCTTCTGTCCAAGATGCACCAGAACAAGTCGCAGCTTCTTTACCAACATCTATTGAAAACAAGAAAAATAAAAATGTTAAGCAAAAAACTCCAGCAGACAAATCTAATTTAAAGTTAAATCCTGTAGCCGATTGGATGGAAAGGAATAAACATCATAATAATAAAAAAATTAACAACAATAACAATGTTAACTCCAAAAAATCCAATCAAGATGCCAAAATACAAGGTCCTTTTGCTAAACAACAACAAAAATTACAAAAAGCAAAACGTTTGGAAGATAAAAAGCAAAAATCGAAAAAGGCTAAAATAAATGCTTCTAAACAGAAAATCAGTGAAGTAATTAGTTTAGATACTGATGATGATTCGGACAGTAGTGATGTTATAGTTATACCCACAGTACCACCACCCACCTATACGGTGGATGATAGCGGCGATGAAGACGTCAAAGTCAATGTAATGGAACATGAAGAGAATGCTTTAGATTCAACCGATGTACAAATGTCCTCAACTTCTGGGAGTTTCATAAAACCACAATCTCTAGCTGTCAACGAAAATGCTGAAAAACGTTTAGACAATTCATCACGTTGTACTTCGCCCTGTTCCATACAGTCATCAGATGATTTTATAGGACAAAATGATCGTAGCCGTTTGTTGGCTGGTTCCAGTGGTATGGCAGATGATGAAGATCTTCTGGTACTTACCAGCGATATGAATAGTTTATTAGAAGTACCCGAAATGGCAAATCAGTTGGTTATGGCTGATGAAAAGGATGACGGTGTAGAAAAGGAATCGCCTTTGGATAGCAGCGTGGAACAAATACAAGAGGAGATTATGGAAACCAATGATTCCTCAGAGTTTGCCACTCCCACAACATCGAAAAATGCATCAAATGCTAAAGATTATCGTGTTGATCAGGGTCAATTTAGAGCTTTAGATGTTTATGAAAGTGAGTCGGATATCACAGATAGTGTCTATTCTAAAGGTGTTAATAAATCGACTATTATCAGGCAAATCAATACAAGCTCCGATGAGGTGGAGGACATAGGCAGCTGTAGCCAAAAAACTAAACGTTTGCGTAAACGCCGCGCCTCTAGCAGTAATAAAGAATCAGATCCTAATAATGACATTTCTTTATCTAGTAGCGATAACGAAGAAGCCGAGAATGATGACAACGATGTATTACGTACACGCATTCCTTTTGTATACCGAGGAAATGCTGTAGAAAGTTGTAAGCCACGCAAACGAAGTCGTACCTTATCAACTTGCTCTCCTCTATTACATAAACGGAAGGCCAGCAAAACATCAGTATCCTCAGGACATATGTCGGATACAGAATTTATTGCTACTTTAAATACTTTGGCTCAAGGTCAAGAAGACGAATCTGTAGATAAAGAAAAACAAGACTTACTGGAGGTTGATGAAGATGAAAGTGAAACAGAAAATATTCCCTCTGCTCGAGATATAGCTGAAAAAATATTAGCTCAACACAATGAAAATGTTGAGTCTACTAATGAAGTGGCTGTACCTGAAGATGTTTTAAATGAATTGGACAAAGTTTTCGAAACTATTGATGAAATGGATAAACAAGAAATCGGAAGAAAAAGATCATCTTCTACTCCGCCTGATACAGTTAAAATATCCGACTCTTCAGACAGTGACAGGGAAAAGAATCTTGTTTACAAATCTATGCCCAACGAAGACAGAGAAACACAAGTTATTGAATATTCACCAGTAAAAGCTAAATTTCCTCCAAAGACACATGCGGACAATGGTTCACCAATTTATAATGTCATCTATAGTCGTGGTCATAGAAAACCTGGAGGTCTGGGTTGGAATGATGAAATGCGTAGATTCTATAATAATATCTGGGATGGACTTCATTTTAATATGAACAAACTTTTGCAAACAATGAATCGTAAGTCGAATTATTTAAACTCATTTAAACTCAATTTTAATTAATATTTTTTTAAAGCTGATAAAAATTTATGGAAGATCTATAGTGAAGATCGTTTTAATATCAAAGCAAATAGACGTCATAGCAATATGAAATGCACAAATTGTTGTGAATTTGGACACATGCGTTCCAAATGCAAGAGGCCTAGAAAACCCTCAATATGTTACATGTGTGGAGAGAGTGGTCATCATGAACCACGCTGCCCCAATACAATTTGTTTGAGAGTAAGTATGGAAAAAAGCTTTGCAATTTTTTTTTTTTCTTTTTTTTTCTAAATTTTTTAATATTTTTAATTCTCACAAAAGTGCGGCAATAAAACCCAAGTTTTTACTAAAAGTTGCAATGTCTGTTCATTTCAAAATCGTCTCATATGTCCCATTTGTAAAGTTCGAGGACATTCTTTAGATCATTGTCCCGATAAATGGCGTCGTTACCATTCAACCGTAAGTGTTTCAAATTGATATTCTTTTCTAAAAATCTTGCAATTTGTATTTATACTTATTTTAGACCGAACCAAATACTTATCCCAATAGTAGTATTACTTACAATACCCGCAAGTATTGTTGCATTTGCGGTGGTCGTGGTCATTTATCTGATAATTGTCGCAGCGCGGTACGTTTTATGGAATATCCCACCATCGTAAGCACCATTAAATCTCATCAAAAATCCTACGCCGATGTTGTTGTTAAGACTCCTCACAATGGCATTGCTTTGAATTTAATGTATGATCCATGTCAAGATTATAAATTTATTATAGCTGAAAACACTTCACGCAACAAATACTATGGACGGTTTTTGAAGTCCGTGAATTTGGAATTCTTGTTGAATAAACCTAAAAAAAATCCTCTTAAGAAGACAACATCTGAAAGTAGGACTAAACGTTTGTCTAAAAGATATGAGGCAAATCCTTATTTAAAAGTTGGCACAGCTAATCAACAGAATATTGATGCTATTGAAGATGCTCCAAATCAGGTAAGTTTCAAGATTCATTTTAGAAAATATTTCATCAAGAAGATTTATAAACAAACAATTAAATGATCAAGCTAATTGTACCAATTGCACATTCCTCAAGAATGCCGATTGTCGTCGGTATTTTTAGTTTTTTATGAAATTTAAATTTTAGCGACATCGTTTTGAACGAAGTTGCGGACGAAGTCGCCAGACAAGACTCGAGCCAATACTTGAGTCAAAAAGTAACAGACATTGCTCCACCAATCTGTCACTTTTATTTGGACATTAAGTCTAGGAACAGCATGAAAATCACAAAGACATCTGCATATAGTCGCAAGAATGAAAAAACGCTGTAACTGACAAAAAATCGAAAATATGTTTTTTTGTATAACTTTTATCAGAAAAAAATTCTGCATCGATTGGCCCCGGTCCCATATTTCTATGATGAAAAAAAATGAATGTACTCCGTCAGCGTTTTGAAAAATACCAGTGTCTTATTTGTCGTAAGCCTAATAAAAACTAGTTTTGAAATTAAATTTAAAAATAAAAATACGGTTTTAAAATCATGTTCTTAAGTTATATAGTTTTTGAGATATGAATTATACTTTCATACAGGTTTCTTGCCTCTGGTGAACATTTTATGTTTTGTCAGTTACAGCGTTCTTGAATTCCTGCGTCGATATTATGTTTATATGTGGATTCGTCCGAATCGGTAGAATACATTCTCTGTAACTGTCCAAGACTCCAAAATCTCAGGCTCAGACATCTAGGCAGTAGATTCCATGTTGAACTTCAGGATATGCAACGGTGCAAACTGCATGATATTGTAGGGTTTATCACTGGACTCAGCTGGCTTAGATAGGGTATTTTTTTTCTCGCACTATATTTTTCTCTTCTCTTCCTCTTTCCTCAATCTCTTCTTTTATATTTCTTAGTGAAGGATCACAATGGATCCCTTGGGTCTTCGAGTGAAGGTGTCGTTTCGACACCATCTTTATAATCTAACCTAACCTAAATCACTCAGCAAACGTTTGCGAAACGTTTTTGTTCTGATTTTTTCGGTTATGTTTTCTTTGTTTTCCTTTCTAGCTGAGTAAGTTTAAATAGCATTCGTGTTTCGTTCGAAAAAACATATCACTTTGAAAAATATATTTTCATTAGACAGAATTAACAAATTCAAATATTTTGTTTTGTTTGCTTTCATACTCTGCTTTGCATTAGTATCAAAACTAAAGTAAGAACTAAATTTAACAAAAAAGTCTCTTTTGGGGCTAATTTGTTTTCAAAACTCAAATTTGCCCGCCCTTTATGTAATCAAAATTACAAGATTTATTTTCATCAAAAATGTTTTTCACTTTTACTTTAACTATTATTTTAACCACAATCTAAGCAAGCACCACCTTTTTTAAGCAAAAAACTTGTTATCTTTTTGTTTCGCAGGTCCCCGAAATTTCGGAAAGTGGCAATGTCAGTGAACAAGATAACGAACAAAATCCTGAGCAGGATGCTATTAGCTTAGAAGATATCAACAGTGTTGACACTGCTGGTAGTGACAATGAAGTTGAATTGGTTGGAAGTACAGTAATTAATGACGATAATGAAATGATTGATATACAATTGAACACAACCGTTAACCAAAGCGTTGCTAATGTTGAAAGACCCGATGAAAACTTTAAATCACCAAAGAATAAAACATCAACATCAATTTTAAATACCCCAAAAACACAAGCAGAACAATTCATTGCTTTAGATTCCGATTCGAATTATAGTTTTTCCGAACATTTCGATGTACCCTCAACATCGGTTGAAGCTATTAAAGAAATAGAAACTAATCGAAATCATTTGCAGCATGATGAAAACCCAAAGCGAAAGCCACGGGAAATGGAGGTATTACCGGATTTTATACCCCTATCAGAGTCGGCGGAATACGACCCTAACGTACCTCAGGATGATGATCCTATTGAAGGTATTTCCCATAGATTTGTCGTCGACTTTAGCGATGATGATGACGGTATTTCTGAGAGTGCTGTAAGAGATTTAGCTCCATTGCCAGAACTGCCCTGTGAAGCCAAAATCTATTTGACCCATTTTCACAGCAAATATTTTCTTTCGCCTGTTGGCAACGCCTATTTAATTAAATCTTCTAGAAGTCACAAGTTAAATGCACGTCTTGATTTCACCTCCATTGGTCATGTTTTAGTTATTTTTGGTTTGCCCAGCAACCAAGACAAATTCCAAAGGGAATTACTTTTGAAATATCGCGAACTCTCTGATGAAAGTCACCAAAAACAATTTCAAAGCAATCTTAATGTACCCAAACGTACCGATATCCTTATCAAGTTTTTGCGTGAGAATATAATACTGCTGCTAAACAATTTGGGAAATGTTAATCATTTGTTCAAACGTTTACAAGCCTATGAAAAACAACAATCCAAGTCTGGATATAAATTAGCCGAAAAAGTACGTAAGTCTCTCAATATGATACTTATCGGTCAAGCTGGCTTAAAAGATGGTACTCTGCATTTAGATAAACTCTTAATGAGTCTCAAAACTTTAATAAATGACTATAACAATGAAGATGTTGCTCCGCCTCAGCTACGTTCTGAAATCACCGATCACTGGAAGGTTATATTTTCACCCTATCGCCATGACAACTATCAGCAGTTGGTGAATGCATATCATAGGTTGATATCAAAAAACCGCATGCCTAAGCTGAATATTGATCCGGTTTTGTTGGGCCACAAAGTTTTGGATGTCAGTTTAAGTGAAGAGCAAAAACAGAAATTGGAGCGAGCTCCTGTAGCACCAGTTGCAGATATGGTACCTGTAGCGTTAGATGCCGGTAAACAAGTAGTACCTAATCCGTTAAATCAAAAGAGTACAAAACCTTTAAAGCGTAAGCAGAATCCAATATTAAATTCCTCATCTTCATCTCCAAACACATCTAATACAAATAAACCAAAATCAAATTCGCGACCGGTTTCTCCAGCTAAATCTGCACAAACAATACCATCTCCAAGTGAGGATAACAATACAATCGTACAAACTCCCAAGACAAAATCTTCTACTAATAATTCCGGTGCACATCTCAAAGCTAATAGAACTCTTGGAAACTCATCAATATCAGTAAAAACCAAACCATCCACATCAACAACTCCAATAGCAAATAAATCAAAACAAACACAAAATTCAACACTTACAAATGCCACAGCAAATGCAACACCCAAAAAGCAAGCACATAAAATAATGCCTCCACCACCATTTGCAAATCCCGAAAAACGTTCAGCTGTCAGTACAACAATTCAGGAGGTATCCGACAAATGGAAAAGTACCTGTGATACTTTGCTAACCGAAATAAGTTCCGATAAGCCCAAGTCTACAAAATTTAACGAACGTCCTCATAATTCCAAACAAGCCTCGACATTTTGGTCACGTGAATCAATGCGTTATTTGGATGATTGTATGCGTTTTGCTGCCGGAAAATCGAACGTATTGGATAAACTACAACGCGTACAGCATAAATCGAAAAATGGGCAACTTTCGTACAATGACTATCTCGCTGTCATCAAGCTTCACACTGCTCTAAATGGAAAATGACCTGGTTAGTTCCAATAGAAACTATAAATATTGAATATTTATGTATGTTTTGGAAAATTAACTTTGGGTTTTTCATTTTATTGATATGTTTAACTGAAATATTTATACGTTTTTGGGGGTATATCACATAAACTAGAAAGATCTTTTATTTTTATTATAACTGTACAAATATTATTTTTTGTACAACAAAAGAAAAAGAAAATTACAAAAACTTTATTTCTTTAAAAGAAATAACTTTGTAAATAAATAACATTTTGACAAAAAAATTAAATTAAATGAAACTAGTGTTTAATTTTAGCAATATAAGGTGTGTTTCTTCACTTTTTGGTAAGTTCGGACAAATGAGAGTAACTTATGAATTACTCTCTTAAATAACCAACCTAAAATGCAAACGAAAACCGGAAAACAATATTTAAACAAATGTTTTTAAATGCATTTTTTTATTTTAATTTACTCTTATGAAAGTATTATGCTACCCGAATTTCCTTAAAGAAAAAGTCTTTCATCATCTCAACTGTGGACACTACATTAACACCCGTTAATATAGAAAGCTAACGTGTGCAGCGAGATGAAAATGATAAAATTAGAATAAAAACGGCCTCCTTCGATGGAAAGACCAAATAGAGATAAATCTCTCAAAGCTCGGCCTACGAAATTGGAGAACTTGATCGAAGCGCGTAAAATATGCCCGGCCATTGACCTTAACAGGTTGTAAATATAGGCCATTTAAGAAGTAAGTTTTGAGTAAAAGTGAAATGAAAATTCCTTTACAATTTAGCAAAGACTTCAGCCAGTATTGTGCGTGGAAACACAATTGGGTGAGTTTTTGGTAAATTCGGAATAGTATGGGTAGTTTTGCTATCGTACAAGAACACTGCTATCAATTCTGCGATATTATCAATACGTATTAAGTATTTCAGTTACTACAACAACTACTACGAGGGTTGCCATTTATGAATATGTATATAATCCTTCATTCGGGCTCAAATCACTTCGAAGCAAATGTTTTTTGACCTTCCCTTACGTCGAACAGTCAAGTCTGAATAATACTAATAATTTTTTTACCAGCAGTCGTCAGAGAAATAATTAAAAAACAAGCTTCTAAATATTAGTCTCATATGCCGATAATTGCATCAAGCTTTTATCAGAAATCTTAAAGCTTTTACAGATGTTTTTGAGGCATAGGTTAGGTTAGAAAGGGGATGTCAAAATAAATGACAATAACAACATTCGGAGGCCATAGGGTCCATTAATGGATCACAACAGAGATATCAGAGAGAGAGAGAGAGATAGACGCTACAAAAATAAGTAAGGAAATAGTAGTAGTAGAAGATAGAAAAGTATGGCATCTGAGTTCTATTATAAAACCTATAACAGTCCATTATAAAACCTACAACACTGCTAGATATCTGATTCTGATAGGAGTCTGAGCTCTCTAGGACAGTATGAGCTCTCTCTGCAGATTACCTGAATTGCTCCATCCCCCTGCTTTGCTATAATCAGGGCAGTGGCCAGATAGCATACCTATGCATTTCTTTACATTAGTTCTACTAAGACCTAGCAATGACTTTTATCTGCCTATATCTAAATTGGGCTTCATGTTGTACCAGTTCTTTGTTGTTTCATCGCTGATCAAGACTTAATACTCAAGTAGAAGTGACATAGACGGAGCTATCTCTGTCACCGAGTGTATTAATTCTTAACTCTGAATCTTCTGGAATCCAACATGGATTTCAGAGCTAATCCGCATTTCCTAACTTATTTGGATGTGATATTTTGTTCTCTCAGAGCTTTAAGCGCAGCCTGACTGTCGTCATAGATGGTCACCTAATTCCTATTCGAGATTACCTCAGTGTATGGCAAAGATTTCTGTCTGAAAGGCATTGCATACATACGCAAGCTTATACGAATTTCAAAAACCAGCGTATGTGCCGATATCCAGTTTAGAGACATCTGTGAAGATCGAGTTGTCCTGAAAGAGCGTTTGCCGACCCTTCCATTTGACTTTATCGGGGATAGTGTCTTTTGTTTCTGAACTGAACAATTACTTCTTGACAAGGTAGTCTGACCCTGAATCAAAGCCACGAATACTTGTTAGGTTCGGTATACTGGTGTGTCCTAACCGTCTATACTTAAGTATTGCTGACTCATATAACCTTATTAGACTTCCAGTTGCTACTCCCTTAATAAATAGGTCCAAAGGGGATAAGAACCCAGTTAGTTTAGTCCCTTTTTCATTCTTTCTGGCGTGTTCCTTTTCTATGATAGTTTCCCGTCTATGATGTCTAGGAATTTAGGAATTTGACGATAGCTCCAAATCTACACCATTGAGTACGGATAGTACATTCTGGTTAATAGAACTAACTCAGTTTTTTTGGGATTTACCCCCTAATCATTTTTCACAGGCTCATGAAGATAGAATTCCTAAAGCTGATTGCATAATCTCACTGGTAGTATTCAAGAACTTGCCTGATAATAGTATCACTCGTCCTTAGCATAGGCTACATACAGTCTTCCTTCCCAGTTGATCAAATCTTCTAAGAATGATATTGACCGCCGGTAACCAAAGTAATGGGGGTGAGAAAATCTTTCAAAGCTTAGTCTACGAAATTGGAGAGTTTGACCTTTACAGGTTGTAAATAAAGGCCATTTAAGTAAGTCTAGTAAGTAACGAAGAAATAGTTTCACAGTTATCAACTTTACCAATGATATATACATATGTATATAGATAAAATCCATTTACTTCTTTATATTTGCAATAAAATCTATTTATTTAAAAGTAAAAAACTACAAATTAAAATATAAATTTTTTTAATAAATAACAAGAGCATTAATTAATAAATATGACTTAAACTTTCATATTTTAATGTTTTCACTAAGCCGTTAAAATCAAAATCAGTCCATTATTTAAAACAATATGGGGTCAATCAGCCAAGAAGCAGTAGTATATCTAGGGCATACGTTCAAAAAGACGTGTCTTAAAAAGCCCAGTTTTCGATTTTTCGAAAATTGAACTTCTTAAGACAGAACTTAAACCTTTGATATTAAGCGTAAACCATGATCATACAAAGGTCGTCATCGTTTGTTCACTTATTTCTAAATCTAATTTATATGTAAGTATGTACACAAAAATATAACCTCTCTTTAAATTAAATTAACCTAAAAACTATTAAGATTTTTTTAATACTTAAGCCGCCGTAGTCTGCTGTTGAGGCTGACTTTGGTCGGCTTGTTGTGTCGTTGTCGATGCCGTACTTGAAGCTTCGCCAGCCTTTTCATTTATCGCCAACCAGGGCAAACGTTTAGATAATTCCATGCGATATTTTGGATGACTTATAGCATATACGTATGGATCGATGCAGGCTACCATTTTACAGGTACATGCAGGTATCATTGTTACACCAGGCGTTAGTAGACTTTTGTCACCAAAGGCGCCAATCAACGACATTACGCCATAAGGAGTCCATGATACAAAAAAGAGAAAACATATTGTAATGGCTGCTTTGGCAATGCGTATTTCAGCTGTATCCTTATTTTTATCGACATTCGAGCGCAATGACTCAACATTCATTTTTTTAGCCTGTTCCCTTAGAGCTTTCTCGTGACTGAAGACGTGACCGACAATTTGACTGTAATAGTAGATAATCAAGCTGGTAGGACAGGCGAAGCTAAAGAAGAAAATGGTGGCAACAAAGAGACGTGTATCGAAATTGTCAGTTAAATAATCGAAAGTGCATGATGTTAGATAGCCCTCTGAAAGTAAAAAGAAGCGTAAAAGTTTGTTTTAAAAATGTATCTTAATAAAAATTGTTAATGTAAATTTAAACTAACATAACTTTAAACGTTAAATACAAATTATTTAGAATTATTAAGGACAAAGTTTCCCCTACTCCTCTTCTGCTTAGTTTTGTCCAAACTAATATCAATGACAAAAGTTTAAACACTATCACTTTTATAGTTTAGTAATTAAAATGTAGGTGATGTTGGATACCAAGCAGCGGTTCTGATTGGTCTTAATTACCAAGTAAAGTCTTATCTTGGTTATCCTTTATCTCAACTGTGGACTCTGACCTCCTCGTGGTATCACTCGGGTATCTACGTTAAAAACCTTTGATGCTGTTAGCTATCATGTATCGCGAGTTCTCCCATTAGAACGATACAAAATGAGGGTTAGGACGTCGGGCTAGTAACCCACTCCTGGATGTACGAAACTTCGATGGAAAGACCAAGTGGAGGAAAATCTTTTAAAGCAAGATCAAAGTGCATAGATTTCTAAAATATGCTCGGCCTTTAATCTTAACAATTCTTCTAAAGATATGTTTATATCTTTAGAAGAATTGGAGGTAGAGCCATTTAATATTAATAAAAACATTAATGAACGAAGTTTAATGAATTGCTAGATAAGCGGATAAGTATTTTATTTGTATGGGGGACAAAGATTCCCTGCACTGATCCTAACACATTTAGTTTAAACTACTACCATTTTCCAAAAATTTCGTTTGATATACCTTGTTATAGAGATAGTCGAAAATAAGTATTATCTTTGTATGGAGTTTGAAGTTTCTTACTGTTCTAGTTAAAAAATATTAAATGATTAATATAAAGTACAGTCCTATTTATACCCCCTTCCGGATCTGTGGGCGTTTCTTTATCTACATTTATTGTAAAATTTCATCAAATTCTTGCGTTAAATCACAAGAATGAGCCAGCCATTGAAATCGCTAAATCGAAAAATTAGACTATCGGATAATTTTTCTACAATAACAAATTTTTTTTGGCTTTCTGTGTCAAAAGTAATTGATGTCAACATAAGCCAATTGTGGCCACAAAAAATCTGTTATCATGGTTTGTTAGCTCAAATAATTCAAATAATACGGGCCGATGATGCCGCCTGACAAATGGCACATTTTAAGGATGTAATGGTTTTTCTATTTTTGATAGTAAATTTTCACACTTAAAAACATTTGCTTAAGAAAGTTGTGGTTTACAAATAAAATTTTATAACTTTTTACTAAGTAAATGTCAAATGCTCAAGTCTTGACATTTCATCATTTAATAGCCAATTTATTTCCTAACCTAAAATTTGCCCATCCGGTATATAAAATATAAATAAATGGAAATTTAAAGTAAAGAAGAAGGTTAATTTGCGCGTCATATGGTCTCGGCTGAATGTATAACTCCCGTTAATAAATATTTCATATCAAATGAATAATTAAAAACATAAGTCAACTTCAAACCCGAATATTTTAAGTTATGTAAGCTAACTATTTATATCAAATGAAAGCATGAAGGACTAACTATTTAAATCTAAATAATGTTAGGTTACGACATAACGATTAGTTTTCGAGATATGTGCATTTTTGTAGAAAAGCTTATTGCCGAAATTTACTGATAATTTTAAAATTAAAAGTTCCTTATGTGCTTCCAATATTTTTGGGATCGGTAGTGCAGTTGAAGCGGACTTAATTTCTATTGTGGTTACAATTTTATCTAATATTGATACGATTAATTTCAATACTCGCTGATTTTAAACGTGACGCATAAATGTTTTTTATATGAACGCTATCTTTTACTTCAAAATACAACACTGTGTAGTTAATTGATATGTACAAATACTGACTACTAAAAGTAGTCGGTTTTTAACACTAAACAGTAGAGTACTCTATACCTTGGCTGCACTAACAGTCAGTAGTTATAAAAAAAAGTATCATCGCAACTTCGACTATAAGATTTTTTAGAAAAAGTCAATGAAAATATTGAAATAATTTAGAAAAACCCAAATAATTCGTATAGAAAATCCTTAAAATATTATAAAAACAGTGTATATAACAAGTTATATATAAAATATTGCTAATAAAAGTATCAGATAAGTGTTTTAAAACATTTTTAATTAGGAAAATTGTGTAAAAACCACCAACGTTAACACGATTAACTACGACAACCATTACAAACACGACGAAAATAGGAATATTACAAAAAATAAAAGCCAATTGTTTTAAAGAAACCTTTTGAATTAACTATTTTATAATCTTATATTGAAAATAATACAAGAAAATTTATTATACTATTAATGGATTTTTGGTTATTTAATAAGCTGCACTTGTAAAATTTTAATTAATTAATTTAATAAGAACATATTGCTTTCATTAGAAAAAACTAAACGCTGCTTTTGTTTTCAAAGCAGCGACGTCGGCGTTTTATACAAAAAGAAATAAAAAACAAAAAAAAAAAAAAAAATAAAAGTGACAACAACATAATACCACCACCATAAATAAAAAGAAAACAAGAATAAAAAAGAACGAGGAGAACAACAATTTTATTCCTATGAAACGTCAACGTAAACAGATGATGCTATTCTAGTATAAAAAGAAAATTCATCCATCATCGCTGTTTCGAACGTGTTTTTCATAGATATTGTGAGTTACTAATGTTAAAAAATTATAAAAATCAATACTAAACAAAATTATTATAAGAAATATTACAAATAAAGGGTGCATAGTAAAAATCCTTAATAACACATTTCGAAAAAAAAAGATATTAACTAATTAAAACATTTACACGCATATGTCGGCAGAGTTATCAACTTCGTGCTTTTAGTATTTTTTCAGCGATTTTAAAATTTTCCTTCAATTAACACTAATATTGCAGTTGCAACAACAGATGAAATGTGCTAGGGCAGTAAAGGATCACATTTTAGAATTGCTTCTATATAAACTCTGCCTAGGGCAATCACTTATATGCTAATAAACGTCTAATTATGATAGGCATAATAATAAAATTTAGTACAGAGAATTTTTGCATAACCGCTAGACAGCATATATTTCATAGGAATCGGTTTTCATTTAACTATAGCACCTATATACAGCATTTACGCAAACCTCTTAAAAGCCTCTTGAATTCAAATAGATAGTTTTTAATGAATAACAGCCAGTGTAAATATTGTGACAATCAGTCGATATTTAACTATAGTTTCCATACAACGACATTGTTTTTTACCCCTCACCACTTCAAGTTTGTACTGATGTATGTTACGCATAGAAATAATGGTCTTTGAGCCACCTTAAAATATACAAATAGCCTTAGAATCCTTAGTCGATATAATGATGTCCGTTTCACAAACATTTACTAAGGTATTACCTTACCATGACTAGAAATTGCACGAAATCGGTTCATTATTTCGGATATCTTCCATTTTATTTTGTATGAAATTTTGAAGATATACCTACATGTTTCTATAAACACTACAAAATTTCGTAAAAATCGGAGTATATTTTACCATCACTAAATAATACAAAAATGCTTACAAATCTGTTACAGTTTGTTAATAAGCTGCAATCAAATTTCTAAATTTCGAGAAAATTGGTCCACATTTCACCCTAGCTCAAATATATGTAAGTCCCATTGACAGAAATGTCTTAAATACATATCTAGATAAAATGTTTGTATAAAGAAAAATATTGCTCAGTGGTAAAGGGTATCCGACTATCAGGAATGTTCTGCAAATGACTTCCACGTGATTTTAAAATCACGTTAATTTTCTAAGTCGAAGTCTTAGAAAGAAGTCACTTCCACGTGATTGAAGATGAAGATGTCACTTCCACGTGATTGAAGATGAAGATGTCACTTCCACGTGATTGATAAATGCTCAGAAAATGTCAACAATTGCAGTATAGCCATTTTGAATTTCATGTGATTTCTAAATCAAGTGAAAGTGATTTTCAGAACAAACACGTATATTAGTCTGTATAACACACTTACTTGTTGTTAATTCTATATATAGCCATGGAAAAGGAAATAGAATACAGTTCAGTATGTAAAGTAATTCTTTGCATTAGTGTTTTTTTTTATTTTTTTGGCATCTTTTTGTAATTTATTTCAGTGGAGGAACCACTATTATCATTTATTCCTTGGCATCTATCTAATTACTCTACGATATCCATTTGCTCTGGTACACTGGTGTAGAAAACAATATTTTTTCAAAGTCTTTTGAGATTTTCAAAATATTTTTAGTAAATTTTAGTTATTATATTATTTTAAATTCCCTTTAATAACAAAGCCTAACTAGTATTTGATGATTTTTTGAGGACGTTATCTTACATTAATGTCCAGGTAGGCATATCTTCGAATGCAATAGAATCCATAAAATTCATAGGAATGCCTAAATATTAGCGAAATTCATGTTGTATTTTTAACAACAAAGGGTGATCTAATTGTGAGTATTGTAGATAAATTAAAACAGCTGATGTTGTAGCTTCCATTTTTAGAAATTGTTTCACCACAAACAAAACAATGACAAACGAAAAAGGCAAACGATCAGCTGTTTCACATTCTTGTAAAAAATAAGTACAATTTAACAATAGTTTTTAGCAGAGTAATATAACAACCATGAGGTAAATTAAAGGTTAATGCATTTTGTTGTTGCGATATAGTAAACAAATCTAATGTGGGGTTTATATAACTCAAGTGTCTGACGATATTTACAATAACAAAACACATGTAAATTTCACTCAATCGTCAGGCGCTTGAGTTATATAAACCCTACATAAATCTACAATATGTACAAGATCTATAATGCTCCTTTACAACAATTCGTGAGCCCCGCTATTAGTAAATATTAATTCACATCATTCGAATAATAAAGTAAGGTTAGAATTTGGCGTAGGTATTAAGTTTTTGGACTATTTATGTTTTGCCTATTTCCCTCAATGTCTACGATGCTTGCATGCAACTGAGTAAATACTTACAAATGACAAATCTTGCTATCATCTGCAAAATAATATTTAACAAAATTATAAAATGGTGCAGCAAATAACTAAATAACTTTAGTGCTTTTTTTTAAATTTTACTAGTTGACAATGTTGCGTGTTAAAAAGGTCATTTCCAATGTATGTTGTTTTTTCTCCATATGCAGTTTTTATTGTATTTCTCCTACCGTTAGTTTGATGATAAACACCATTATCATTATTATCCTAAAACAAACATAAAAAACACATACACTCTAACAAACATTTTTACATTTTCACGTAAAATTATCTACAAACGAACGCAATGTAGTTTTTTTTTTCGTTTTTCATTTCTAAAAAAAAAATGAACAGGGTGAAGCGTTAAATAGTAGACAGACATTAACAAAGTAATATAAACTAAAGAAAAGAAACAAAGATAACCCATTATATTGCTTTTGCAACCACCTGAATTCCATGAAACTGAAAACAGACACTTGGATACAATAAGAGCAGCATGAAATACAAATAACATATGAATGAATGTAACCAGTCAACCAATAAATATACGTACATACATATGTATGTATGTATGTTCGTATACCCTGGCTGCAGTAAATAATTGTAAGTTTTTTTTGTTTGTTTTCTATTTTTGGTTGCTTTAGTATATTTGTTAAACAAATCATTAACATTTTGTGTACCCTACACTTAATGCATTTGAAATGATGATTGCAAACCTTGATGTACATACATGTGTATTACATATAACCTAATGAATAACACATTTGTTTCAAAATTTAATGCAGTACAGTACTATCCCGATAATTAGGACACATCTATAATCCCTATACTGCTACAAACCCGACAGTACCACTTTTTTACTTTATCCCAGTAAGAACAGTGTCAAACGTTTGAAATATGATGACTTTTACATTTAATATCAAACGTTTTTTTCAAACTTCTTTCAAACCTGAACAGATGTTTGAGGTTCACATTAATTTTCAAATGAGGGTTCATTTGAGAATAAACGTTTGAAAAATTATAGTTTCTCAAATTGAGAATAAAGGTTATTCTCAAATCATTATGAAACCCTAAGATGATTTGAGAATTATTTGATAAAAGGTGTTATATAAATTTGATATCAAACCATCAGGTATGTGATGGAAAACGATCGTTTTCAAATCGATCTATTTCAGATATATTTTTGAGATAATTTCCGGTTATTTTCCCAAAAAATTCAAACCAAATGAAAGATAAAATATCAGTCAAAAGGATTAAAGCCAAAATTTTCATTGTTTTAGGGGAAATAACCGAAAATTAGCTAAAAAAATATGTCTGAAATCGATCGATTTGAAAACGAAAAATGTCCATCACATACCTGCATATTTCAAATTTTGTTCAAACATTAAAAAAAATAATTTATGTTAAAAAAAATAATGTTTAAAATATTTTAATTGAATGGCATTGCATTTCAAAGAAATTCGTTATTTCTTTCGGATTTTTTAAAATTGATCCATATTTGACCATAAAACCTTGCTTAAAAATCCAATAATATTCATATGCATAAGTAAATTTTCATTGTTTCTTAAAATTTTTTTTACTTAACAATAAAAAATATAGATTTTAAGCAAAAGAATTCAAATATGATGCACCGTTTTCAAAAACAAAATAAACAAACTGAAAAATATCAAAAATATAACGCCATTTTTATTAATGTTCCACGTGTAGATGATATCCACATTTGAAAAACCTTTGAGAATGAGGTTTGATAATGATTTGAGAATAAAGGCATTTCTCAATTTGAGAATAAAGTCCCCTTTTTGTTGAGAACGCTATTATTCTCACATCAGTATCAAACGTTTGACCTTTGAAAAAAGATTTATTTTCAAATCATCCTCAATTTGAGAATAAACCTTTTTTCTTACTGGGATAATACGGACAGCTATTTTTTGCTTATTTGTTTCTTTTAACTTAATATTCGTCTACGCGTACAATAAAAAAGTGTGAACTACTGGATGAACTTGCTGCAGACAAAAGTTTTGTTCAAAACCAGTTAACTGGGAAGGATGGTTTTGCGGCAAGTCACGGAATTAGAAAGCTTAAAGTCTGTGGCGAAATATTGTAGTTAGCTCCAAAATCTTTGCGGTAGGACGCCGATCAAATATATAATGCAAATGAGTCAGCATGAAATTTATTGCTAACATAACTTTGGTTATTTCTTACACAACATCTGTTTACCATGAGAAAAATCAGCTGAAGGCAGAAAAATTTGTAAGAGATCGCATTACTTTTATGCCGTGTTGTAATGCATTTGGCACACATAAACTACTTCTCATGGTAATAGGGAAACACTTATTTGCATAATGTATGCAGATACAAAAATTATCATCTGTAATCCGGAAACTACAGTAATACGGACATGCTCAAGATTTATGGTGTTCGGATTTATTTTATTTATTTATTTATTTATTTGATTATCGAGATTGTACTGTATTACGTTCGGAAGTATTCACACAACTAAAAAACATTTCGCTAGTTATCAGTTTGTAGTTCCCATAATCTTGGATCAAAAAGCAAAAGTATATAAATTCTAAATACTTATGATATTCTAAGACGAACAAGCAATGTCTATCTGTCTGTCTAAGGCTATTGCCTAAACAAAAGGAGCTAGGTCAACAAAATTTGCCGAGAATATTTTTCATTTCTTGTAAAACGTTAGTATTAAAATAGAGCTAGAGCATCGAAATTTGACAACAGTAATTCTGATATCTTGAAAAAGTTTGGTATTGAAATTAGCCGAAATCGGATCACATTTGGTTGTAGCTTCCATATAACCCTGCCACGGAAATCTTATTAATACTAATAAATTAACTCGAATTATTGTAGATATGAGAACTGAAGTTGGAACTGAGAAGTTTTATACAACTATTGGTCAAAATATAACATTTTATCGGAATCGGTGCATATTTTACCATAGTTTTCATATAAATCAAACCTCGAAAACCAAATTAATGCTAATAAATATCAAGTTACAGTAGATGTGATGTTAGAATTTGACACAGATCAGTTTTTTATAATTGTTATTTTGAAAATCGGTCTAAATTTGACTATAGCTCCCATATAAATCTTTCCTCGGATATCAATTAAATGTCAATAAATAACAAGTTATAGAAGCTATGACGCTAAAATTTAGTATTTATCAGTTTGTTTTTTATGAATTGGTCTACATTTAACCATTGCTTTCATATAAAAATCACCCTCGGAAACCACTAAAATGTCAATATAAGATCAGGATGTAGCAACAGATTACACATCTTTTGGTCACGTATAGAACTTGCCGCCCCAACGTATGCCCAGCTTGTGATCAGGGTCCCTATGATATCCCGCACATCTTCAACTGTACCGCCAACCCTTTTTCCATTATTCCTGAGCAGAATTTCTTGGCGTTGGACAAATTAATAAAATTGTAAATGTGCTGGGGGGTTACTACGTAATTCGATTCGAAAGTAATTGCTCTTGAAACACAAACTTTAAGCATATAAATTCGAACAGTTTTATTTTCGAATCGAGATACGCCACGAAAACCAGTTAAACGCCTTCAAATTATAAACTATTGCAACAATGGCCATTAAACTTTTACATTTTTTTACTATACTTAACACAATTTGATGGTGGTGGGTATATAAGATTCGGCACAGCCGAATATAACACACTTACTTGTTTCTTATTTCTTTGAATTTTTCCTTTTCCAACAAATATTAAATAATCCGCTACGCGATCAAAATCGATCGATTTTAGATATATTTTCACAAAAAGTTTAAACCAAATAAAAGATAAAATATCAGTCAAAATTTTAATTTTTTTTAGAAAATTATATCAAAAAATATCAGAAATCGATCGCTTTGAAAACGATCGATTTCATTCATATAATATGACATTTGATTTATGAAAAATAATAACTTTAGGATTAGTTTGGAAAATATAGATAATTGTACTCTATTATATACAAGTATCCCATTATTCCGGTATGTGATGGAAATCGATAATTTTCAAATCAATCGATTTCTGATATATTTTTGAGATAATTTTTGGTTATTTCCCCAAAAAAAAACTTGGCTTTAATCCCTTTTGACTGATGTATTATCATTCATTTGGTTTGAATTTTTTGTTGAAATGGGAAAAATTATTTCAAGAAAATATTAAAAATCGATCGATTTTTAAATGATCGATTTTCATCACATACCGGATTATCTCCATGGCTACACTTTCCCAAAAATGAAAAGTATTACTTTAGGAACATGATTTGCCGATGACACCATTGGAATGGTCCAAACTCGAAACATGAAAGGCAACCTCCTTATTATGTAGTTGGAATTGACTGACTAAAAAACTTACTATATTCTTTTATTTGAGGGCTGAAAACCAAGTCAATTATTGGATAATTCGGTTCTTTAAGCTATTTGCCTGACTTTGCATCCGAAAGATTTAAAAAAGCGGAGTTATTGGTTATTGATTTAGTATCAGATTCATAAATCATATTACATATCAGTCAATCAATGTATTTGCAAATTTAGTAAGGTATTTTCGGAATTACACACAAATTAAAACTTTTGTAAAATTAAGCGTTGTTGTAGAATCAAATCAACCTATCCGATAATATGTGTAGGGTATTTTCTAGTAGAACTGGTGCTACTTGTTAATTATATGTAAGTAAAAATGTCATTTTTGTTTTCGTAAATATATTCAATTTCTGCAGACAGATTTTGTGTGTTTCTTTGTCAGTCAGTCTGTCCGTCTGCCTTTTTGTTGCCATCAAATTTGCAAATTCATTAAAAGACCAAAAAATTTAAGAAATTCATTAAAAATAAAACATAACAATTTGGGGTGTTATGTGTTTGCTATTTCGGTTATATACATACATATGTCGTATTCGAAATTTTCGAATTTAATAAATTTAAATGCTGTTACTCGCTTGTGGCAAGTGTGATGATACAACAAAGTCAGCCATTTAGTTTAACTTTCTTAAGTTATTATGATAATTTGATAATGAATTGGCAAAGCCGAGTAATGTCTTGGGGTTTTGTAAATAAATACGAGTTGAATTACATCTATTTTTGTTTTTAATTTTGTAAATTAGCTCATTCAAATATTAATTTTTGTTAGTTTCTGCATTAGGCATCATTTTTTTTAATTTCGGTTACAGGTTTCATTTTTGTGTTTAGTAATAAGTTGTCTGCATACGATGTAGGACTGTGTTAGAAATATTAAATTATATACTTCGATAAGTAGAAGTTGTTAACCAAAAAAAGTGTATAATTTGTAAATTGTATAGCAAAGAATTTTAAATTTATATTATTAGTTCTTTGTTAATGTCAATTATTAATTAATAGCTATCGATTTATTGAAAATAAAGTTTTGAAAGTGATTCATTCCTTATTAAAAATGTATTAAATACAATTAAATTTGACAAAAAAAAAATATTTAAGCCATTGTGTTACGCCTGTTGCACCTAATCTTTGACCGCGACAGTTTTATCCTAGATTTTTATCTTCACAACTTTTTAAATCTAGATCGATATTTTTGAAATTTTATGTACATTTTACTTCCGTGTTATAACATGAAAGTTATCACAAGCATATCACAGGCTCTCTCAGTTAAACCATACAGATTATTTTGAGTTAGTCCTCTTCTGTCTAACTATTTTATGTCCTGTCTTGACGGACACTCTTAACAACATATTGGGTCTTGGTTTTGGCAATAATCTGTGACAACATTGCCTATCTAAATACTCAAGGCAGACGGATACTGTACTTCTAAAGAATATTCTTAAGATTATTATCGGTCTTACAAACACAGTTTTCAAATAGTAAACAAATAAAGTGCAACTGTAGCTTTCTTAGCCCTGACGATGATGTTAAGCCTGAAATTTGGCTTTTTGGTTTCAATCTTTAATGTTTCCCTCCTGCATAAATGCCAAAGTGCCGCTAAGGCGATTTTAGGCTTATGTGGTAAGCCTTAAATTTAGCTTTTTGCCCAGTAATCATCTAGTAATAGTAAGTGGGGTCCTCTGAAGGATGTTTCTTAGTGAACTTCCTTCTCTTGGGATACCTACCAGCAAATCTATTCTAGTCAAAAGATCCCAATTTAGACCCAATACGTGTTTTTGAAAGAGGATCGTACCCAAGCTTCTGAATTCTAATGTCCACTTCTTGATCAGATTAAGTTTCATCATCAGGAGTTACGTTTTTAAACGCTCCTTCTACATTAGAACATCTGCAATTGTATTTTATTAGATATTGAGATGGTTCTGTGAATTCTTTAAGATCAATGTGCCTGTCCAATGTCAGGAGAAACAAAGATATGTCAAAAATCGTATGGTTTCGTTTTTTGAGAGCTATCCGTCTGGGCGATTGGAAAGGTTTTAAGTTATTAAGAGCCCTTGCCATATTGCATTTGGTTACAATTTAGTTCAGCAATGTCCGCAGAGGTCTCGTTATAGTAGTTGCCGGGAAAGTGAGTATCCAGAAGTGTCTCCTGTGATTCTATCCCCAATGTTTTCTTATAAACTTAGGGTCTTGTAAGATAACTTATGGATTTTATCGTCATTACTAAATATGTTTGCTGGCTGGCAATGTCATCCTTAGAAGACTTGACCAGTATCAGGCAAATTCCTGCATTCATTTAGACTGGGACAGTAATAAAGGACTGGGGCTAAACCCTGACAAAACGGAGTTAGTACTCTTTACCAGAAGGTACATAGTTGATAACTTCAAACTACCCGTACTGAATGGTGTAGAGTTGAGGCTGTCGTCTGAGGCTAAGTTTTTAGGTGTTATTTTAGACAGCAAGTTATTTTGGAAGCAGAATACGCTAGAAAGGATGAAAAAGTGGCTTAACGCTTACAACTTCTGTTATTTTAGACAGCAAGTTATTTTGAAAGCAGAATACGCTAGAAAGGATGAAAAAGTGGCTTAACGCTTACAACTTCTGCAGTAGCTGTGTTGCCACTGTACCCTTTGAATCATTTCATAAAGGGCATGGCAACCAGAGGTTGTATGAGTAGGGCATACATACTTAGATAGAACGACTCATTGGGCTGAGAGTCAGGCACACCACGATTTGACTATTAAGTCATGGAGCTATTGTTCAGTGCGGTACCGGAGGTCGTAATTCCAGACAGAAACCAATTGCTTGGTCGCACATCGCTGTGTCAAGGCAATTCGATGTTGTTGTTGTTTTAACTTCGATATTATTTGTAATATCGCAGAAGTGACAGTCCTTGGTCGGAATCCTAAGATTTCCGAGTCTTTCGGTACGAAGAACCGACTGCCGTGGGAACGCAATTCGGCAATTCGATCTTTACTGATGGTTTTAACATTTATATAGGCACTGGTTCTGCTGTTTTTCTAAAAGAGCAAAACATTAGGAAATATTATAGACTTGCAGATGAGTGTAGTGTCTTCTAGACAGAGATTTTTGCTATATAAAAGGCTACAGAGCTAATTTCTCACACCTTATCTAAAAACAGTCAGGTGACAATATATGTCTATAGTCAAACTGCCCTTAAGGCGCTTTAAGACAAAGCATTACCTCGAAACTAGTTTTGAAATGTGAACTGTTAACAGACGCCCAAATATAGGATCAAACTGTGTTGGTCCCGGTTCATTGCGACATCGAAGGTAACGAAGTTGCCTACGCAAAGCTTGGCTCAAACTAAGATTTAAGTCATATAGTGATTAATATAGCCCTCCTATTCGTCACTTGGATCAGCAAGGAAACCACAAGGGCCTGGAGCTAGATGGTAGCCTGTAGAATATCTGGGTCCCTGTGGCCCAAATTAGATACAGGTGGAACCAAGTTGTTGTCAGATTTTAACAGGACTTTTCTTAGAAATGTATGGGCATTCTAACCGGCCACTGTGCCCTAAACTCTTGGCTTAACAGGTGAGATAGGAGCATTCTGATTATTTTTCAGATTATGATTAGATGAAGACTTGTCCGAATTGGTGAAACACATTCTCTGTCACTGTCTAAAGCTCCAGCATCGTAGACTCAAATATCTTGGTTAGAGTTTTCATGTTGAGCTTTAGAATTTACAGCAGTGTAGACTGAATAATCTTGTAGGATTTATAATTGGCATAGATGAGTTTTTATTCCTTATGTTTCTTTATTCTAATTTCCCTATCACTATCCTCAAATTTCTATGTCGGTGGCAACATGGAAGAGTAGCTTAAGTCGACATAAGTGAGAATTGAGTTAATTCGTGTATTGCATTACAGAAGCCAAGGCGCATAAATGTGCTTAGTCCGTTTTAAAAAATTGGGTTTTTTTTATCAATGCTGTGTACGTTTACTTTTTAGCTTAAGTTTTTTGAATCAATAATGCATTCACCAAAACAACTTATGTACACATATTTTTGTGAACATATTCATATTTTTCTTTCGTCATATAATGATTTCACTTAACTTCACTTAAGCTGTATAAATATGTTGACCTTGTAAAAATAAAATCATTATTTTCGAACAACCTATGTTTAAATAAAATTACACAATGTGTACTTTTTATTCAAGCAGAACCGCTTAAGTTAATTAAGGTCCAGTTCAACTCAAATTTTAGTTTCAAAAAAGAGCTTAAGTAAAAAAATCATCTGAATTTAACAATATATTTTTTTTGATATTCATCCTTCTCTAATAAACATGTTACCAATATATTTATTCATAAATTATTCGCAGAAATCAAGAAGTAGAAAAATTAAACAAAATTGATGATATCTTTAAACTTCAATTTTCGACTTAAGCTTTTCGTCCATATTACCACAGATGTACTTACTTTCTAGCCTTTTCGGTTATCAACACTTCTTTTACACTTTTTCTATCAACGAAGAATCACAATGGACCCTAAGGTTCTTCGAGTGTCATTCTTACACCACCTATACAGCGTTTTCGATTATTAATTAGTTCATAAGACCTTGCGCAACTTTGGACAAAAAGCTAAATATAAATATGTACGAAATAAATATGTACGAAAAGCTAAATTTTCTAGTTAAAATTTATCTTTGGCCCCAAAAGAAGAATTTTAATACCAAGAACTCAGAAAGTCACTTCCTGTTTTGACGTGTATTTTCCAGAAACAGCGTTCTCCCTCGACTTTTTGTTTCAATCGTCAAATTGGACAGGAGTATAACCTGTTTATATAATTTTGACATTTCGTTTAAAATTTGTTGTGTTATCTCTCATAAAATGTATAAAAACTACAGGGACTAAACCATTAAACTCTTACAATCATTAGGTTACCATTAGAAAATATTATAATTATCATAAATTGCATTAAAGTAAATTGTTTAATCAATAAAATTAATGTGTTTTTATTATTCTACATCCCATTTTTTCAGATTACAACAACTCACAATTTTTAAATGTAATAGCACCATAAGACTACAATAAGTTAACAAGAATTTCGTTTCCATTTTCAAATCGAACACCAACATCAGCAACAACTGCAACGCAACAATAATATAAAGCAACACGGTTTTATTAACTGCCAACAACTCAAATACACCTGTTAAGACACATTAAAAAAAAACCCCAGACAGATTTAACGACAGAATACCAAAGTCCAATGTCTAATAAAATAAATCCAAAACGTCGAGAAACACCAACTGGTACTGCTACAGGCAACTCAAGTACTAGCAATACATCAGCCAATACATCGTCATCGTCTAGTTCATCACTGTCGTCTGCCGGTGGCGGTGATGTCGGTATGTCTACCGATCTAACATCGTTGTTTGAATGTCCGGTGTGCTTTGACTATGTCCTGCCACCCATACTACAATGTTCCAGTGGTCATTTAGTGTGTGTTTCGTGTCGTTCAAAATTAACCTGCTGTCCAACATGTCGTGGTCCTTTGGCCAATATACGCAATTTGGCCATGGAAAAAGTGGCCTCGAATGTCAAATTTCCCTGCAAACATTCAGGCTATGGCTGTACAGCTTCATTGCTGTATACTGAGAAGACAGAACATGAAGAGACCTGCGAATGCCGACCCTATTTGTGCCCTTGCCCAGGTGCCTCCTGCAAATGGCAGGGACCTCTCGATCTAGTCATGCAACATTTAATGATGTCACACAAAAGTATAACCACACTACAAGGAGAGGATATTGTTTTCTTGGCCACAGACATTAATCTACCCGGTGCAGTCGACTGGGTTATGATGCAGTCCTGCTTTGGTCATCATTTCATGTTGGTACTAGAGAAACAAGAGAAATACGATGGCCATCAGCAATTCTTTGCCATTGTGCAGCTTATAGGCTCCCGCAAAGAGGCGGAAAATTTTGTTTATCGTTTGGAACTGAATGGCAATCGTCGACGTTTAACCTGGGAAGCCATGCCTCGTTCCATACACGAAGGTGTTGCCTCGGCCATACACAATTCAGATTGCCTGGTCTTTGACACCTCAATTGCCCAACTGTTTGCTGACAATGGTAATCTGGGCATCAATGTTACCATTTCAATTGTATAATAACAACAATATTAAGTGATTAAGAAAGAATTTAATTAAATAAATTATATCCATTTAAATTGGAGAGAGATAAATGAGAAGTAAATATAAATATATATATATATACATACATACATAAAGCTAAAAAATACAATTATAATTATAATATATTTTAAACAAAACAATTCATGCTTGGCTCATGGATAATTATATAAGACAAACTCCCCTTCCCCTCCTCACCCCCTCAAATAATACCTTTACAATACTATTACCCTACGATACCACATTTGCAAACAAATTTTTGGCGAAAATTACATGATTTTGTTTGTTTGAATCAATGTTTTAATTTGAATTTAAAAATGAAGAAATTAATGATAAAAGATAAGAAAAACAATCATTGTTTAATTTGGTAAAACAAAGATCTAAAATACATTTATTATAAATTCTATAATATATAAGAAAACTTACTACAACCCTTAACTTTATGTAAACAAATCAGAAAAGTTTTTAAAACTTTTCATTTATATTTTATTTTTTTTCTGTTCTTTTTTTGTGTGTGTTTATATTTAATTAATATACATTTATAGTTTAATATTATTTTAAAAAAGTTGTGTATTTTTTTGTTTTCAATTTAATTTGCTACATATTAAAAACCAACAGCTAAAAATAATTAAAATTTTGATATTTTTCCTATTTCTAAATACAAATTTTTCAAGTGTTATTGGATAAAAATAATCTTTTCTGTTTGGAAAAATTTCTGAATAAATCAATAGACCCATTTATTCATTTTTTCATCTTTAGTGATATTTTTATCCTAATTTTGTTTAATTTTCTTTTGAAATAGCTCAAAACTATTTCTAATACATGTTTGAAGATAACGCCTATTTATTAAAAGCGGCTCTAGAACCAATAAGTTTTCAGAATTTACTTTGTGGGTGGCATTATTGCTGATGTATTGTAAAGATTTCAATAGGCATGAACCAACAGAAATGTCTGCAAAAATTGTATATATTCCGAGTCGAATCGACTTGATCGGTATACGTAACAAAACTGCTCCGCTTTGGTAGTTTTTCACTCCTTAGCGCATAATAATAAATTCTGTATTTTGAACTTTTGGGCAATATCTAAGTTTCGGGAATTTCAGTGGTCCTAGTATCAAAGCAAATGTTTATGTTAAATTTTATAGTTACTACCTTGATTACTATTTTAACATGGACAAACAGACAGCCGTCCAGGCGGTCGGACATGCGACCCAGTAGGTGGTTCTGAATTGATCTTTTTTACTTTATGCTGATTATCAGACAAATATTTCTAGGCCTTACAAACAATAAGACAAGTCCAATCAACAAATATTTCTAGGCCATACAAACAAGCAAACAAACCCAAGTAAAATTTATACTCCCAATTATGGTTGTATAAAAGATAATACATATGTATATGTTACAAAGCTTTACATAAGTGTATTGCACTAGGATCCCAATTAATTATAATTATTAATAATTGTTATAAATACTGTCGAACTTTTCTAATTTGAACTTCTACTATTTGAATTTTCCATAAGTTGATATAAATAGTTTTGGAAACGTGTTAAAATTTGATTCCCAACGTTAAATGGTGATTCAAATCATTGAAGTTCGACTGTAGTTTTTTGATAAAACCAACAAATTTTGGTGGGACAACCTTTTTTCGACGCGTTTCGATGGCCATCATCATCAGGAGGATTATCCTTAATTTTAGACATAGCGAAAACCAAGAATTATATCTAATTTGCGAGACAGAATAAATACGAATTATGGTGTCTAAACAAATATCAACATAAAGCGAAGACGATCATCTAAACAGAAACTCACAACATTTTTCAGTTTTATCTTTTCTTTATATTTGTGTTGGATATTTTTTCGACTTTCCGAACATTAATGTTAGAAATTTTCTTTCAAATACAATTGAAATTTATGAAATTAATAGGCCTGTTTCTTTTCTTTCTGGGTAAGTTCGGTAACTAATGAATCTCTCTCCCTTAAATTACTTAACTTTCCTAAAAGTACAGGAACCAGGCCTGCCATATTTGCCGATTTATCGGCATTTTGGCGATTTTTGACCTGAAAAATGGTAAAGTTCCGATATGCAGATATTGGCTAGAAAATTGGCGATTTTTGAGATTATATCAAAAATAAACTTAACTTCAAGGTATTAACATACATATGTACAGTATCGGCCAAAACCTAAGCAACCCCTAAGTAAATTTTTTTAATTATAAATTTTTTAAGAAAACAAATTTATTACAATTTTTATTTAATTTTTTCTTTATTTATTTTTGTCTTAGTTATTGAAAAACACAAACTTAAGAATTTCAGAATTTAATTTAAAAAAGTTAAAATTAAAAAAAATATTTTAAGTTGCAAATTTAAGCGGACAAAACTAAAGCACCCCCTAATACTGTGTTTGGAATTTTTACTACGCTACTGCGACATTGCTGTATTTATTAACGATACCTTTCAAAAATGCAGCAACTATTTAGCTGCAGTGTTAGGAAGAAGAACTTGTTAGAAATTATGCAAAAATTTTAATTGTTTTAAAGTTTTCGTTGAGATAAGAGTAATGGCACGCAATAAGTACTCAAAAGAATTTAAAATTAGAATTCTTGATGATTGGAAAGCCGGCTTATCAAGACATCAATTAAGTGCAAAATATTCAAACAACAGATCAATTATTTCTAGGCTAATTAAAAAGTTTTTGCAGACTGGTCGCACATCTCCTACTCATTCTGGAGGAAGGTCCCGTGGAACTTCGCAATACGAAGACTCCTTAATAAAAAGGACAATACAAAATGATCCTATAGCATCTTCTAGTTACATACGAAACCGCTTAGATTTATGTTTGTGATATATTTTTGACTATTCCGATTTTTTGCCGATTTCTAAAAATTAATGCCAATTTATTTTGAAAAAATATGCCAATTATTTACAAAAAAATTCTGGCAGCCCAGACAGGAAAGCAAAACCCCAAAATTTCTATGTCCTGTTTCACACGAATCAGATTTACTTGATCAGTTTTTCTTTAAATTTCTTTTGAACCTGTTTTCAAACATTTTCTTCATCAGTTTTTCTAAATTTAATACATATTTTCAAAATTTTCGCAAACTTGATAGTCAATTTTAATTCTGTCAGTTTTTTTCTTATACAAATTCAAGACTTGATAAGCCAAAACTGACTAATGTAAAAGTGAACTATGTAGTTTGAAGTAAGAGCGGAAATAGAATTACTCTCACAATTTAGCAAAGACTCCAACCAGTATTGAATACGGGAACACAATTGAGTGAGTTTGGGTAACTTAGGACTGGTTTGGTTAGTTATTTACTTTATCCTAGGGAAACACAAATTATTTATTACCTGATTTAAAAAGTTTAAGAAGTACTGGGCAAGAGGGGAAATAAAGTTACTTTTACACAAAAACTTAAATCAGCATTGAGTGAGTTTTGGGTAACTTCGGAATTGTTTGGGTAGTTTAGTTATCATACGGGACCAGAACTAAAATTGGTTTCTATGACATTCTCATAAATAAAAATGTAAATGTGCACGAATTATTAGAATTAATTTTATTGAAGTCGGTTATTAAATTAACGAGATATGAACACTTTTTGTGTCGTTATGTTGTAGGTCAGGTGAGAAATGAGTTTGAAGAACGATTTATATTAAATGTTAAAATGTTGGATTTATAACTGACTCCCCAACAAAACCTGTCTAACCGATACACCAATAAATTTAAAGAATTTAAATTTCAACGCACACTTATATTTCATAAGCACCTTAGGTTAGAAATAAATAGCGCGTTTCGATGTTAATACTTAGTGCTGTAGAAATTTCGACATTTCGAAACGGGAGGATATGTCTGAACATATTGAATATATATGGAATGTTTCTCAAAATAATGATAGATATCAGTTCAAATCATGGACAATTCGTGATCATAGTGTTCCCAAAACTTTTTTCTTATATATTTTACAGTGTAAAAAAGTTTTGGTAACTCGATTCCCATGTGTGATGATATTCGCGTTAGGGTTGGATAATGTGTAACAAAATACTGTAACAAACTTGTTGCAGACTTTGAAGGGAATGGAAGTTCCTAATTTGCCCCTTTGTGCCAAAAGTCTTTTGGTATCAAAAATCAGAAAACTCCCATCTATTTTATGAGCAGAGTTTTCATATTTAGGAATTCAAGCTTATTTTCTTGCTGGTTCTTTTGAATATCTAAAAGGTTAGGACTAAAGTACAGATCGTCGTAGGAATAGATGATTTAAAACTGTTTAATCGTACTAATCGAGTCTTGTGGACAATATTAGGTGCAGTACGCATATGTGTATCGGTTAACTAAAAGGTTATTTATATTATAGTACTACCGGTATCGGTACCGTTAAATAGGTACTTATATCTATTTTAGCACTTACGTGTGCGAGCGAGAAATATAGTGTTTTTGGTTATAAATAATAATGCAAAAGAAAGCGATACGAGCTCACGGAATTTGTGACATGACATTTTTTTTCATTTTCTTTCGATTCCGTTTTTGTTGGAATACCAATTTTCGATCGTAGCGAAACTGAATCCGGAGACGAACTAGAAACGCAGAATTTAATAGAATCTAATAATTTAGATTGTTTTTAATATTATACAAAAAGGAGTTCTTGTAACATTTTCACATATGAAAGGAGTGCGCACGAAAAAAAGGGACCTACTTTTAGGCTTATAACTTTTATTATTATTGAAAAAATGAAAACCGTTACACTGTTTTTGTTAATCATCTATTTCAAAAACCACGTGCCAAAGGGCATTTAAATAACGAAATTAGTTTTTTTTGAAAATGGGCTTCGAACAAGTGTGTCGTAAAAAAATAATTTAATTTTTTTTTTAAATCCGCGCTACAAAAAACGATTGCTAGTCTCGCAGGTATTAACAAAAAAAAAAACAGTTTTCAAGTTTATTAAAGAATATAAAGCATCTTTGAGTATTAAAAGAAAGCAAGGAAGTGGAAGAAAAAAAGGATTTTTCGACCAAAACAAAGCGAATAAAATAATACGGACTTTTTTAAAACACCCTAACATGTCAGGAAGGAAAGTGGCGCAAAAAGTTTGATGCTCTGAGACCTTTGTCAGAAAAGTAAAAAACTAGCTGGGCTTAAGACATTTATGGTCCAGAAAGTGCCTGTCAGGAATGCAAAAAGAAATTTGGAGTCTAAAAGAGGGCCAAAATTCTGCAGAAAGACTTTTTTTTTAATAATCGTGAGTGCTGTGTAATAGATGACTACCATAGGTGGAAAGGGTATATTGGGTTTGTGCTGATGTTTGTAACGCATAGAAATAATGGTCTGAGACCCAGCTTTTAGTATACCAATCGACTTAGAATCACACCCTGAGTTGTTTTAACGATGTCCGTCCGGCTGGCTGGCAGACTGGCCGGTTATCCATGTAAGCTTGTTATCATTCTACAGGTCGTAACTTTAAAGATAATTTGATGAAATTTGGCACAGGCTCATGTCCAAGGACGATGCCTATACTTTTTGGGCGAAATTGGATGACTATTTCGGGTACCTCCCATAGGGATGCCTTCCCGGAATAGAGTTTTTGATCCTTTACAGGCACATATTTAGTTGTATTTTAATAGTATTCAGCACAAATATTGCTTATCATGACCTTAATCAGTGTACCTAATTTTGTAGAAATCGGCCCATATTTGACCATACCTCTCATACAAGACACATTCTTAAAAGACGTTTATATTCACATAAAAGCACAAAAACGTTAATAACTCTAAAGGTAAAAGCATTTGATTTCTCAAACTTTGCACAGATAAATATTTTGTGAATATAAACCAATAACCAACATTTGGTAACAATCGATTCACAATTGACCCTAGCTCCCATATCAGGCCCTTAGCCGCAAAATGACATAAATGTAGAAATTTTGAAAAAATAGCACATAGTATATGTATGTACGTCTCTAAGACTTAAGGAAAACTTGATTAATTTTTGGTCCATATTTTACTGTAGTAGTGAAGCGTATCACATAGTCGAGCTTGGCCGACTATAGCTTTTCTTTCTTGTTTAAAATATCTATAGGGTATCCACATTTTTTTGGCCGGATCTTGAAACTTGTCACTATAGCAAGAGAGGTATTGGGCGTTAGTAAAAATAAATTTAAAGGACACGAAGGGCTTAGCAAAAAATTAAATGCGAAAGCGTAAAAAAGGATTAATTTGGTACACAAATTAATTCAAACAGTATTTGCTTTAAAATTAAAAAAAAACACGACTTTCTATAACGAAAAGTGTAGGTCCCGATTTTTTTGTGAGTACTCCTTAGAAGAAAAATTAATAACAATATGTAGTTTCTTTTTTTTTACTTACTAATAGTGTTGAATATTTTTGATTTTTTCAGTTAAATTGTAATATAATTAAAATTTTTTAAACTTACTCGAATATTTTGATTAAAAATAAAGTTATATTTTATATTCAAAACAAATCTTAAATTAACTGTTTTTTAACAAAAATTATGTTTCTAAAACAAATTTTAAAATCTAAATTTTATATATATATATAAAAAAAAACAAAGTAATAATTTCTAAAAAAGAACATAACCTTGGCGGAAATTTATATTTTGGACTCAAAAAAATAATTTTTAAAAATATTACTATTATTAAAAGTGAAAAGAAAATTATAAGAAAAAAATAAATAAATACCTAGATTTAAAATAATTAAAAATGCAGCAACAATTTATCTAGTATATAAACAAATATATAAGCTAAAAAATGGCATATACAAAAGATATATAAAAAATAATACAAAATATATGTATGTATCTGAATATGCATACATATGTATATTTTAATTAGGTTAGTTGATCTCTAAATAATACCATGATAATTAAAAAAAAAATATATAAAATAAAAATTATAACAAATTGTGTTTTCATTTTTAGGTTAGGATAGTGTGGCAATCAGATAACAGTGCGTGACAATGGTTCTTGCACCTAAACACTAGAAGTCGAGCATGTAAAAACTGCACAAAATTTCATTTTACGAAATGCCCAAAAAAGTAATCCTCAAAAAATGAAATTTACGATTTTAAAGACTTCGTCGACTGAATAATTTTGAATTAATATAATAATCCCATCATATTGCAATTTTTACCGATTTCAAAAATAGTACCCACTAAAATTTTCCATCTAAAATTGATTGTTTTCACCATAAACTTTAAACACCTTTAGGATCACTAAAATTGTTCATGTAAAATCGATGGTTTCTACAAAAAACTTTAAATCTGTATCTTCAAAAATTTTTAAGGGGGACCCAAATTTCTGAATTTTGTGTCTATAGTTACCCTGTGTTTACAGGGCGAATTATTGGGCGTTAAACATTTCAAGAAATAACTGCCGCAATTAATCGCCCCAAATCAGAAAAGTGGAAATCCACCTGAATTATTAAAAGCCAATACAGCTCTATCCACAAAGCTTTTAAAGCCTTTTATCATAAAATACGTCCTCAGAGAAGGCCTAATTATAAAAATTCCTAAATTTGCACGACTGTTCAAACTGAAGGGGTATCACTCATCTTAATATAGTCAATAAAGTCATACCCCATATTATGCACAGTCGCATAGCGTCCATTGTCGAACCACAGCTTAAACGCGAACAAGCAGGCTTTAGACCGAATAAATCCTGTATTGATCACATCAATAGCCTTGGGGTTATTGTGGAACAATCGGTTGAATGACATCTCCCCTTTACCTATTGTTTGTTGATATTAAACGTGCATTTGACACTTTAGAGCACAGCGCTATTTGGGGAGCTTTAAGAGGCAAAGGAGTCCCCGAGAAGATCATACGACTCATCAAGGAGCTCTACAATAAAGCGTTCTGTTGTATTCTCCATGAAGGTTGTCAGTGCAAACCCATTAGTGTGAAGGTTGGAGTCCTTCAGGGATGTGTGTTGTCCCCACTGCTATTTAATATAGTTCTTGATGTTGTGTTGAGTAATTCGATGACTGGGCAACATGGTATCTCGTGGGGTCTTCACGATAGACTAGATGACATCGATTACGCCGACGACGTGTGTCTCTTCGATTCTCAAGCTGCAATCCAAACTCCAAAACTTTGCCACCCGTGCTGCTGTAGCAGATTGACATCAAGAAAATTAAGTCAATGCGAATTTACTCACTAAATGACGACAAATTTTATCTTGCTGGACAATTCATTGATGAAGTTGAAACTTTGTGTTACCTAGGGAGTATTATCTCAAAAAGTGGAATGGAGTTCAATGCTCTTGATAAAAAAAAGATTTATAAGCAAAAAAATGCCAGAAATCATCAAAAAACGCAAAAAAAATGTTTGGAGTCAAGTATCTTTTAAACTATAACAGATAAGGTAGTAGAGTACGCATTTTTCTGTTTTACAAATATTTCGGGTCGGACCAAACTGACGAAAGTAATATATATATATATATATATATATATATATATATATATATATATATATATATATATATTTATATATATATATATATATATATATATATATATTTATATATATATATATCTACCTGTGCGTGTAGTCGCCCCTTTCTGTTGAAAACACTTGTGTGAAGAGTACGATAGATGATCACACAGGTTTCCGTAATGATGAGTCGATAATTTTCACAGTTGACATGCCAGGCGACGCCTTGGGAATTGTTGAAAAGAATGGTCCAATTATTTCATGAGGCGCCCTAAACAGTTACCCTAGGGCAATGTAATGGTTTTTGATGTTTCCATCGAGGGTTGCGGGTTCGTGGAGATCAGTAACGGCTCGTCAAAATGCGAAAACGCAAAAATGTTTCACAAAGTCATTTTCTTAAAAGTCTTAAAAGGACGGATCCTTTTTAAAATTTAATAAATAATCGCTCTTGAAAGTCCCAGTGAGACTGCTCCTTTCCGTTTTGAAAGTCGAAGATTTTCACTTAAATTGCTTTCAACCAGTTATTATTTTCGGAATCTCTGCAAGCATTCGCCGAATACCGAACTTTGAACAAAATGTTCGACGATCAATTAGGTAAGAATCCGACATCGTCACTGGAAAATCAGTACAATGGATAATTTCAACACCGCCACACTCCTTCCGCACCGTTTATTACTTTCTTTTTAAATAATCGTATTGGAACAGTCAGCAAAAGGAATTTCAGTGCCACCCAGAAAATCGTTTCCACTAATGGGATTTTGTATCTCGTGGTGAACAGAACTAATAATTTTTAAAGAGAAGAATTAGGTTACTTTCTTTGAAAAGGAAGGCCTAATATTATACAGCACTGTATTAAATTTCGTTGAAATCGGTCCACGTTTGACCATAGCTCACATACAAACTCTTTTGTCAAAAAGTACTAAATGAGAAAATAAATCACCAAAACGCTCGTAAATCTGAAGATAATGAGAATTTTGAGTTTATTTTTTAAATAAAATCTGTAATCAACTTTCGAGATAATCGGGTCACATTTGACCCTAGCTCTCATATAAACAGCTTAAATATAAGTTTTGGGAAAATGTTTGTATGATGGCAAGCAAAATTTAGCAAATTTTGTCTTTATTCACGAAAAAGAACACCTTTGACCTTAGTGGTGAAGGGTATTGTATAGTCAGACTTGACCGACTATAGCACTTTCTTACTTTTTATTTTACATATTAATTAAAAATTATCTTTATCTACTCACCCGGTACAAAACGGCCCCAACTTTCCGTAGCACAGGCCACCACAAACGGAGTAGCATACAGATAAATGAAAATGATCATACATATGGCTTTACCATGCGTCATCTTACCCTCCATTGGCCGTGTTATGACATTATAACGATCATAAGCAATAAAGGCATTCGTAAGTGAGGCACCAATGCCCGTATACGAGCCAACAATAGCAAAAATCTGGCAACCAAAATTTCCGAGAGCAAAGCCTTTCTTGAAACTGTTGTAAATAAAAATTGGAGTTTTGGCCATCATAAAGAAATCGCATAGAGCTAAATTTATGACCAAAACATTGGAGGGAGTGCGCAAAGATTTGGCTCTGAAAGTAAAAATAATAAAATTTTCTATATAATTGAAAAATTAAAAAAAAGATTTAACACCAGAAACTTACGCTGTAAATACCCATATGACCAGACCATTTCCAATTATTGACATAAAAAAAAAGAATATGTATAACATGGCTAAAAGATAATGCATAGAATCAGGAGGTTCCTGAAAGTGCAACCAGTGTTCCGGTATATGACGTATCTCATCTGGTGGGACGTCCCAGCCCAACAATCGTCCTTCGGCCGAAAGTCTGAAATGAAAAACAGCAATTATTGGGGGGAATTTCTAAATTTAAGATCTTTGTATGGATCAGCATTCTATATCAATATATGAACTTTTATCCATATTGATAGCATATCCAGAGTTTTTTTTTGTTTTCGAATCATCTAAAGTAATCTGGGATAATAGCTTTATTTATAATACGGTCCAAAACGAAACAAATACCTATTTTGTTTCTTCTATAAAAAGTTTCTGCTCTGAACATTCGCCTAGTCTTCAGCCTAGAAGAAGTGTGCGGTACAGATGACAACTAAACCATTGTCGTCAGAATGAATCTTATATCTCTTTAGATCAGGTATGGGTAGATAATTAATTTGCTATCACTAGTTATAGGTAAATAAAGAATAAGACATTTTAACTAACTAAATGAAGATATTCGAGCGCACGATAATGATAGCGATTGACCTGTCCAAGGTAATCTACAGGGTTTGTCATGCAAACCTCTTAGAAGACATTGCTAACTCAAGTTTTTCAAATTCAAACAAAGTATGGATTTGTAAGCTATGTGTGTTACCGAAATTTGTGGAGTTTAGAGACAAGAAGTCAAAATCCAGTAGAGTTAAACAAGAAGTTCCACAGGTTCTGTGTCTTAGTTGGTTAGCAAGTCGACTACTAAGCATAACATATCTTATTCAGCCTAGCTTCTATCCCCGTTAACGTCAACATCATTTCTGTAATAATTAATTTCTAGTAAGCATCCTCCATCGACGGTAAGCCTAAAGCAATAACACGCAGTCGATGTAAAAGAAATAAAATTGGCTGTAGAACAAAAAGCAACTATTCTAAAAATCGACATGCATCGACAGTGTTGTTCCAAAGAAAGTTACCAAATTCGTATATGCAATTAAATAGGCAGTATTCGCCTGAGTGTTACTTCTCTTTTTTAGAAAAGCGGCTATAATATTGACGAATTTTGTGATGAAATCAATATGGGCTTGTTCGGAAATGCATCACGACTTTTAGCGCTTGATATAAGCTAACTGTATTATTTTACTCCAAATTTTTTACGCAAGTGAAAACGGTGCACCGCGGTGCTGCCCAAAAATATGTACGAATAAACAGCGCATCATAGCATTTCATGCTGCAAAATTTGCAAACATGATACAGTGCAGTGATGCATTTCCGAACAGGAAGTATCGCTAAAACTGAATGTCTTAGTAATCGGTGTAAAAATACCGAGGAAAACCCGCCGCAAAATATTAGGAGCGACATTCGACAGCTTATACTCGTCATCAGAACTTGTCACTGCAACTTGCGATATATGTACTAATATAATGTTTAGCGAATTCCATCAGGAACATGGACTGTTTACATATAATCTTAGTTCGTAAAACGATTTACATGATTCATTAAAAATTGTGCGCCTCCAAGTTGTTTTTGGCCTACCGCGTTTCCTCGATTCCTGTGGGTTCCACTCCACCGTTTGTGTGGCTTCCAAAGAGTGTGTCCGAGCTATTTGTATTTTTGTTTTTTTTGATTTGTAGATTGATATTTTCCTCGTCAGTAATTTGAAGTAGTTGTTCGCTTGTGACTACTCTTGTCCATCATATTTTGTCTCGGAACCGTATAGGAGAATGCTTTTTATACAAGAGCTGTAGATATGGGATATATTAAGCATTAGGAATAAGGTCCTCACGTCACTAGCCGACAGCTATTGGGAAAAAGACAAAGAAACCCTATTTGCGTTTTATAAAGCAATTGGTCAGCCAGTTACACATTATGCTGCATCCATGCGGACTACAAGTGTGAGCAATGAGCAGTGTCAAAATATTGCATTCAGGACAGTAACAGGCTGCTTAAATAGGTGCTCAGACTTCTGCACAAGGTCTTGTCATTTAAGGAACCTAACCAAAAGCTAACAACTCAGTTTTTTCTGGACTGTGATCGCGAGGAACCTCCGAACCACCATCTAACGGAGTTAGATCCCTCCGATGCAAGTTAGAAAGAATCTTTGTAGCTATGAGAGTGATATCTGTGAACACACCATCTAGATTCTAGACTCTCAATATTGCCTCAGTTCCCAAACCCTGTTTGGCATGTGGAGAAAGTCCCTACACCTCTTCCAAAGCGCAGCATACCCGACCCCTAGCTGCAGATTCCTTATGGATTTTCCCTTTTGAAGCGGCGCGTAGTCTCGAACTGGACTTAGAGGAGACCCTCATGTGCGGAAAACATTGGTGACATATTTTTTCACATTTTATTTCAGGTCACGCTGTTAAAACACCACCAACGGGAAAATATCCAAATTTTAACATCTGCAGTTAAGGTTTTCCCCCAGACATCTCACACATATCTTTTGTACGAATGAGACGAACTTACAGAGTTACCTTCATGTCCTTTCTATCATACTTTCTCTCACAAGAGCTTTAAATGACATTGATAGAGAAGACGCAAGTTCAACGATTGCCGAAGTGAATCTATATTGAAAAACAGGAGAAGTTCTGGCACAACTATGGTCAAAACTAGTTCAGTTTCTTCAGCTCTTTATCCTTTGTAATCATGGACCAGTGTCGCAATTAAAGTATGAACTGAGTATAGGCAAGTCATTCATAAACCGCAACCTATTTCACATTCCGCAACTTGTTCTTTGAAATTGTGGACTAATCTACTAATGGTTCTAATTATAAAAGTGTCATTTCTTGGCCTTAAACTCCACAAAAATGATAATCTTTAGGCTGTTGCACCAACAGTCCTATCTTGAGTAGTAGCGGTGCACTTCTCTCAACCCCGGTTGAACAATTAATACTTCAAGTCAACATTAAACAATCCTATTGGACTGGAACCACTGACGGAAGTGCATAATGAACCAGCCATGGCAATACAAGAAGTGAAGAACGCCATTAAAAGCCTTAAGTGTAACAAGGCCCCGGGCAATAACAATATCTCAGCGGAAATGCTTTTATGTGAAGTTGAAGGATAGCCGATGCTGTGGCACCCATTTGTGCATTAAATATAGGAAGAAGAAGCTCTGCCAACCTCCTGTAATGAAGATATACTACTTAAAATACCAAAAAAGGTGACTGCAGGGGTAATTTTTAACAGAGTATCCGATGCAGTTTCCGCTACACTCCTCTAAAATCAGTTTGGGTTCAGAGAAAATCGATCTTGTTGTTGTCTTGAATTCCCCATCCCCATTTATCCAGCGTTTATCGACATTATGAAAGCCTTCGACAGTGTCAATAGGAGCTATCTATGGAGAATTTTAGAAAATCGTAACATGCCAACGAAAATTCTGAACTTAATTTGTGCAATGTACGTGGATTTTAAATTGTCTAATCCGTTCGAAGTTACTACTGGAGTAAGATAAGGATGTATTTTGTCACCTTTTTATCCTCGTCATCGACAACATAATGCGCACGGCTGTTAATGGTAGATACGGTATCGAATGGACACCCTTTAAGCAACTCGAGGACTTGGAATGTCTTCTAAGCCAAAGCTCAGGTCACCTTCAAGAAAACACTAACAACGCTATCACTGTTGAATCTTGGGCAGCTGGGAAGGAAATCAATACTTTCAAGGCAAACCCGTCGACACACATCAATGTGGATAACGAGGTTATTGGTTATCTTGGTAGTTTGGTATCTACAAAAGGTAACGCCGACGAGGATATTGAACAGCGTATTAATAACATAAAATCTGCATTTGGCATTTTTCGAGCTATTTGGGAATCCCGGCAAATATTAACAACAACTAAGTTACGAATATACAACTCAAATGTCATCGATAAGCGCCTACAAATTTTTTGCAAACAAATGCTTGAGGCAAAGATCTACTAAACGCAACAAGCCAAATTCCTAGTAGAGTAGAGGTATGTCAACGGAAATAGGTGGAATCTACAGGGTGCACCTTCGTATTGGTGCACCTGCTAGAACGAGGAGAAGGTCAATTGATGCGGAGTTGCAAGTAGCAAACTATTCATGGAATCACGTATGAATAACATCTCGCAATAGAGTTCGATATAAAAAGATGGTAAAGACCCTATGCTCCACTTGGAGTCAAGCATAACAGAAGAAGAAGGCTGCTGCAACAACTGTACTGAAAACTTGTCTGGATTTAACTTTCAGGTATCTTTAGACTTAAGAATTCAAAAACTTACAATTTAATCACACTTTGACAGTAGCTTGATTCTTTTAGGACCCTGGGACAGGACGTAAATGTTGAAAATGAAATGTACCACTTAACAATTTACTTTTTTGTTTGGAGCTTACTGGAGCTAATTTTAAATCGAAGGAGTTTGGCCAAAGAGGTAAGTAAACTTATAATTTAAGACACAAATTTGTTAACACTTTTTTTTAACTCACCTTGCCTCTGGTCGTATTGCCGTGGATACATTTCTTAGGGCAGGACTAAATTTTTCCATAATTTTAAAAAAATCTCCCTTTTAACGTTCTTTTTTTTCCGAAATATTTTTAGATGTTCTAATTTCCAATACTGGTCATTTGCGACAAATTGTTGCCTTTGCAAATGTAAGGCTTTTATAGGCGAAATTTCTCATGATTTACAATGAACATTTTTATGCACATTTTCCAAAATGATTGAATAGTTAAATGTTCTTGTATGAAGCGAAAGTGATTAACCACCGATTTACAATGTTTAACATTGAATTTTAGGGTATTAAAGGATTAGCGCGAAATATTTACTTGCATTTCTGCTTTGATTTCTTAAATTTTGTTTTATTTTTAGTTTACTCTAGTTTAATTTTAGAACTTTTAAGATTTGTTCGAAACTTATTGTTCTTGTACTAGATTTTGCAATAGCACTGGCGTGGCTTCTTGAGAAAGACCATTAATATTAAGAGTGGTACTATCTATATTTCTGGAACTGGCAACACTATTGTCAATGGTACTCACAATATACTCAAGTGATATTTGTTTTGTTTACGGTGAGCTCAGAAAATAAAATTTCAAGAATGGGTGTTCGTTAGAATACAATCTGCCTACATGCCTTGTGTAAAACCCAGATATCTGAAAATGCTGATCCGCATGATTTTCACACATCTTAGTATCGCTTCCTATCCCTTGTTAAATATCAAAGGTATATTGCCAAGTACATTCGAGATGAAGTTGCGTTCCCTTGCCAGCAATCATAATTCATTCCGAATTAAGCTGTCTCTGGGTTAAGTTCTTTTGCACTTCAATGCCCCTTCAAATTCAATTTCAAGTTGTCCGAAAAGTGAAATCGTTTTTGCTTGTGATTTCAATGTTCAAAATTCGTTCTGGCGAGCACTTTGTTTCACAAACAGCCATGAAACGTTTAACTTTTTTATACGAAAAACGATAGCCTTAAGACATACGAAAAAAGTATAGGGTTATCCATTTTGCGGTTTCAAAAGTGAACGTAAATAAAACACATATAAAATATTTTTTTCATTAAATTTCTTTTTTTATTGTAAAGTTTGAAAGTTGATATTATGTGTGAAACACTACATAATTTAAATAACTACCTCGTGAAATGTTGCAAGCATATTCTTTTGAGGTAATTTTCGACCACTTTTTGACACACATTGGGCGGTATAACTTGACGAATGTTGTTTTTTAAGTGCTTAAGAGTTAAAGGTTTATCTGCATAAACACGGTATAACACAAAAAGGCCAGTTGATATCGCCACGACGAGAAATTACGCGGCCAGAAAATGTCTTTTGCCATAAACTCATATTCTCTCAAGTCGTGCCACACGTATTCTTCAATAAAAAGCAAAAAAAAAAAAAAAAAACAAGTAAGAGTTGTATGTTCGACTATGCCGAACCTTAAATACCCTTCACCAATTGTGTTACAAAAGTAAAGTGCAGAGTGGAAAGAGTTTTTGGTCAATTACAAGTATGTATGTTTCTAAAGACTGATCTATGTGAATCCAAAAATACTAATATATGTATGTATATTGATTTTCTAATCTGAAAAAGTTTCAAATCTTGATAATTAACACACCTCATTTTTAGGCGATATATGAATAATACTTTAATTAGTAAATAACCTTGTTTTATATTGGGTCTACATTTTTGAACCGCCGTGGTATAGCAGGTTAGTCATCCGCCTAGCATACCAGAGGCCCAAGTTCGATCCCTGGCCAGACTCACTTGAAAAAATAAATTTTCAAAAAAAGCGGCGGTTCACCTCATAACTCAGCTAGCCACTAGTTATTGAGTATTAGGCTATGTAAAACTTCTCCAAATAATGCATTTGCCGTTCGGAGCCGGAGTTAAAACGTAGGTCCCTTTCAATGAGTCTAAAAATAGAATCGGATGCAGCTCATTGTCTGAGAGAAGTACCCCTTGTTCCAATTGGAATGTTGTCGGGGAATTATATATTATATATATATATACATTTTGGAGGTAGATTGAAATACAAACAATTTCAGAAATTACACAACATTGTAACATTTCGCACCTTGAGAGAGGTCCTATTTAAATGCATATATCCTTAAAATTAGAGGACCGATTAAATGGTTGCTTTTATGAGAATATTAAGCGAACCTATTTAGATTAGACTTTTGGCAACAAAAGTTACGTAAGATATGATATTTCGGTATGCTGAAATCAAGTTTGATGAGCTTCATCAAAATCGGTAGATCAGTAACTGAGATATCGCAAAAATATGTCGATGTACGAAAATTGGCATATTAAAAAGAAAAAATTACAAAAAACAATATTAAAAAAAATTGAATTATATATCAGATTTTAGAAAATACTCCATTGCAGCATGCTATTAAATTTCATCAAAATCGGGCTATAAACTCCAGAGATAGCGATGAGAATTTAAAAAAATTTTGTGTCAAATCTGTATTTTTCATGAATAAAATTTTAATTTCATCAAAAAAAATGTTTTTTTTTTAATTGAACTGTATATCAAATTTTTGGAAATCATTCAACGCAGCACACTATTAAATTTCATCAAAATCGGTGGATCAATAAGCGAGATATCTCCAAAGCAAAATATATCGATGTACGCAAATTGACATATTTTAAATTTTTTTTTAAACAGTATTAAAAAAAAAATGTTGAATTATATATCAGATTTTGGAAAATACTCCAACGCAACATATTATTTAATTTTATCAAAATCGGTCTATAAACTCCAAAGATATCGCAAAAATTTAAAATTCGGGGAGAATTTAATTTTTATTTTGTATTTTTCAAAAAAAAAAAAATTTAATTTTGTCAAAAAATCCTGTTTTTTTAAAAAAGTTTTTTGAACTGTATATCAAATTTTAGGAAATCATTCAACGCAGCACACTATTGAATTTAATCAAAATTGCTAGATTAATAACTGAGATATCGCCAAAGCAAAAGTTATCGATATACGCAAATTGACAAATTAAAAAAAAAAATTTTTTAAAAACAGTATTTAAAAAAAAAAAAAATTTGAAATATACATATATACATATTTTGTTTTTAGACAATATTCCAACGCAACATGCTATTTTTTATCACAATTGGTCTATAAACACCAGAGATATCGCCAAAATTCAAAATTCGATGAGAATTTAAACAAAATTTTTTTTTTAAAACCTGTGTTTTTCAAAAAAAAGTTTTGAATTTCGTCAAAAAGCTGTGTTTTTTAAAAAAAAGTTTTTTGAACTGTATATACAATTTTAGGAAATCATTAAACGCAGCACACTATTGAATTTCATCAAAATCGGTAGATCAATAACCCAGATATCGCCAAAGCAAAAGTTATCGATGTACGCAAATTGACAAATTTTAAAAAATTAAAAAAAAACAGTACTTAAAAAAAATGTTTGAATTATATATCAGATTTTATAATACTCCAATGCAACATGCTATTAAATTTTATCGAAATCGGTCTATAAACACAAGAGATATCGCCAAAATTCGATGAGAATTAAAAAAAAGTTTAGTATTTTAGCGCGTTTATGGACCGATTTTAATGAAATTAAATAGCGTGCTGCGTAGGGAAATTTCCTAAAATCTGGTGTATAATTTATCTGGGTACACCCACCAGGGACTCCACAAACTTGATTTCAACAGACAGACAGACAGACGGACATGGCTAAATCGACACTCCTGGCGATTCTGAGTCGATCGGTATAATTTTTATGGGGCCTAAGACGAATAATGAAAAATTACAAACTGAATGACAAACTTATAATACCCTTTCACCTATTGGTGAAGGGTATAAAAATCGGTTATCATATGACCATAACGCTACGAATTCACGGAATCTACACATTCGGGTCTTCGGCAACACTTTCACTTACAGCAGCGATATTTTCAGCGGAACGATTTACACTTTCACAATTTTTTCAATTGCTTGCGTAGTTGGACGATTATGTAAATCATAATCTCCTCTTAAAGCACGATATGTGGCTGTTGCAGAATCGCCATTTTTGTAGTATGTTTTGATAATTTTTATGCGTTGTATGATACTTAAGCGATCCATTTTCGTCAATGTCAGACTTTCAACTGAAAAGAAAAAAATTGGTTTAACAACTTAGTTTGACAAATGTCGTATTCCAGTCCTATACTTTTGAAAACACGAAATGGATAACCCTTTACAGTTTCACCATGATTTTCATCCCTGATACAGATGAGGTCATAGTCCTAGTATCATTAGTGTATGATTTAACTAAAAATATTAAAATAGCTGCCTTCCATATTCGAATGTCTCTGTTCTAAGTATTTATATATCCTAATCTGATTAATAAGTCCAGTAAATGTCAAGTCTATATGTCAAGTCATTCCATTGAAATGCTTATATTACATAGCTTATTCAGATTTGTTTGAGCTACACGCAATGGTTTCAGTCCTTTTGTAGCTTTGAAGCAGATGATACAAACTACAGACCTTTGTATAAAGAATGGATGGCAACAACTGGTGAGTTTACTAGATACAGATTGCAATTGGAGAAGGTCAATAGTGGTACAGTCAAGATAGAGATTATGGTTGTCTCGATTTAAAAAATGACTTTATCTAATGTTAGGTAAATATTAAAATTGGGTGACATTTTACTGCTGCTGTGATCTGCTTTGGAAACGCTGGATTATTAGCTATTTACATCTATTATATCCGGAACTATTTTTAATAGAGTGCTATCTATTCGTTTTTTTGCGTTCATTTTCAAATTTCTTCACTATTCCTAGCACATTTCTATTTATTCGGTATTAATTACATACCCAGCAAAACTTTTCATTACCAAGTAATGAGTTAAACAGCTAAACTATTGAACACGAACTACTTACACATTCACTGTTTAAGTCATTACATTAACATGGGGATGTCATTGGAGGCAAGTACTTACCAATTGCAGAAAAGTAATGACTTGGGTAAGCAATTGGAAAACAACAACAACAACTTTTTTTGTTGTTGTTTTATTTAAAAAAAATATATTTTTAAACGAAACACAATATTTTTTTTACGACCCCATGGGGGCTCGAACCCAGACCCCTACGACTGCTAGGCGGAGACTCTTCCACTGAGCTACTTCATATGTTGAAAACTTAGCAGCATATAATTAATATATACAATTTTTATTTTTAGATCCAAAATCATGTGACAATAACTTTGTTTTTCCCTGTTTTTTTTTTGCTTTGTTGTAATTTTTAGAAAAATATTTCTATACGATTTTAAAATAAAGAAGTATTTTTTAATTATTTTAAAACTTAAATAGTTTAAATCTTACTTTTTGGTTATAAAGAGTGCTCTAAATAAAATTTGTAGTTGGATTTTCTAAAATAAAAATCAAACCTTTTAATATAAAAACTCTACAAAATACGCAAATATAATGACATATTATACAAAATAATTTAGCATTAAAATGTTTACTTAGTACTCGGGTTTTGCAAAATTATCGACTTTTTTCGGAAACCCTCCCATTAAAGATTTTACAGTTGCTTCTGATACCTTTTTGGAGCATGTGTTCCACCTGCGCTTAAAATCGGACATGTTCTTGGAAATCTTTCCTGTGTTCTTCAATTCCTTTTTTATCCGAGCCCAATACCTTTCCACAGGCCGAAGTTCTGGACAGTTAGATAGATTTGCCTCTCGTGGTACAAAAATGACATTATTCTTTGAGTACCACTCAAGTGCCTTTTTTCCATAATGGCATGATGCCAAATCGGGCCAAAAAAATGTAGCCACTCTGTGCTCTCTTAAAAAGGGTAACAACCGCTTTTGTAGGCACTCCTTTATATAAATTTCTGTGTTTATTGTGCCAGATGCCACAAATACTTTACTTCTTTTGCCACAACTGCAAATAGCTTGCCACACGAGAAACTTCTTAGGGAATTTTGTTTGTTTTTTTGTGCGAAACTCTTGCCAAACATTGCCCCGTTTATCAGCAACATAAAAATCTTGACCAGGAAGTTGAGAAAAGTCTGCCAGTACGTATGTTTCATCATCCATCACACAACAGGTGTATTTTTTTATAAAATCAGACTTCAATTTTTTCGCTCTCTTTTTTGCTTCTAAGTTCTTTATAGCATTGCGATCTGGAACCTTTTGGACTTTGTATGTCTTCAGTCCAGCATAAGCTTTGACTCTATGTGCAAAATTCGTAGAACATTTCACCGTACGAGCTGCTTTTCTTAAAGAAGTGTTAGGCGCTCTTCGAAAGAGTCGCTCGACTTCTTTTGCCTTACCAATATCTGTAGGACCTTTTTTCCTCCCTGATACAGGTTTTCTTTCAATGCTCAGGTTTTCCTTATATCGTCTGATGGCATTAGAAACCGTTCGAGGGTCAACTTTCAAATTTTTAGCTATTTTATTAAAAGTTCATGACGGATTTTTTTGAAAAGTTTTAATTATATTTTCACGAACTTTTTTTTCGCAGTCCATTTTGATTAAAATAACTATTGAAAATTAATAATTTCTAAAATAATAGTATCTGACATATCTATAGAAACTAACTTGATCAAAAAATAATTTATTTCTTGCACTATGGATAAATTTTGTCTAAAATAGTAAATGCATATTTTTTTTAGAACACTCTTTATAACATTGACTCTTACTTACCTGTTAAGGTCAAAGTCCGAGCATATTTTGGAATTCCATGGACTTCGATTTTGTGTGAATATTCTCCAATTTTATAGGCCAAGCTTTGAAAAATGTTCCTCTACCTGGTCTTTCCATGGAAGTTTCGGACGCCCTCTTCTCGCATTATTTGGTGGAACATTTTAATTCTAATTTTATCCTCTTCATACTAATTATTTTTTCCAAGAGAGGGTAACTAGCCCGTCGTCCTAACCCATTTTTATCGATCTTATGGGACAACTCTCAGTACATGTTAGCTCACTACATTAACGGGTGTTAAGCAAGTTCCCTGGGTGATACCACGAGGAGGTCAGTGTCGGCAGTTGAGATGAAGGATGACCCAGATAAGTTGGGCTTACCAAGTTAAGACCAATCAGAACTGCGTTTGGTATCCAACATCCCCTACATAATCAAAATTAACTCATGATGGTATTTTTTCATTACCATGAGTTAGTTTTCCAACATTTTTTTTTTTACAGAAGGTAATATTTAAGTTCTTAAGATTAAAAAATCATTTAAAAACTCTTTTAATAAAAAAAAATTAAAAAAAAATTGTTGGTCTTGGTGGGATTCGAACCGGGGCCATTCAGTTTAAATTACCATCTTAATTACAAATAAGTACTTCTGTAATAACTTATTAGTTATTCGGAGGGTATGTTGTAGTCATTACAAGGTAACCGGTTACCAGAGTACTTGCCATTACCAAAGTTTTGCTGGGATACTTTATTGTGTTTAAACATCAGTATAAAGGTAGAAAAGGTATGCAAATAACAAACATATATACGACTTACTTTGTTAGTTTCCCACCTTACTCATGGAATGTGTGCTCATGGAATGTTCTTTCTTGATAACCTGTTGACTGTCAATAGAAACTTTTCACACTTTTTGTTGCTCATAGAATTTTGTACTATTCAAATGATTCAGTTTAATCCCCTATTGTCCATACTCAATTCTATTTATTTTGGGTTCAAAAGAATCATTATCACAAGAGCAACGGCTTCGTAAAGGACTTAATTGTGAGAGAGTTAAATTAAAGGTAGTAAATTAAATTTTTTAAAACAGATATTTAGAATTTTTAAAAAAATCCCAGCAAAACTTTGGTAATGGCAAGCAAGTACTCTGGTAACTGGTTACCTTGCAATGACTACAACATACGAATAACTAATAAGTTATTACAGAAGTAGTTATTTGTAATTAAAATGCTAATTTGAACTGAAGGGCCCGGGTTCAAATCCCACCAAGACCAACTATTTTTTTTTATTAAAAAAGTATTTTTAAATGATTTTTGAATTTTAAGAACTTTAATATTACATTCTGTAATGAAAAAATACCATCATTAGTCAATTTTGATTATGTAGAGGATGTTAGATACCAAACACGGTTCTGATTTTTCTTAACTTGGTATGCCCAGACTTATCTTGGTCATCTTTCATCTTAACTGTGGACACTGACACTGACACTGAATGATACCACGAGGAGTATCACCCGGGGAACTAGTTTAACACTCCTTAATGTTGTGAGTTATCGTGTACCGAGAGTTGTCCCATAAGATCGATAAAAATGGGTTAGGACGATGGGCTAGTAACAGTTCAACAGGTGCACCAACAGAACAGCCTTTTACCCTGAAGATTCAATAAAGCGGATTTCTGCTGGCATAACTCTATAGAAGGAGGGATTTAGTTGATCTTCATTTCTAATGCGAATCTGCCAAATTCTGTAAGCATTTGTTTGCGAAGGTTTGTAGGCACATATGCCATTTGTGCATTTTCGAGTTTTGCAACCGCAATACTTGACTTGACATTCGAGTTAGGGTTTGCAGTTCGGTTTTAACCGTAACCGAAACCTCGGTTTTTTATGCGTCAAAACCGAAACCGAAAACCGTAGAAAAACCCACGATTTTACCTTATTATTTTTCGAAAAATTAGGTTTAATCAGGCTTGAGTTCATTTAACTTTCAAATTATTAATTTTGAAAATTTGAAAAGTAATTGTGGAGAAAAACTGAAAAAATTATTTTTGAACGCGGCTCAGTGGATTGCAATTTCTGTCCCGCCACAGGACGTCATCAGCACTTAGCGCCCTCGACCACAGTCGAGTTGTCAAATTGCAGAGATAATCATCAATTTAACTCATTGAGTTTGATCGAACATCACTACGTTTAATTGATTGTGTATTCTCCTATTACTTGTTTTGCTCGATCTCTTATTATTTTTCAAAATTTTTTTGTTGGTATTATTTAGAAATAACATTAGCTTATCATAAATTTTTCACGTATTATGTCTATAAAATACAGCAATGGACGAATGGACAAGTGCAAGGGGAAGACGATATATGGCGGTATATTTTATAACCTGCAAGCAAACGCAAACACAAAAGCTAATGGAGTTTAATATTTCACTTGATACAAACATAGATGAAGCAGAAGTCAATATCAAATTTGGATCTGAAAATCAAACACTGCTTCAGTAATGGTTGGCACACGGAATTCATCTTGCAGTCACTGATGTTTTTTATGAAAAAATTCTTATAAATCCAGATGTTGATGAATTTCAAACAGACGAAAGCGAAGACGGCGACGATAAAACTTTAAATCATTTAAAACCGATTGCCCATATAAATTTGAACCTAGTGACTGTTTAAAAAACCGAAAACCGAATCGAAACCGGCCGGTTTTGGGTATTTTAAAACCGAAACCGCGGTTTCTCATTTTCACGGTTTTTTTGCAAACTCTATTTGAAACCGATTGCCCATATAAATTTGAATCTAGAGGCTGTAAGAAAAACTGTTCGGTATTTCAAAAATTCGTCAGTTCGTAATACTATTTTACAAACAAGCGTTAAAAAGCATCATAATCGTGAATTAAGTTTAGATTTCTGCTTTTAAAAGATAGTGAAGTTTATAAAATCTGCCGACCTTAGATTTGCTTCATTCTATCGACTTTGAAATTGTAAATTCTTTTAAGGATTCGTAAAAATGACTGTTGAAGCAATTTGTCGCTCGGATGCAAATATTATACAAGCTAAAGGGGCTCCGCAGTTTCTCTAAAAGAAACAAGTCTTATTAAAGAAATCCCTTATATTTAAAAAACCTGAATTAATTTCCTGAAATTTAGTATTAAATTATAAATATGAGCTTTAATAAATATACCTTAAACTTTGTTTTAATAAAATTATCTAAATTTTACTACAAATTTAAATCAAAATAGTTTTATTTAAAAAACCAAAAACCGAACCGAAACCGGACGGCATTGGAAGAAGTGTTTTTCCCCTGTAGTCGTTGCAGTCTTTAGAATCACATTTTTTTCGGTATTTTGAGTAGTATACATTAATTTCAGAGGGTTAGCTTCCTCATTCCATATTTTACGCACAAATGGATGACACAATCTCGCTGATCCTTTAACATTACATAAAAGCATCTCCGCTGAGATATTGAGACTGTACAGAGCATGATTCACCAACTTGTGTTTTGACTGCAAAACAGTGGCCACTTGACCCATTCGGCCAAAGAAACAGTCGACCATTCGCTTCGCTAAGCTTCTTCCACAAACAGCTTTTGTTGGAATTAGCACGTCTTGGAATACCCAAAATAATTAGGATCATAAGCGTATCCTTATGATTCGTCACCTGGCACGAATCACCAAACTTTTAAGCACAACGGTCAAACTTTTTAATCCCTTCCTTAATTCTCTTTCTGAGCGATTGATAAATTATAGGGTATCAAAAAAGCACAATTTTTCTTTTATCAAATGAATCTGACTCATTGATGGACATTTCATCAAACAATTGTTTGTAAGCAACGCCCCCTTTTTCTTATGCTCTTTAAATTAAGCCGTTATTTTGATCATTTTTTGTTGGTTTTTCTTAAAAATACACTGCGAGATGTTGTGTTGTTATATGTATGTCAATTGCTTATAAACAATTGTATGGTGAAACGTCCATCAATGATTTAATCGTTCAACAGACTTTGGCGAGTGCACATGTTAGCTTGATGCTCATAGATTTTTTTCCTATTACAGTGGTAATTTTTTCTATAGAAAACGTAATTTTTTCTATAGAAAAAGTAATTTTTTCTATAGAAAAAGTAATTTTTTCTATAGAAAAAGTAATTTTTTCTATGGAAAAAGTAATTTTTTCTATAGAAAAAGTAATTTTTTCTATAGAAAAAGTAATTTTTTCTATAGAAAAAGTAATTTTTTCTATAGAAAAAGTAATTTTTTATTAATAAGAAATAGTATATCTATAGAAAGATACTTTTTTTCTATAGGAAACAAATAATTAATATTTGTTTACTAAAAATAACAAAAAAAAAAGTACAATACTTCTCCTCATGTTCATTCCTCGCTGGTTCGGCGGTAACTGAAATAAAACAGAAATAAACAACCAAATTTATATCGATTCGTGCTTCTGCCGGTGTATTCTCTCGTTTCGCTCACAAATACAATCACATTTTCTTTTTGTCCATCAATGATCTGACTTTATGTAACGATGACTCCGACATGAAAATAAGAATGGTCAAAAATAGAACAGTTGTCAAGATATAGCCAAAAAAATGGATCTGTTTTTTTTTTTGAAAAATCAGTAATTACAGATTTTCGTTATTAAGGCTCTAGCTATCATATTTAAGGAGATAATTGAGTTTTAAGTTTTTCATATAAAAAATCAAAAACTTTTAATTTTTGGTATGAAAAATGTGTGATCACAGATTTTTGATATTAAGGCTCTAGCTATCATATTTAAGGAGATAATTGAGTTTAAAGTTTTTTATATAAAAAATCAAAAAATTTAGTTTTTTGGTATGAAAAATGAGTGCTCTAGCTATCATATTTAAGGAGTTTAAAGTTTTACAAAAAATTAAAAAATTGATTTTTGGTGTGAAAAATGAGTGATCTCCGATTTTCGTTATTAAGACTCTAGCTATCATATTTAAGGAGATAATTGAGTTTAAAGTTTTTTATATAAAAAATCAAAAAATTAGATTTTTGGTATAAAAAATGAGTGATTGCAGATTTTCGCTATTAAGGCTCTAGCTTTCATATTTAAGAAGATAATAAAGTTTAAAGTTTTACATATAAAAAATAAAAAAAATGATTTTTGTTATGAAAAATTAGTGATCACAGAATTTCATTATTAAGGGTCTAGCTATTATATTTAATGTAATAATTGAGTTTAAAGTTTTTCGTATAAAAAATCAAAAAAATTCAATTTTTGGTATAAAAAATGAATGATCAGAGATTTTCATTATCAAGGCCGTAGATATCAAATTTAAGGAGATAATTGAGTTTAAAGTTTTTCATTCAAAAAATAAAAAAAAAAAATTGTATGAAAAATTAGTGATCACAGATTTTCGTCATATTTTTGAGTTTAAAATTTTTAATATAACAAATCATATCATATTTTCAGTTTTTGTATGAAAAATTAGTGATCATTTCGTTATTAAGGCTCTAGTTAACATATTTAAGGAGATAATTGAGAATAAAATTGTTCATATAAAAATTTTGATTTTTGGTATTAAAAATGAGTGATAACAGATTTTCGTTATTAAGACTCTAGCTTTCATATTTAAGGAGATAATTAAGTTTTAAGTTTTTTATGTAAAAAGTCAAAAAAATTTTATTTTTGGTATGAAAAATGAGTGATCACAGATTTTCGTTATTAAGACTCTAGCTATCATATTTAAGGAGATAATTGAGTTTAAAGTTTTTTATATAAAAAATCAAAAAATTAGATTTTTGGTATAAAAAATGAGTGATTGCAGATTTTCGCTATTAAGGCTCTAGCTTTCATATTTAAGAAGATAATAAAGTTTAAAGTTTTACATATAAAAAATAAAAAAAAATGATTTTTGTTATGAAAAATTAGTGATCACAGAATTTCATTATTAAGGGTCTAGCTATTATATTTAATGTAATAATTGAGTTTAAAGTTTTTCGTATAAAAAATCAAAAAATTTCAATTTTTGGTATAAAAAATGAATGATCAGAGATTTTCATTATCAAGGCCGTAGCTATCAAATTTAAGGAGATAATTGAGTTTAAAGTTTTTCATTCAAAAAATAAAAAAAAAAAAAAAATTGTATGAAAAATTAGTGATCACAGATTTTCGTCATATTTTTGAGTTTAAAATTTTTAATATAACAAATCATATCATATTTTCAGTTTTTGTATGAAAAATTAGTGATCATTTCGTTATTAAGGCTCTAGTTAACATATTTAAGGAGATAATTGAGAATAAAATTGTTCATATAAAAATTTTGATTTTTGGTATTAAAAATGAGTGATAACAGATTTTCGTTATTAAGACTCTAGCTTTCATATTTAAGGAGATAATTAAGTTTTAAGTTTTTTATGTAAAAAGTCAAAAAAATTTTATTTTTGGTATGAAAAATGAGTGATCACAGATTTTCGTTATTAAGGCTCTAGAAAGTGTAGGGTACTAATCTTCATACCAAGAAACATACACATGTACTTATGTAGTTCATTCCTTTTTTTATATGTAAAACGTTTTATTGTGGAATTTCTTTGAACCGGTTTTGGTAGCACGATTTATGTCCACAGCCAACAACAATAAATAACATTCTCTCTCTGATCCAAATACAAAAGTAATAGTCATTCAAAACAATTTGGAAAGAAATATTGTAATAAAAAAGATTTGCCTTAATTGTTGCACCTTTTGTTTGCCCAGAATCCATTAATGTTTGTTTAATTTTATTTATTGGTGACACAACGATTCTGAAACAATTTCAAAATCAAATACGAACTGAATATAACTCAATATTGAGATCATCACAGCCCAAAAAAGAAATACATTTTAGCTTTAAATGATGGTTAGATTCTACTTGTGGCATCAGAGACCATGATTGGAATTTTTACCTGAATGAAAGACAATCATCAAGTCAAACTCAGTCATTAATACTTAAAAGATAACACAACATCACCAGAGATACATATTTAGCCCTTTTTAAACCAAAATAATTTAATAAGACGTTTTGAACACTCCATTCGTTAAGTAGGTATGAATGAAAGAAGTTATAAGAGTTTGAGTCGAATCAAATGCATTTTGTTTGTGTTTTTTTCTGATTCTCTTACAGGACATGACTAGAGAGATTTTAAGAGAAAATCTACTTAAGGGCAGGGATGGAAAATGGCTTTTTTGATTTTGTACCAAATACAAAAACAAATTACCTGGTTGACCGAGCCTTGCTCGGAGCTTTAGGATAAGCATTTTGAGGCAAATTTTAAAGTTTTCAAATATTTTATTTAATTAATAGGAAAGACATCGCACAAATTCAATTAATATCGAATCATTTTATTCATTTTGTTCGATCAACACATGATCAAATGCATAGTTTACAGTTCAATTCTTTTTAAATAAGTTTTACGATCTAAATAATTTTTAGTGACGCCACCTGTCGGAAATTAGTAATGCCAACTTAAAAACCTTCCCTGGCTCATGCGCAACAACTTTTCTGAAGAGCATAATATGAGCAAATACAGACAGACAAACAATTATTTGTTTAAAAGTTATAACGTTACCAGTTTGTTCCAATTTTTATCCCATAATCTTAAAAAAGTTCACTCTGCATATTTTGCACTTCTTTGGTACCAATTGAATTCAGTACATTTTATAAAAACGCTGTTAATATATAGTTCCTTTCATATTACTTTATCCCTTTTTTACCCATTTTGGCCACCGAAATCAAAATAGTACCAAATACGTGTTCAATATTTTTGACATTTATTGATTCTAGTACAAAGTTCCTTTCTCTATTTTTTGGTTCAAAAGATAAGTGTGGCTTAAAAATAGTACAAAAAAAACTACTTTCACCACTTTTTACCCCCTATCGGGCGTAGTTTCAAAAAAGTACCAAACACTTGTCCACTTATTTTTATAGTTGTTCAAAACGTAATTTTAATTTTGTTTCTATATCTATTACTTTAGGAGATCTAAAGTTTTCAATTTTTCCCCTTTTTACCCTTTTTTGCTCACAAGAAAAGTATCCAAATGTAACTTCTTACTCGACCTATACATTAAAAAACGTACCCACCGTTTAATCAAAATCGTTAGAGCCGTTTTCGAAATAGCCATTCTATATATATATATATATATATATATATATATATATATATATATATATATATATATATATATATATATATATATATATATATATATATATAAATATATATATCTATACATATACATATACATATATACATACAATTATTGCTCGTTTAAGAATATAGTACCTGGGTGACCGAGCCTTGCTCGGAGCTTTATAATAAGCCTGATCAAATGCACAGTTTACAATTTAATTCAATTTGAATAATTTTTAGTGGCGTCACCTGTCGGAAATTAGTTATACAAATTAAGGAACCTTTGTCAACTCATGCGTAACAACTTTGCTAAAGATAATGGCATGATCAAATGTAAAGCCTGCCTTTTAATACACTTTCAGTAATGTTCAGTGGCGCCACCTGTCGGAAATAAGTCATACCAATTTAAAAACCCCCGTCGCCTTATGCTTAACAACTTTGCTAAAAGTATAACATGATAAAATACTTAGTTTACTAAAGAGTGTTTTAAAAAAAATATGCATTTACTATTTTAGACAAAATTTATCCATAGTGCAAGAAATAATTTATTTTTTGATCAAGTTAGTTTCTATAAATATGTCAGATACTATTTTTTTAGAAATTATTAATTTTTAATAGTTATTTCAATCAAAATGGACTGCGAAAAAAAAGTTCGCGAAAATATAATTAAAACTTTTCAAAAAAATCCGTCATGGACTTTTAAAAAAATAGCTAAGAATTTGAAAGTTGACCCTCGAACGGTTTCTAATGCCATCAGGCGGTATAAGGAAAACCTGAGCATTGAAAGAAAACCTGGATCAGGGAGGAAAATAGGTCCTACAGATATTGGTAAGGCAAAAGAAGTCGAGCGACTCTTTCGAAGAGCGCCTAACACTTCTTTAAGAAAAGCAGCTCGTACGGTGAAATGTTCTACGAATTTTGCACATAGAGTCAAAGCTTATTCTGGACTGAAGACATACAAAGTCCAAAAGGTTCCAGATCGCAATGCTATAAAGAACTTAGAAGCAAAAAAACGAGCGAAAAAATTGAAGTCTGATTTTATAAAAAAATACACCTGTTGTGTGATGGATGATGAAACATACGTACTGGCAGACTTTTCTCAACTTCCTGGTCAAGATTTTTATGTTGCTGATAAACGGGGCAAAGTTCGGCAAGAGTTTCTCACAAAAAAACAAACAAAATTCCCTAAGAAGTTTCTCGTGTGGCAAGCTATTTGCAGTTGTGGCAAAAGAAGTAAAGTATTTGTGGCATCTGGCACAATAAACACAGAAATTTATATAAAGGAGTGCCTACAAAAACGGTTGTTACCCTTTTTAAGAGAGCACAGAGTGACTACATTTTTTTGGCCCGATTTGGCATCATGCCATTATGGAAAAAAGGCACTTGAGTGGTACTCAAAGAATAATGTCATTTTTGTACCACGAGAGGCAAATCCACCTAACTGTCCAGAACTTCGGCCTGTGGAAAGGTATTGGGCTCTGGTAAAAAAGGAATTGAAGAACACAGGAAAGATTTCCAAGAACATGTCCGATTTTAACCGCAGGTGGAACACATGCTCCAAGAAGGTATCAGAAGCAACTGTAAAATCTTTAATGCGAGGGTTTCCGAAAAAAGTCGATAATTTTGCAAAACCCGAGTACTAAGTAAACATTTTAATGCTAAATGATTTTGTATAATATGTCATTATATTTGCGTATTTTGTAGAGTTTTTATATTAAAAGGTTTGTTTTTTATTTAAGAAAATCCAACAACAAATTTTATTTAGAGCACTCTTTATTCTATAAGGGACATACAAACATTAATTTGTTTAAAAGTTTTAACATTACCAATTTTTCCCCTTTTTCACCTAATTTCAAAAAAGTTCCATATGCATATTTAGAACTTGGTACCATTTGAATTGGGTATATATTACAAAAACGCAGTTCACATATTGTTCCTATTCATATTACTTCATGAGGTGTTAAGTTTTAATTTTATCCCTTTTTTTTACCCATTTTGGACCCCGAAATCAAAAAAGTACCAAATACGCGTTCAAAATTTTTTCATATTTATTGATTGCATTAAAAAGTTTCTTTCTATATTCTCGAGTTTAAAAGATAAGAGCGTCTTAATAAGAGTACCAAAAAAAACTGTTTTCACCCTTATTTACCCCCTATTAGGCATAGTTCCAAAAAGTACCAAACACCTGTCCGATTGTTTTAACAGCTGTTGAAAACCTTACTTAAATTTTGTTTATATGGTATCACTTTAGGAGATATAGTAATTTCGATGTTTTCCCCTTTTTACCCTCTTAGAGGCAAAGTTTCCAAAAGTCCCTTCTTACTCGGTCTACATCAAAAAAGATACCCACTGTCTTAATTTTATCAAAATCGTATAGCCACCTTTACATAGACCGGGTCACATATATTCCATTCAAAATTAAACATGTCGGCTTCAAAAAATTACTCATTTGAGGGGTATCGAATTCTAAACTATAGAATGGAACTTATATGATCACTGTTAATCCGAAAATCGATTAAAATTTAAACAATTGAAATTTACATTAAAATACCTTTTGACAATATTTCCGTAAAACGTATATTTCGAGTAATGAAAATCGGTACTTATAACCACTTTTACAACACAAATTGAATGGAAATTGATTTTTAATTTTATATACAAGTAACTAAGTAATATAGTTGGGCTCGACCGATTCTGCGGTACCCTTAATTACTATGGTCCGATAAACGATTGCCAATATATTTAGAAAATTTTATAATACTTTAAAAAATATCTGTATGATAGCAAGGGTCAATTATGGACCGTGATTTTTTAATGAATATCTAAAATGGGAGGCATGGTCAAATCCGAAGCATTTCAAACAAAATATGATACAGTCACTTATAATATACCCTTTGTATATTATTGCTTAAATTTACTAAAATTTCAAAAAATTGTGGCAGTCATGAGCCCACATCTCAATTACACGGTTCCGGTCCTGTAGTAAGTACATACCTGAAATATTCAACCTACTTAACCCAATTTCAATAGAAATGTCTTTAAATTTGCACATGAACTAAAAATCAACTAAGAGTCAATCGGAATACTATAAGTTAATCTCACACCTTTTTCTATATGTTACAAACCTAAGACCAATAGGATAGAAAGTTAATCGTGCTTTGAAGCTAGTTATGAAAATCAGTTTATACTTTAAGCCTTCCAAAAACTTAATAATTAAACAGTAAAAAATCAGAATTGAAAATTGTATCAAGTAGGACGCGGTAGTACCACGGTAGCAATCAGGTTGAAAATGTATCAAAAAAGTACAATTGTACCACGTTTGCCATCCCTGTGTTAAGGGTATTCACTGACGATGTCATTGTGTTATTAAAAATAGTGATTTTCTATATTTTTCAATTATTTGTTTTGGGGTTTATTTAACTCTAATTTATTTGTGTTTTTGTTTAATTTTCTGAGATTCATTTGAGTAACACTCCCTCATTTCAGTGTTGCCAGAATATAAAGGAATTCTGGATAGTACGTAAATATAAAGTGTATATTTTAATTTTAATAAAATATAAGACTTTTTTTCAGATATTCAAAATATTCTTATTTCAGTTTTACTTATTACAAATAGTCTTTAGTAAGGAAATTCAAAAGTAGTCGGGTCAAATGATGTCCCTAGTGGCTCAGCAGGCCAATCTTTGACCAAAATTATAAGTCACGTTTTTCAATAAACTGTTGTCAATGGTTGGTATCTGATCGTTTCTGTTGGCTTTAAGTTCTCGAACTGTTGTTATTCCTATAAACTTTCGATTTAAAAAGCACAGAAAAAACTACCTTGAGGAGTTGAATCGAGCGAATTTGGCTTCAAATATGCTCTTCCTCTATGAAAAATAATGCAAAATTCGAACATTACTTTTAAAGTATCAACTGTTTTTCTTGCTGTGCAACAAGTGACACCATCCTTTTGAGACCACATACATATCGCACTTGATCAACAAAAGGGTATTAACTCAAAATTTTCAAATTTTCAGTAGAGCCAAAAAACTATTTTATTTTACTTCTACTTTCATATAAGGAAGAGGGGTAGAGGTAGTTTTTTGGTGAAATTATAGTGAAAATAATGTCAGATTATTACAGTGGGTAGATAAGACTACTACACATCAATTTCTTTTAAAAAGTGAAAATTTAAAAATTTTGATTTAATACCCTCTTGTTGAACAAGTGCGATATGTATATGCACTTCTAAATCACAATTACCCAGCTGGCAATTTGGTGATTGTTGATGATAATATCAGCAAAATGAGTCTTTTGGGATTCGTATAGATGATCATAGACTGATTAATCAGCCTTGTAATCTAAAAAAGAATCCAAAAAGACTCCTTAAAACGCTTAGAAAACTACTATGTAGTTTACAAAAGTACAAACAATTCTTGCAGAATGTGTGCAGTAAAAATCTTATCATGCAAACGATCCTAATACGACTGTTTTTTATGTTATTTTAATCAGTTTGTTCATCAAAAAGACCACAAAAAGACTCAGAAAATACCTTGAAAGCGACTATTTGAAAGCAGAATGTGTGGAATCAGTGATCAAAAAAGTGTACAAAAAGACTCATAGACGCTTAGCACGCGACTAGTTAAAAATAGCACAAAAAAATCTTGTAAAATGTGCGTAGTATAACTATTTTTAGGTGATGTGGCTTAGTTGGTTAGCGCGTCGACTTCTAAGCATAATATATCATATTCAGCAGCCTAGGTTCGATCCTCGTTCTCGGCAACATCAATTTCTTTTAATTATTAAAGCAACTTCACTGTTCTAAAAATAGATATGACGTGTTCTAAAAATAGATATACTGTGTTGAGTAATAAAAGGCTTTATTCTTTTTTTAACAAATCTAGCAAAATATGTGCAGTCATATTCTAATCAGCAAAACGAGTCATTAAAGACTCTTTTTGAAGAGTCGTATGAAGGGTACAATTTTCTCACACAAAAAGATCATTTTTGACTCATAAGTGATATCATAAATGAGCAAGAATGTGGGAAGTGAAGGTAGATGAAAACTGAAAAATGTTTGTTTTTGTTCAGTCGATAATCTACGCTTTTACTTTTGGTTTATGAACATAATTCTTAATAGTTATGTTTGTAAATTTAGTAATAATGCGAGGTTTTCGATCTGTCTAAATTGGGGATAATCCTCCTGAAGAGATGGCTTAACCAACCATCGAAACGCGTCGAGGACTTTGGTTTCTCCGCAAACATTTTTTGGCTTTTTATCAATAAATTGATCTGTTACATTAATAAATAAATGTAACAGGTTTGGGATCAAATGCAAATACACTTCTTTTTGAATAATATTTACATCCCGACTAATTTGTTATTTTTTGATTTTCCAAAAATGCCAGCTGGGTTTTTCGACACAAGTAGTTTGAGTAGCGATTTCCATTGACCGTTTCTTGCATTTTGTTTTCAAAAAATACAAACGACACCAAACCGTAACTTTTTAAAACCTTAATTTTGGACACCCTTTATATGTTTCGGCATAATTAACAAGTCAGCGCTGAACCGATAAATGTCCGCATCTGTTAGCCTCGCAAATGCGAACCCTTTTCCCCATTCACATTTACCGTTGCGTCGTTTTCCTGACCAAATTGCACACCAGTCTGTCGCTTTTAATGGATGCAAAGGTGACTGATGAATAATTTGAGGGTTTTCCATTGTCCAGAACCGACTATTCTTTTTATTCAATGAAAATCTGACTCGTGATTTATTATGATTTCTTCATGAGAATCGGCATTAAACATCTTATTGGCATATGTACGGCGGCGTAAATGGTCTTCTGGAAGAAGCTCTTGTGCCTGTTCTTATGCCTGCGTTTTGATCCAATCATTATAATTTCCCATTGACGGCAAGGTTTATTTGTTCATTCTCCAAGAACAGCTTTAAGGACTTTGTTTCTATATCACAATTCATGCGAACTTGCCGTTACATGTATTGACGAAGTAAAGAGGTTATCGAGTGTGACTACTAGGGTTTTCGGGTGTTTCGCGGTTGGTATTAGGACACTATCGACCTTGACGCCAATCTTCCAATCCTTTGTTCAGGTGGTAAATAAGATCGTAGTAAATTTAGTTGGCCATATCTTCAGGTTAAGTTCAGTAAAGAAATTGTGGATGATATAGAGATAACAAAACTTTGAAAATTTACATTTGAAAAAGTGGCAAATTTTTTTTCGTATTGGAAAATGGAACAATTTTTTCAGGCCAGTTTTAAAATTCCTTTTTTATAAATTTATCTTTTTTCAAGTGGGTTGGCCGGGGATCGAACTTAGGACCTCTTGTATGCTAGGCGGATGAGTAACCTGCTATACCACGGCGGTTCACAGTGTTTTGCGTTTCACTAACTTTATTTTATGTGAAAGATAAGTCGAAAGAAAACGCAAGTATTTTCATACAAATTTCTTTTCCACTATTTCAAAATGAGTCACTTGATATTTTGCTTTCGAATAGAACGAACGAAAGGCTTCGAAATAGTGGAGCCAAAATTATTTCGAATTCGAGTTACTCACATTCTTTCGCGTAGATTTTCTTTCGAAATCGTGGAATAGGCTATTATTTTTTTTTAGAAATTTTGTTCAAAATAAATTACAAATTTAAAATTTTTCATCGGTGATTAAATATATATAATGGGGGAATAAAATCCAAAAAATTGAAGTCGATATGTAGCACAGCTTTGCCCGTACGTGCTTTTTGAGTTCGCCGAATTTCGCGAAATCTAATTTGATTGTTTTAATTCAAAAAAATAAAGGTTTTAAAATTTATTTCGATAAATTTAAATTCAAAAATTAGTAGTTATAACATTAAAAAGTAAATTTCAATTAACTTTTAATTAGAAGAATCTCTTATAGAACTTCAGGCAAGCAACTAAAACATGTATAGTCTGATTTTGAATGTTGTTGGCATATCGGATTTTCACACTTGGAACAAAAAAAACGAGTAAGTCGGCGAGTTTTTGCGTCTCCCAATGTACAAAGCCGACAACTTTTTCTCTTTTGAAGAGTATCAGCACCACTTGAACTAGGAACTACTACCGGAACCTGAAATCAAAACGAGAAAATTGGTATAATATGAAGTGCAAATGTTATATCAATCAAACTTACATTTAGCGGTCTTCCAAAATACGATTCCAAGGCCAAACGAGTGCTAAACTGCTTTCTGGTGTGAACGTTGTTCATACGGCTTTCAATATTTGGAAGAACCAATGCATCAGCTAACGTACTGAGAAAGTTTCTTCTATCATTATTTTTATTGAGACCTTCAAGTTCTTGGCAAATACAAAATGCAGCCAGTGCCATGATGTCCAACATGTTGCAGAAGAAAGCAAGAGTCCATCGTCTGGTTGGTCTCATTGTAGTAAAATGTGTAAGCAGTTGGTCCATACAATTGATGTCAGCCTTATTCTCATTGTAAAATAGAAGTGCTTCGGGCTTCATTGCTTCCCCTTTACAATATTTAGTGTAGTGGACGGTCGAAAGTAGGTTCACACATTTATTCTTTTTTGGAACATAGCTGCAAATTGAAACTAAATTTTCATGAAATCCAAATAAGGATGACAGAACAGGGCGTGAACGATCCTTTCTCATTTCGTTGGGTATACATCTTTTATTGGACCGAATGCTACCAACAAAAGCAAGACCCATTCTGGTCAAACTCTTAGCTCCTTCTAAGGTGGTATAGTTGCTGTCAGCTACAATTGTACGACCAGTATTGCTGTACGGCTTTGCGAGTTCTAGCATAACATTTTCACCTTGATTCACTTCTCGTTCTTTTCCTTTATGTCTACCGGTATAAAGCTTTCCTTGCAGTGGATATTTAGTTTTAGAATCACAAGCCCACCAGATTTTGATGCCATATTTCGCTGGTTTTGATGGTATGTACTGCGTGAACTTTGTTTTTCCACGAAATGGCAACAGTTGCTCATCAATTGTTATGCTGCTATGAGGACTATAATTTTTGGCAAGATTTTTATTTAAAAAATTCCAAATTTCACGAATTGGTGCAGCCTTGTCCTCGCGCAATCGTTGAGCGCGTGTTCTACCATCATCAAAACGAATGCATCGTGTTAGTACAGAGAATCGATTGAAAGACATGGCTGCTCTGAATATGGGCAGATTATTTGGCTGCCACAAAACCTTTGTGGCCTGCATATTATTGTGGGAATAACCAGCTGCCAAAAGAATACCGACGAATGCATCTAATTCAGTTTCGGTCATATCTTTCCAAACTTTTGGTTTTTTACTGGGATAAGCTGCATTCCACTTCTCGACAAAAGCTTTTCCATGACGATTCGTTTCAGAAATTATAACAAATTTTATATTTGGTGTGAAAAATTTTTTGAATACCTCAATTGGAACACTGTGTTGTTGCTTCGGGCCGGGTCGCAAACGCATGATATTGTGTTGATGTTTACGCTTTTCAATATTTGGTTCATTTTTACACCATATAGTACCATCCCTACCAAGAAAAGAATCTTTGGCAACAATCTGCTCTTCAATTTCATCATCGTCATCACTATCAAACACTTCATTTGGTTCGATAACCAAATCATTTTCGATATCTGAGGCATCGTCATCGTTTGGCATATAATTTAGATTCATGTCGTCGTCATCATCTGGAAAGTCATCAATCTGCTCGTCATCTTCAGCGGTTCTTTCACGCTCTAACTCATTGGCCAATGCTTGCGCTAGTCGTGTCTGGAAATCCAAATTATCACACTGAAATCGCGTGCTATAAATGTCCTCTATTTCTTCATTCATGTTCAAAGTTCAATATTCAACTGACGCGAAAAAAAACTACTCAATTCAGGTAAAACCAAACAAGTAACGGTTCTTTGTGTTTTTTTCTTCGTTTCTGTGAGAGTAAAAACTGCAGAGTGAGAGTGGCGTAGACAAAAATCTGAAAAGCTACAATAATAAAGAGTATAAATAAAAAGCAATTTCAGTTGATTTGAGTAAACAAACGCAAAAAATGCAAATAAATAACATTGTTCTTCCTACAAAATACAAGTGAATCTGGTCAGATACATGCGCTACATATGTGATGTGTAGAAGAAAAAATTCATATAAATTGTTTTTGTTGTCTTTTTTTTAATGTTTTTTTTTTCTATAAACCGATATTCGTAGAGAGTACCCGGAGACTCAAACACACGGGTCGGCGCAAAGAGAACAAAAAAAAAAAAAAAAAAATAGTCGGCAGAGTTGCCGTTTTTTACACTTTTAACTAAAATAGGTATTTTTTTCAATGTGTAGTTCTAACGTTTTAAAAAAAAATTTTGGAACCGATCCGACAGACAGACAGAAGGACAGACGGATATCGTCTTATAATTTCATAGGGATTCAGAATATATATCCCTTTTGGTTTCTGAGCCAATATTAAGGGAATTACAAACAGACTGACAATCTCAATATACCCCCATTCTTTTTGATGGTGGGTATAAAAAGTTATGTTTGGTGTGATAGATTTAAAAAGTTTCGTTTTGAAACGATAAAAATCTTTACGTTTTGTTGCGAACGTCTACATATAAATTTGCCATTAGCAAAAACCAAATTACGAAAATTTAATAATTTTTTAGAATTTTTTTGGGTAAAACACAGAAAACCACAGAACAAATTTTAAAGTCGATTTTAAGTAAAATCGACTTTATTTTAAAGTCGACTTTTGTAATTTTTGTACCATAAGAATTTTTTAAAACAAGACATTAAAAATATTTTTAGACAAATATATTTAAATATTTTAAAACCTTTTTCCAATAAACAGAAATAATAAAATAAAATTTTAAAAAATTGCAAAAACAAAATATTAAGAAAATTTTGTGTCATTTTGATTATCTTAATATTTTTAATTTTTCATAATATGATTAAAAATTGTTCAAACGATCATCAACTTTTACATAAAATTAAATTTATGTTCAATAATATTATTAAAAATTTTTCTATAGAAAATTTTCTTACAAACGTTTTTCTATAAACAAATATAAACAAATATTTTTCAATAAAAAAATTTTTCTATAAAATGTATATGCAAAATTTTTTTTTTATAAAATTTTTTTATATTTTTTTTTTATCAAAATTTCTATAAAAAAAATTTTTTATCAAAAATGTTTCTATAGAAAATTTTTCTATAAACAATTTTTCTATGAACATTTTTTTATTAATAATTTTGCTATAAAAAATTTGTTATCAAATATTTTTCTATAAAACATTTTTATCAAAATTGTTTTTATAGAAAATTTTTTTATCAAAAATTTTTCTATAGAAAATGTTTTTATCAAAAATTTTTCTTTATAATATTTTTTATCAAAAAATTTTCTGTTACATTTATAAGTAAATGTAACAGATTTGGGATCAAACGATCATCAACTTTTACATAAAATTAAATTTATGTTCAATAATATTATTAAAAATTTTTCTATAGAAAATTTTCTTACAAACGTTTTTCTATAAACAAATATAAACAAATATTTTTCAATAAAAAAATTTTTCTATAAAATGTATATGCAAAATTTTTTTTATCAAATTTTTTTATATTTTTTTTTTATCAAAATTTCTATAAAAAAAACTTTTTATCAAAAATTTTTCTAAAAACAATTTTTCTATGAACATTTTTTTATTAATAATTTTGCTATAAAAAATTTGTTATCAAAAATTTTTCTTTAAATCATTTTTATCAAAATTGTTTTTATAGAAAATTTTTTTATCAAAAATTTTTCTATAGAAAATGTTTTTATCAAAAATTTTTCTTTATAATATTTTTTATCAAAAATTTTTCTGTTACATTAATAAATAAATGTAACAGATTTGGGATCAAATGCGAATATTCTTCTTTTTGGAAAATTTTTTTATCAAAAATTTGTCTATGGAAAATTTTTTATCAAAAATGTTTCTATGAAAAATTTTTCTTTACAACATTTTTTTATCAAAAATTTTTCTATAGAAAATTTTTTATCAAAAACTTTTCTATAGAAAATTTTTTATCAAAAACTTTTCTATAGAATTTTTTTTATCAAAAATTTTTCTATGGAATATTTTTTATCAAAAATTTTGCTATGAAAAATTTTTTAATCAAAAATTTTCTATGAAAAATTTTTTATCAATAATTTTACTATAGAAAATTTTCTTATCAACATTCTACTACAGAAAATTTTCTTGTCAAAATTTTTTCTATAGAAAATTTTTTTATCGAAAATTTTTCTATTTTTTTTTTTCAAAAATTTTTCTATAAAAAATTTTTTATCAAAAATTTTTCTTTACTTTTTTTTATCAAACATTTCTCTATAGAGAATTTTTCTATATTTTTTTTTTTATCAAAAATTTTTCTACAGAAAATTTTTTTATATTTTTGTTATCAAAAATTTTTCTATAGAAAATTTTCTTACAAATATTTTTCTATAGAAATTTTTTTTTATCAAAAATTTTTTTATAGAAAATCTTTTATCAAAAATTTGTCTATAAAAAATTTTTTCATAAAAATATTTGTTATAGAAAATTTTTTTATCAAAAATTTTTCTATAGAATTTTTTTTTTATCAAAATATTTTCTATAAAAATTTTGTTTTTATTAAAAATTTTTCTATAGAAAATTTTTTATCAAAAATTTTTCTATAAAAAATTTTTTATCAAAAATTTTTCAAAAATTATTTTATCAAAAACTTTTCTATAGAATTTTTTTATCTAAAATTGTTCTATGGAATATTTTTTATCAAAATTGTTTCTATGAAAAATTGTTCTATATTTCTTTGCGCCGACCCATGAGTTTGAGTCTATGGGTACTCTCTACGAATATCGGTTTATAGAAAAAAACATTAAAAAAGACAACAAAAACAATTTATGTGAATTTCTTCTTCTACTCATCACTAATGTAGCGCATGTATCTGACCAGATACGCTTATATTTTGTATGAAGAACAATGTTATTTATTTGCATTCTGTTAAAAACAGAATAATGAACTACATCGGCAACACTGCTTTTCCTAAGAGCAGTGATAAAAAATTGGTTACAAATATTTAACATTTACAGTGTATGTCATTGTATTTGCTGTTGCATTGGATTGTTTTTTTTTATTACCGGCTTTTTGATGTCTCTTTCCAATAATTGTATTTGCTCTGAGAGAACAAATTAATTTGCATTTAATGGATTTAAGAGAAGTTTATTTCTTTGTATATAAAGTACCCTACAGAAAAAATATGGCTTTGGAAGATGTGTAATAAAAATAGAGAGCAGAAAGCTCAGCGGAATACTAATTAAAATAAGAGCTATTAAAACTAAATCTGCCAGGGTTATGGAGCCAATTATCAATGTGATACAATGGGATACAACTTAATACTTACCCCATCAAAGATTCCAGAGACCCTCGACAGAGAGTGGAAATATCTGACAAAAAGAAAAGCTGAGGCGCTTATGTGATCCGACAAGACCCTAATTTGGAGATCAATGGTTATGAGGTGCTACACTAAAGGCTTTAACAAGGATCAATTTTATATACATATAGTTACATAAAAAGGATATTTATCCTGGATCCTTATGATATTCTGCTTAAGCGATGTCCGTTTGTTGAAAACACGATAGGGCCTTAACTGAAGGAGCTAGGTCAACAAAATTTGGCAAGAATATTCCCCATTTCTTGGTTTAGTTTTGAAATTGGGCGAAATCGAAATGGTCAAAATACATTTGACCATAGCTCCTATATGAACCACTTACAGATACACAAAAATTACCGAAAAGGTATGAGGTATGACAGAAATGTCTGTTCGTCTGATGAAAGCGCCTGAAGATAGCGCCTAAACGGGAATAGCTAAAGCGACAAAATTTGGCAAAATATATTTCGATTTTTAGTTATAGATTACCGGGTGGGGTTATATAACCCCACCCGGGAATCACTTTAATACTGATAAATGAAATTATAGAAGCTATGACGACTTTTATGGGAATAGGTCCATTATAACATATAACTTTCAGGTAAAAAACACTCCCGGAAACCACTAAAGTGCCACAAACACCACACACATTTGACTCTAGTTCATATACATTTACAAATCTATTTTTATATCTACAATTGATATTGCACTCACGAAAGTAGGTAGTTATCACGCAGTGTTAAGTCCGGACTTGCTATACGGTGGATGAAATCAGTATATTCATTAAAATTTCAGACAATCCACCTAAATACTAGAAGTGTTCGCTATTAAGAGCCTTAAAGGCCCCGGCAATGATAATATCACAGCGGGGATGGACATTACATAAAAGATTCACCATTTGTGTGTTAAATATGGAATGACGAAGCTACTAAAACTTCCTGGAATAAAGGTATTCTAGTCAAAATACCAAAAAGTTGTGACTTTAAAGACTGCCAATACCGAACAAGCAAGTCGAGTAAATTTGAACAGAATATCCGACGTAGTTCCCTCTGCAATCCGCGAAAACCAGTTTGGCTTCAGAGAAAACCGCTCTTGTATTGACCTAATCAATGAATTCCGCAGCCCCATTTACCTAGCGTTTATCGATTTTATGAACGCCTTTGACAGTCTCATTAGGAACTATCTCTGGAGAATTTTAGAAAAAATACGAATTAAGGCAATGTGCTACGATTTTTAATATACCGGTGACGTATGTCTTCTAAGCCAAATGTCAAGAAAATACTAACGCTATCACTGTTAAACTTGGGTAGCTGGGCTGGAAATCAATATTTCCAAGACAAAGATTATGCCTGGAGGCTATGGCGGAATGCTGTCGACATACATCAATGTGGATATCGAAATTATTGGATGTGTAGTTACCCTTACATTATCCCCCCGGCAACATGTCACACCATCCCCCATACGAAACTCCGCTTTAACAACCGGCATTATGCCACATTACTAATCTATCACAGCATGCTACATTACCCCCCAATCATCATGCTACTTTAGCCCCCTGGCAATATGCTACATCAGCTTTAACCGCCGGCAGTATGCCACATTACACCCCCACAACAAGCTTCACTAATCCCTTGCAACATGCTACACTACCCCTCAACTATAGTGCTGCTTTGGCCACCTGGCAATATGATACATCATCCCCTCTACAACACGCTACATTAACCCCCCGCAACATTCTGCATTACATTGAACAAACACATAGACTTGTAACTGCAATTTGAAAAGCTTTTGTAGAAAAAAAAATATTGCTCTGCTCTCTTCATTGATATATCACAAGCATTTGAAAAAGTATGGCATGAAGGCTTAATTTACAAATTAAAGCAAATTTTCCCCATGGACATATACATGCTCTTAGATAGGTATCGAACCCATCGTAAATTTATTATTAATGAAGGAGACTTCTTAAGTACTCCACAACCTATTGAAGCTGGTGTTCCCCAAGGCAGCATATTAGGACCAATTCTTTATATTATATACACCTCTGATATGCCCACAAATATATACACAAGCACGTGTACATTTGCAGATGATACTGCCATCCTAAGTATTAATGAAAACCCAGTTGAAGCATCTAGGAATTTACAGAACCACATATTTTAAATAGAAAAATGGATAAACCAATGGAAGATAAAAGTGAATGAACAGAAATGCATTCATATCATCTTTACATTGCGCAGAGACTCGTGCCCACATGTTAAAATTAATAACCAACCTATCCCCCAACAAACAGAAGTGAAATATCTAGGTATTCACTTGGATAAACGGCTTACGTGGAATAGTCACATAGATGCCAAATTGACCCAAATTAAACAAAAGTCAGCACAAATTAACTGTCTAATTGGTAAAAATTCTACACTTAGTCTAGATTGCAAAATTCTTCTATACAACTCTATAATTAAACAAATATGGTGTTACGGAATTCAATTGTGGGGCACTGCCTCAGAGTCAAATATTGAGAAAATACAAAGGCGACAAAATAAACTTTTAAGAATAATTACTGGCGCCCCGCGGTACTTTAAAAACTCCAACTTACGTGTTGTAAATTATATCAATAAATTGGCATGTCACCCAAACCCACTAGCTCGAAATATATTAAACGATCGCGGCCATATCCGACTCAGAAGAAGGGATACTAGCGACCTGTACATGGATTTTAATAATGTAAAAAATCCTACTTACGCAAGGGATTATGAAGTTACAAATGGACTTCCGTAATTAAGAAGTTTAGATTTTAAGATTTGATTACTTACTGTTAGTTCATAGTAAATGAAGGAAGATACAATAAATAAAATAGGATGCAAAAAAAAAAAAGAAAAAACTCGGATATCCTAGAGTCCGTGAGGCCTGGATGTATATTAAAAATAGCAGATTCAACTAAGACAACACATATCCAATTAGCCCTGGAAACCTAATGTTTCTCTTAATTATTGGTTAAAGTAATAAAATAGCTCAAACAAAAAATCGCCTATGCACAGTGGGAGAATACTGTCAAAACTCAATAACTTGGTCATTTCTTGACTTTTGTTCTTGAAATTTTTAGTGTATATGAATAATATACCTTTAGTTAAACTGAAATAGTTTTTTTAAGAAAATATAGTTTGTGGTCACAGAAAAGTGGACTACTAAACATGCTGAAAAAATCTTTGCTGGCGATTATAAAAATTATTTACTTAAATAGGATATGAAGGATGTGAAAAGAATACCTATCCTGCGATACATGACTTGACAAAATCGGACATGTCGTTTCAGAGATATTGGGCTCATACTATGAGCTTAAAACCAGATTTTGTATGCTTCTAACAAACCTACAGAAAAACTGTAAACATTGAATATTTTTATAAAAAAGATTACGAGTTCTTGAATAAATAATATAAAATTTGCAGATTTTACAATTTTTATTACGTCCACAATTATGTGACCACTACCTATATAAATTATACAAAGGTCATTCAAAATTAAAAATTTTGTTGTTTTTTATCTTTATATATAAATTTTGCATAGAATTAGAAAGGAAACTAAAGATTTTGTATGCTTCTAACAAACCTACAGAAAAACTCTAAACATTGAATATTTTTATAAAAAAGATTACGAGTTCTTGAATAAATAATATAAAATTTGCAAATTTTACAATTTTTATTGCGTCCTCAATTATGTGACCACTACCTATATACTTAAATAAATTATACAAAGGTCATTCAAAATTAAAAAATTTGTTGTTTTTTTATCTTTATATATAAATTTTGCATAGAATTAGAAAGGAAACTAAAGAAAATGACATAAAAATATTACATCACGCCTATATTTCACTTCAAGTAGTGATTTTTTCTCGATAAATTGCAAAAAATTTTGAAAAAGGGGTGTTACTAAAAACGTTATAATTCTTAAAATGGGATGCAAAGGGATATGAAATTCATAGAGCTTATTAATGATTCAATTCAGCTATTAGAGAGTGTTGTGCTTCAACCTCTAAAAATCTCTAAAAAAATTCGCAGTCTATCAAACTTTGTATTTAATTTTTTTTTTTAATTTTGTTGATGGTTGTTTTAACTGCTAGAGTTCTAGGTGAAGCATAGGTCAAAAAATATTGAAATTGGCGCGGTTAATTAGTATCGGGTGTTTTTTATTGAGGTATAGAACTTTAAGTTGGCATCACTTTTTTAACTGGCGGCCATTTTGTCAGCTGTCAAGTGATTAATATTTAGTTTGGTTTGCCATTTCATCATGAACAGGTTGACAAAAGAACAACGCTTGCAAATCGTGCAAATTTATTTCTAAAGTAATGGTTCAGTTCGCGAAGTTTACCGCAAGCTCCGTCCATTTTATGGTCGACATAATCGTCCATAAGAGCAATTAGTTCGGTTAACCATGGATCGTTTTCGCACTACGTTTACTCTATGTGATAATACGCATCCGCAGCGACGTCGAACAGTGCGCACCGAAGAAACAATTGCCGCTGTAGAGCAGTGTTGAAGAGGACCCGAATGAATCGATTCGCTACCGTGCACAACAATTGGAGCTTTGTCCATCAACTTTATGGAAGATTTTGCGCAAAGATCTTGGCTTGCGACCTTACAAGATCCAGCTTGTGCAAGAATTAAAGCCGCGAGACTATGCAATGCGTTGTGATTTTGGTGTATGGGCCGAAAATGAGATTGATCTCGATGCTGATTTTCATCGCAAAATTTTGTTCAGTGATGAGGCTCACTTTTGGTTGAATGGCTACGTCAACAAGCAAAATTGCTGCATTTGGAGTGAAGAGAATCCACATGGGACCCTTGAGACGCCATTACATCCACAAAAACTGACTGTTTGGTGTGCTCTATGGGCTGGTGGAGTCATTGGGCCATACTTCTTCCGAAATAATGCTGGAGAGTCAGTTACCATAAATGGAGACCGGTATAGAGCCATGATAACCGACTATTTTGTTCCCCAATTGGATGGCATGAATGTGGATGAGTTGTGGTTCCAACAAGACAACGCTACATGCCACACAGCGCACGTCACAATTGATTTATTGAAGGAAACATTCGATGAGCGCATAATTTCGCGGAATGGACCTGTCAATTGGCCACCAAGATCGTGCGATTTGACACCACTGGATTATTTTCTTTGGGGATATGTGAAGTCGCTTGTCTACGCCAACAAACCAGAAACGTTAGGGGACTTGGAAGCCAACATTCGTGGCGTTATTGCCAACATACGGCCCCATATGCTCGAAAAAGTAGTTGAAAATTGGACCTGTAGAATTTGCTTTATTCGAGCCAGCTGCGGTGGCCACATGCCCGAAATCATATTTAAACATTAATGGCATAAAATTATCCTTCCAATAAAGCCAAATTGATGGACATTAAAACGATTTTCTTGTGTTTTATTTCAATTCAAAGTTCTATACCTCTAAAAAAACACCCTGTAAAAGGTATCTACTTTTTAATCCAAAAAGGAGTTAAAATTTTGCACGTATTTCAAACTTAATCGAATTTTATAATTATAATTTTATTGAAAGCATAGGTATAAACAAATATTCAAACTTTGAGGAATTAAATATTACAGCCTTAGTAGGCAATGCAGTATAGTAAAAATTTGGGATTACATGTTTTGAAATGTCAGCTCTAATCTGACACTAAAATTTCTTAAAAAAAATTAAAAACATTTATGGGCGTTTTAGCCGTAATTTCCTACTGTGCTATGCAATAATTAAACCGGTTAAAAGGTCTCTTAAATTCTTCTAAACTCTTTCTTTTTCGTTACTCTCTTTTCTATGGAATGAACTGTTTCTTTCTACTTTTTGGTCATTATCATGTTTCGGCTGTTGAAAACAGAATTGAGGAAGAATAACAAAAAGTAAATAAACAAGAAAAAACACCGGTTTCTAAATTGGGGAGTGTAAACGACGAATACGATGGAGACGATAAAACAGAGAAAGCAACAACAGCAAAAAGACGTATGATAAATATTGAATATATGGCCAAAATGAAGGTCTTTTCCTAGAGTTGAGTTGGTTTGTTATTGTTGACGGTTGAACTACTCTAGTGGTGGTGCTGCTGCTGCCAAAGATGTTGCTGTTGTCGTCGGCAACAAAGACGACGATGACGATAGCAACAACAATAACGAAGAGTTTTGTACGAGTATTTGCAAAAGAGTAAATTGCTGCACAGTGGTTTATGCGAAAAAAAATTTTGTCAAAAAATTTTTTTCTTAAGCTTTTTGGGTTCATAATTTTTTTATACGAAAATTTTTTATTTCAAAACGTTTTTGCTTAGAAACTTTTTCGTTCTTAAAATTTATTTATATTTTAAGACTGAAAAAATTGGGAAGTAAAGATGAGATGAAACTCAAAAATCTCTTCTTTACTTTTCTTTTATTCAAGACATTTTCACTGTTCACAAGGTTCTTGTATCGTAGTATAAGTTGTATAATAGTATAAAAATACTACAATGCCTTCTATTCATGAACCAGCCCCATAAATAGGTGGCGAGGAACCCCTTTCCATGCGTGGATGGTAAGGGAAAAATCAAACATTACTAGTTAAAACTAAACCCCATGCTCCAGTGTCATTGCCAACCGTGCCATGCCCTTTTCGGACCGCAGTCGGGAGTAAACGTTAGACTGTGTTTTAACTGCGCACTGGTCGGATACCATTACGCCTTCACCAGTATCTAGCTATTCCTGCGTCCGTACTCGTGGGAAATAGTCTTGCTTTCAAATTATAAAAATCAAAACAAAAAGTTAGATCGGACATTACAACCATGGACGATTTAGACGAAGAAGCCTTTAGCGACGTGAAGTACAATATTCTCCAACAGGAGAGACTTCTACTGACAGTTTTACTGGAAATTATTGGGCTTTTGGATGGTCTTGACACATCTCATACCACTGGAGCCGCTAAGATGCTGACGAATGTCTCGATTGAGTCGGATTTGGAGCATCATTATCTCTACCTCAGGCCGGTCTCAATCGGGCTCTCCCCAAGATTATGGGAATCAATGGTTGAGTCAAGTCAGACAGAGTGGTCCGACTCCACCAACTTCACCGAAGCTTTTCAGACCCTAGAGATTATCTTGCTGGACTCTGACTCGGAGAGTGAACTCAACTCCGAGTCACGTCACAGCGGGATCCCCTCCGAGATATTGAGTCAGATCCTTAGCGTCTATCACCCTGAACTCTGGCTTGGAGGGCGCTCCGACTCCGAGTCAAATTAAAGCTGGATCCCCTCTGAGAGAGGTAGAGTCAGATTGGCCTGACTCCGGTAGCCCCTCCATCTCCCAAGGGACAGTTAGTTTGGCAGGATGCTGTGGTGGCTGCACCGCCACAGAGGAGCACATTGACTTATCTTAAAAATATGCCTGATAAGAATCCTACGGCGCTCAATGTGAACGAGCTAAATTTGAAAGAATTTACGGCTCGACTAAGGACAACCTGGGCATCTATTAAGGTTCCTGTTGAGAAATCAGTTGAGGTTGGTTGCTCTGCAGCATCCAATAAGAACCCTGTAGCGAAATTAGCGGATCCTCGCAAATTGGCAAGCACGGAGCCTGTTACACACCCAAGCTTGGAGTAGTTAAAGGTAACAAGGCCAAGCTTGGCGTTGTTAACGGAATAAGGCCAAGCTAAGAGCGTAAAAAGCGCAAGCTCTGGAGACGAACTAGCGTGCCAGCGGGACTGCAAGTTTGGAGGTACATGGGGACCTCAACCAGACATAATCGAGAGATTTCAAAACTACTGCCCAAAAGAAGAAGTAAATATTATCAAAGAAGAACTGCAAAAAAAACTGTTGGAATGCCAGCCAAGAGACGATTACAAAGAGCTGTTACAGTTGGCATTCATATATCTGGCCATCTTGACGGAAAAATGTGCCCTTCAGGTCTCCACGTCCAGTATACCATGAACAGTGGATGGCACAAGCTATTTACTATCTGAAAATACAACTCTTCCGTGACCAGTTTAAGCTGACCTTCCCAAGAACAAGAGGTCCTAGAAGCAGAATTTCTGGAAAAAGATCTTGCAACTTGGCCACAGAACATCAACTACCAGGAAGGACAAAGGATGATAAACAACTTGAAAGTTGTGAACGACATGGCAGAGCGAGGAGTCAAGCTCATCACAAATTACAAATGCAATTAGTTCTTCAAGTAGTCAGCAGATGCCGTCAGCTGTATCCAGACAGCTCCAAAACCACATTATGTCAGTCCTTTGAATAAATTTAAATAAGATTAAAATGAAAATATAATGTAGGGGATGTTGGATACCAAGCAACGGTTCTAATTGGTCTTAATTTAGTAAGCCTAGACTTAAATTGTTCCATTATAAAAATATGGCTTAGGATGTCGGGCTAGTAACCCACTTCTGGAAAAAATAATTGCTATGAAAAACTAAAATTAGAAGAATAAAAACGGAGACCTTAATGAAAGAAGAGGACGTCCGAAACTTCGATGAAAAGACCAAGTAGACGAAAATCTTTCAAAGTTTGGCCTACGAAATTGGAGGATAGCGCAGAAGATCGAAGCACATAGAATTCTAAAATATGCTCGGCATTATTATTGCGTATGGTAACCGCAATCAGTGCACCTAATTTTGTAGGAATTGGACTATATTTGACTATACCTCCCATACAAGACACATTCTCAAAAGGGTATTATAAGTTTGTGCTGATGTATGTAACGCATAGAAATATTTGTCTTCGACCCAAATTGGTAGGCTTTCTGAGTCGATTTAGCGATGTCCGTCTGGTTGGCTGGACCCCCATGTAAAAAGATAATTCGATGAAATTTGGTGCAGATCATTTTTTTGATAATGGGAACATGGCTATTGAGATTCGTCAAAATCGGCCCATTATTTATGGTACCTCCCATAGGTCCCACTTCCCGGAATCGATATATTGGCCACAAATATCAATATTTTTTAATGAAATTTAAAACAAATACTGTCCAAATGACGGAAACAGCTTAAATATATAAGTTTTGAGAAAATGTCTGTATGATGGCAAAATTTAGCAAATATTTGTCTTTATACAGGAAAAATAATACCTTTGACCTTAGTGATGAAGGGTATCGTATGGTCGGGCTTGACCAACTTTAACACTTTCTTACTCGTTTTTTTTACTAAAACTTTGCACAGATTAATATTTTGTTAATATAAATTGGTACCCGCAATTCGGTAACAATCGATCCACAATTGAACCTAGCTTTTCTTACTTGTTTATATATTTTTAATTCATATTGTTTTCATTCCAAAAATTTATAATATAGAAAGGAAAATGGGTTTTTTCGCAATTGGTTCCATTTTGGCCCTAAGGGGTACCTAGCCACGTTTTAAGGGACACTGGCCTCATTATCTCGAATTCAGTACTACTTACGTATTTTTTATTACATATAAATTATTATAAACTTCAATTTGATGTATGTCACGGGCAAATAAAGGGTGTCCCAAATAGAACGCAATTTTTAAATGAAACACAGATATTTAAAAAAAAAATCGTGAAACTATATTATATCGTAAATTAGACAGAATGAGGTTATGTACGGAACAAGATATCGTGCCGCGGCTTTTCTGGCACACACGCGATCTTTTAATGAAATTTTCAATGACCTTTTTGCATAAATGCTGCGGTATTTCATTAATGCAGCGTCCAATTTCTTATTTGCGTAAACCATCGACTTCAAAAAACGCCAAAGAAAAAAATCTAAAGGTGTTAAATTGCACGATCTAGGCGGCCAATTCTGGTCTCCAAAACGCGAAATAACATGACCTGGAAATGACTGATGTAGCAATTAAATTGTTTCTCTGGCTGTATGACATGTGGCGCCATCTTGTTGAAACCACATGCCCTCCTCATTTTCATAAAAAAAAATCCAATGATTCCTCCAGCCCAAAAACCACACCACACAGTGACACGTTGAGGATGCATTTGCTTCTCGTGAATCACTCGAGGATTTTCCTCACCCCAAATGCAACAATTCTGCCTATTGACGAAGCCATCAAGATGGAAATGGGGCTCGTCACTGAAGATGATTTTATCGGCAAAATCAGCATTTTCATGTTTTCTCTCTAATACCCAATTAACGAACTCCCTTCGCTGTCCATGGTCTTCTGGCTTCAGTTCCTGGGTCAATTGAACTTTGTATGCATGAAGATGCAAATCTTTCATCAAAATTCGCTGCATAGTGGATTTGGAGACACTAATTTGCTGAGCTCGGTGTCGAATTGAGGTGGATGGTGATTGAGCGACATCATCACGTACAGCTGCGACATTTTCGGTCGATTGACCTGGTCGAAGGCGCGTTGTTGTCTTTACATCACTAACAGGCCCAGTTTCGGCAAATTTATCCATTAATCTCTTTACAGCTGACTCTTTTGGAGCATTATTGTGATCCCAAATTGATTGCAATTTGCGAACTGTAGCCGCAAAACTTTCACCATTTTGGTGAAACAATTTCACAATGAGAATGCTTTGTTTATTCGTATAGCGCTCCATTTTTACTAACCTCGTACCTTCTACTAGCAAACAATAACAATTGTTCAAATGTCAAACAATGACACTTCGAATTGCGTTCTAGTTGGGACGCACTTTATATTAAACCGTTCTAGAGATATACATAGGATGGCAAAAGTCGCCAAACTGCCTAAAAATCCAGATTTTCAAAACTTTGAGGCTCCTGTAGCACATGTTAATACTAAAAGCTGACAGAAACATTTTAGAAAAAATTCTGACATTTTTTTTACCCTATGAGATAAAATCTGTGGAACTGTTTTCTATATAAAAATTAAACAGAATTTTTTTATAGATTTAAAAAATCTATTCACAATTTTTTTTGGAATATTTCTCGTTTTCTCACTACGTTTACTCTATGTGATAATACGCATCCGCAGCGACGTCGAACAGTGCGCACCGAAGAAACAATTGCCGCTGTAGAGCAAAGTGTTGAAGAGGACCCGAATGAATCGATTCGCCACCGTGCACAGCAATTGGAGCTTTGTCCATCAACTTTATGGAAGATTTTGCGCAAAGATCTTGGCTTGCGACCTTACAAGATCCAGCTTGTGCAAGAATTAAAGCCGCGAGACCATGCAATGCGTCGTGATTTTGGTGTATGGGCCGAAAATGAGATTGATCTCGATGCTGATTTTCATCGCAAAATTTTGTTCAGTGATGAGGCTCATTTTTGGTTGAATGGCTACGTCAACAAGCAAAATTGCCGCATTTGGAGTGAAGAGAATCTATATGAGACCCTTGAGACGCCATTACATCCACAAAAACTGACTGTTTGGTGTGCTCTATGGGCTGGTGGAGTCATTGAGCCATACTTCTTCGAAATAATGCTGGAGAGTCAGTTACCATAAATGGAGACCGGTATAGAACCATGATAACCGACTATTTTGTTCCCCAATTGGATGGCATGAATGTGGATGAGTTGTGGTTCCAACAAGACGGCGCTACATGCCACACAATGCACGTAACAATTGATTTATTGAAGGAAACATTCGATGAGCGCATAATTTCGCGGAATGGACCTGTCAATTGGCCACCAAGATCGTGCGATTTGACACCACTGGATTATTTTCTTTGGGGATATGTGAAGTCGCTCGTCTACGCCAACAAACCAGAAACGTTGGGGGACTTGGAAGCCAACATTCGTGGCGTTATTGCCAACATACGGCCCCATATGCTCGAAAAAGTAGTTGAAAATTGGACCTGTAGAATTGGCTTTATTCGAGCCAGCTGCGGCGGCCACATGCCCGAAATCATATTTAAACATTAATGGCATAAAATTATCCTTCCAATAAAGCCAAATTGATGGACATTAAAACGATTTTCTTGTGTTTTATTTCAATTCGAAGTTCTATACCTCTAAAAAAAACACCCATTATATATGAAAAAAAAAAATCCATTCCATTTTTTCTACAAGTTCACTACTTTCAAATTTAAAGCGCCCACGAACCACTGTGAGACGTGAGTTTTTGACTGAGAGCATGTTGTTGTTGGCACTGACGATGATGATAATGATGATTATGATAATAATTATGATGATAATGATGTTTACGGTGTGTTCTTGTTCGTGTTAATAAATGAGTGTGTGTGTGAGTGTTTTCACGATTTTATTTCTTTCACTGCAAAGTCGACTTCAGTCATACGGAAGCAATCGGTCGTATTGCTGCAAAACTAACGCTTTACCCAAGTGCTCTGTTCAATTTTTCAGTTTTTTGGTTTAAACGAGAACGACTTGTCTTTTATTTAGAAATAAAATAAATAAAAATTACGCATAAAATTAAAAAAAAAAAAAATACAAAATTAAAACGCGATTTAATTTTTTGATTTTTAAAAAAATTTCTTTTGATTTTTAAAAAGTGTTTGAGTGATTTTTAAAATAAATTTTTAGAAAAGTTTTAAATAATTTTGAAAAAAATTTTAAGCGAGATTCAAAAAAAGTGTTTAAGAAAATAATAAAATTGAAGAAAAAAATTATTGTTTATAAAACAAAAAATCCTAATTACAAAATCCTAGAGTGATAATTAAAAGTGTTACCATTAAACAAAAATTAAAGAAAGAAAAAAAAAAATTGAAATAAAATTCAAAAAGAATCTTAAAAAAATCCTCAAAATTTAAGTTAAAAATTTCAAACAAAAAAGTTCCAAAATAACCTGTTTTAGTGCCTATTAACGTTTATTTTTTGTTAAACAAAAAATAATAAAATACCCCAAAAAAAAAAGAAAAAAGTTTTAATTTCATTTTGCAATTCTATATCATTTGAAAGGTTTTTTTTGTGATTGTTAAAAGCGGCAGCTGAAAAAAAAACATTTAAAATAAAATAAAACAAATAATAATCAACAACAGCAATTTTAATAAGCCCAATTATTTTCTTTCTTAAAGTGTAAGTGTTACTATATTATACCCTACACCAATAGGTTAAAAGGTATTATAAGTTTGTAATTATTTCATTATTCACGACAGACCCTATAAAATTAAAACTGATCGACTTAGAATCGCCAGGAAAGTCGGTTTAGACTTGTCCGTTGGTCTGTCTGTTGAAATCATGTTTGTGAAGCTCCTGGTGGGTATACCGCCATGAATAATATATCTTAAGAAATCCTCCTGCGTATCACTCTATTAAATTTCATCAAAAATTGGTTGGCTAGCTAAGGGAGATGTAGAGTCTCAAGTGTTTTTGCGACAGGAGAGACATTATTCTGTACGATAATCCCATATTTGCGGTTATTATATAGGGATCGATTTACCCATTTTCCCATATTCGTCACAGATCCCATCAAATTTAAAGCGATCGACTCAGAATCGTGAAGAAAGTCGGTTTAGTCTTGTCCATTGGTCTGTCTGTTGAAATCAAGTTTGTGAAGCTACTGTCGGGTATACCGACATGAATAATATATCTTAAGAAATACTCCTGCGTAGCACTCTATTTAATTTCATAAAAAATTGGTTGGTTAGCTAAGGGAGTTGTAGAGTCTCAAGTGTTTTTGCGACAGGAAAGACATTATTCTGTACAATGATCCCACATTTGCGGTTATAATATTGGGATCGATGTACCCATTTTCCAGATATCGGGTATAATGAGGCTCTTCATTGACATATGGCCCCAGCAACTTCAGCGGACGCAAATATTTGTAGTCTGCCCGAGACTCTGAGAGTAAGTATTTTGCGAAGAATACTCCTTCGCCTTGTCTTTCTCGGGTATAAATAGTTTTCAATCCATTTAAGAGTTTAAAAGGAAAGAAATACCATTCTCCTAGAGAAGGAGACCATATATTAAATATCGGGTTTCGGGAAATTATTACGATTTCGAAACCTTTTTTGAAATACAGTTAAAATCCGTTCTTCTGGAGGAAAGGCATATAAAGTGTGTCCCAACTAGAACGCAATTTTTAAATTTGGCGCGATTCGAAGTGTCATTGTTTGACATTTGAACAATTCTTATTGTTTGCTAGTAGAAGGTACGAGGTTAGAAGCGCTACACGAATGAACAAAGCATTCTCATTGTGAAATTGTTTTACCAAAATGGTGAAAGTTACAGTTCGCAAATTGTGATCAATTTGGGGTCACAATAATGCTCCAAAAGTGTGAACTATAAAGAGATTATTGGATAAATTTTCCGAAACCGGGTCGGTTAGTGATGTGAAGACAACAACGCGCCTTCGACCAGGTCGATCGACCGAAAATGTCGCAGCTGTACGTGATGATGTCGCTCAAACTCCATCCACCTCAATTCGACACCGAGCTCAGCAAATTGGTGTCTCCAAATCCACTATGCAGGGAATTTTGGCAAAAGATTTGCATCTACATGCATACAAAGTTTAATTGACTCAGGAACTGAAGCCAAATGACTATGGACAGCGAAGGGAGTTCGTTAACTGGGTATTGAAGAGACAACACCAAAATGCTGATTTTGCCTATAAAATCATCTGCAGTGACGAGGGCCATTTCCATCTTGATGGCTTCTTCAATTGTGAATTGTCGCATTTGGGGTAAGGAAAATCCTCGAGTGATTCACGAGAAGCAAATGCATCCTCAACGTGTCACTGTGTGGTGTGGTTTTTGGGCTGGAGGAATCGTTGGACCTTTTTTTATGAGAATGACGCAGGTCAAGCGCAAACAGTCAATTGTGTTCGGTATCGTGGAATGATAACCAGTTTTTTCTTGCCTATAATTGAAAAAATGAATTTGGAGGGCATGTGGTTTCAAGACGGCACCACATGTCATACAGCCAGAGAACAATTCTATTGCTACATCAGTCATTTCTCGGTCGTGTTATTTCGCGTTTTGGAGACCAAAATTGGCCGCCAAAATCGTGCGATTTAACAGCTTTAGATTTTTTTCTTTTGGGCTTTTTGAAGTCGATGTTTTACTCGAATAAGCCGACGACGATTCCAGCCTTAAAAGATGAAATTGGACGCTGCATTAATGAAATACCGCAGCATTTATGCAAAAAGGTAATTGAAAATTTCATTAAGAGATCGCCTGTCCATACATAATAACTTGCTGAGTCGATTTAGCGATGTCAGTCCGTCCGTCTGAACGGTTGGCTGGACCCCCATGTAAACTATGTAATCAAAGTACATGTCTAAAGATAATAAATTTTGTCACAGATCATTTTTTTTATAGTGAGAGCATGGCTATTGAAATTCGTCAAAATCGGTCCATTATTTATGGTACCTCCCATAGGTCCCACTTCCCGGAATTGATATTTTGGCCATAAATATCAATATTTCTTCATGAAATTTAAACCAAATACTGCTTATGTAAACCAAAATCACTGTATCAAATTTCGTTGAAATCGGTCCACATTTGACCATAGCTCCCACACAAACTCTTCTATCAAAATGCACTAAATGAGACAAAAATCTCTAAAACCCTCATAAATCTGAAGATAATGAGAATTTTGAGTTTATTTTTAATTGTAATCAATTTGCCAAATTTCGAGATAATCGGTCCACATTTAACCCTAGCTCTCATATAAGTCCAAATGACGAAAACAGCTTAAATATATTCATTTTGAAAAATTTTTGTATAATGGCAAAATTTTGCAAATATTTGTCTTTATACAGGAAAAACAAAACCTTTGTTCTCAGTGCTGAAGTGTATCGTATGGTCGGGCTTGACCGACTATAGCACTTTCTTACTTGCTTTTTTATTTATTTAATTTTTCTTAATTTTATTTAAAATGAATTCGTTTTGTTTCAAAATGGTCCTAAAATTTATGAGTATTTGTATCCCTCTTAAATCATTTTAAATAATCACACACTTTTACACTCTTACACAGATACACTCTTCGTCATTATAACGCAATGTCGTTTGACAACAAATTCATTTCCTTCCTTCGTCATCATCATCTGCATCATCATCATGAGCATCTTCGTCTTCAAGCTTTTGGTATAAATTTTGTGAAAAGTGTTCTAGTGTGTGTTCGGTTACGATAAAATATTTTGTTTTGTTCGAAAGTATGAGATTGAACGAACGATCGTCATCTCTAATGCCATCAGTTTTCCTCAGGTGTTCCACTGCTGATAAATTAAATTCATGAATACTTTGTGATTTAATGGCCTTTCTAAGAAAGCTTTTAGTTTTAATATAATGATCATAAAACGATCATTAAGATATTGAATACTTAATATTGAGAGTATTAATTAAACTATATCAATTTGGTCTTAGTCAAATGGTAATGTCAATTAACCTACATATATTGTCTTATTTGGATCTTATAAAGAGTCTTAAGTATAAAATATGCATTTACTATTTCAGGCGAAACTTATCCAGAGCGCAAGAAATATTTTGTATACCCTTCACCAACAAATTATAGGGAATTACATATAAGTTTGTCATTCAGTTTAAAATTTTTGGATAATTCGACTGTCTCAGACCATATTATAGCGATGAACTCCAAATCGAATGAAGAGTCAATCTAGTCATGTCTGTCAAGTTTGTGGAGTTCCTGTTGGACCTACATGAATTTTATGCTTTTACTAAGAATTCTTGCAAATCTTGTTTTAAATTTCAAAAAAATCGGTCTATAAATCTCTGAAATATTGCCCAAATAATAAATTGTATGCACAAATTTGCATTCGTGAAGCCGCCGTGGTATAGTCATCCGCCTAGCATATCAGAGGTCCCAAGTTCGATACCCGGCCAGACCCACTTTAAAAAACAAATTTTCAAAAAAAAGCAGCGGTTCACCTCATAACTCAGCTAGCCACTGGTTATTGAGTATTAGGCTTTGCAAAACTTCTCTAACTTCGGAATCGAAGTTAAAACGTAGGTCCCTTTCAATGAGTCTAAAAATATAATCGGATGCAGCTCATTGTTTGAGAGAAGTACCCCTTGTTCCAATTGAAATGTCGTAGAAATTATTATTATTATAAGATCTCATAGGTATTCTACATTGTAGTCCCTCCCCATTATCGTGCAGACGCTCGCATATGATATCACTTCAACTCCTAGCGGTGCAGCTGGGAGTTTAAAGAGGTTAAAGTTAAACTGGAGTGAAGACAGTACTCCGCCCTGAGGAGCTTTCTGTTTATCTGTAGGAAATTTTGAACATTGGTCTCTAAACTCTACAAACGATTGACGACCACTTAACTAATTTAAATACTATCCAAATCTACAAATTTGTTGGCATTATGGGCAGCAGAATGTCCTAAAAGAGTTTGAAATGACTAAACGTATCAAAGGCTTGTGATGGTCAAGAGCAGAGGCCTAATAAAAGCGTTCTATTATTAGGTCTCTACTGGTTCATGCCTTGTTCAATCCAATTGGAAATGGGGGTTAATTCTGTGATAATGCTGTGAACTTTGCGGAATCCATGGTACTGCTGGTAGCTGGCTGATTAGCTGGAAAAGGAGTAAAGACTCAAGTCTTTTTGCGACTCGTGACAGGAAAGATAACAGTCCGTGCGATGATCCTACATTCGTTCCCACGATAATCTATTTTTCGTACCGTAACGACTCGGAAATCTTAGGATTCCGACCAATGACTGCCACTACTGCGATATTAACAATAATATTGCAATTACAATAACAACATGATTCCCCATCCACTGGTTTCCTAGGGTTTAAGATTGAAATTACTCTACTTATTTGGCAGAAATCGGGTAAATTAAGGCTCCTCATTGACATATGGCCTCACCAGCTTTGGCGGGCGTAAAAAGTTGTGGTTTATCCGAGACTGGAAGAACATACATTTCTCAAACAATACTCATTTTCAGCGAGCACGCTTTCGGGTTTTGTCGGCAAACGTTATCTCGACCCTTCATTTTTTTCCCCAGAATTGAGAGAGATCGAACAACTTACCATTTCCTTTGCTAAGTCTGCAAAGCTTCGGATGATTAAGCCACTGGGTCCGCTTGTACTCATTTACCAACCTACTGATATCACGGTTCAGCTGGAAAATCCTAGGATTGTCAGAATTGTTACTGCAAATCGAATCATGCACATCTGATAGTCCCACTGCCTATGCTGGAAAGTGTGGCCCGACTACGGATATTCTACCAGCGGTAATGAAGCGTGTGGATAATTACTCGAAAAATCTACTTCTTGTCGTGCATGTTAGAGGGTATTTCAAGATCACTGAGGTGGCGTTCGGTGAATTCTCTGAATCCTTTCTGTGTCGAGCATGATTAAGGGAAGTTGAAGATCATTGAAGTGCCGTTTGGGGAATTCTTAAAAGTCGTTCCCGTTTTCTTTCTTTAGGTTTATATACGTTCGGTATTCAGGGATGATTCATTCGTAACACGCCAGGTGAAGTAGTTAATCAGACCAGGACTTGCAATATTTATGTCTGGTGAATTTACGTAATTACCTATTATTCAAGTGAGGGCATCGTCATTTAGAGCGCAGAATTTAGACTCGTTTTCCATTTCGCCAACAATGCAGCTCATTGGTCTTTTCCAAGAAATGAGTTCTAAAGATCATGGTGACCATGAAGTCCTCCAGAACCAGCAGCGTTTCTCCCTCTAAGAGGGCTCTGATGTCAAGACGGTAAACGGTTGGACAACTAGTTACAGGTGAAATGTAGATATTATAGAGTTCTAACTCCGTTTCTCCTTATTTGATATCAATATTCTGAATTTAAAGGTATTGGTCCTTACTTTCAAGTTTAGGATATAGAACTCTTTACTGTACTGATGCCTACAATGTAACTTCTCTTTTCGGAGAACGCTACAACAACTATGTTATGAAGCTACATCAAACACATTATCTCTATTATCTTGCCTTGGAGGCAATTGTAGTTAAACTGGAGAATTGATATCACCCCAGGATGGATTTATAACCTGTTAAGGTCAAAGGCCTATCGATCTTGTGCGCATATTCTTCAATTTCGTAGTCTATACTTTGAAAGAGTTTCTTCTACTTGGTTTCAGACCTCCTCTTCTAAGAGCTTTGTTGTTGATTCACTGACAACTAGACCCATTTTCATAGATTCTTACTCGATACTTGAAAAGACGACAATCACCATATGAAATATGCGTCCCAGAATATTAATATCATCGGCACACGCAAGTAGCATATGTTTTCTGTTGAAAATTGTTCCAGTTGTATGAGACCGATGAAGACGCTGAGTTTCGTTGTTTTTGTCAGTACGGTCCAACAAAACTCTCCGACTACTCCCTTTTATCATGAAGTCCTAAGCATTTTCTGAGATGACACAAACTCAAACAAGCATATGGTGCATGAGATTTGTTTCAATACCGACTCGGATCAAAAGAATGAAGAGCAGTATAGGTCAAATTATTTCGGGTCACTTCGTTGCGAAGAACCGTCAGTCCCGGGTATGTCCCTAGCTGTTCTTTCTTCTTGTTTCTGAACTATTTCCGTGATTTTACTTATTTCGGGCTCATAGACTTTCTTAATGATTTTCCCTCGACTGTTTCTTTATCTTATTTATATTATTTAAGATCTTCAAACTTTTTTAGTTAATATTTACTAAAGTTGAAGTCTGATCTCTTTAATGGGAATATGTTTGTTGTTAATTTTATGGATGGAAGACTAAAGATTCAAATTATATCAAAGAAGAATAATATTTATGAAAAAGAAGTTAATTTGAGATCATGATCAAATTTCTCAAATCTCCATCAATAAAAGAGGGGACAAGATACCATTTGTATACATTAAAGCTATACCTTTGACATTCTTTAGTTTTCCCTAGGTTTTCAAACTGTTAATGGAGTTCGTCCCTAAATTGTAGAAATGTGCGTTCTTTTAGTTGTTTTTTCTTTTATTATTTCGAATTCGAAAGAAACTGGTATTATTGTATTGCACATTTATTTTTTTGTTTTCAATACATTTTTGTTACGTTTTTAAATAACAAAAGCCCCAGAAGTTATGTTACCTTCAAGATTGATAACGTGTTTTACCGGCTGCTCTCACAATGAACAATTGTTACACTTGCTTTTTTTGAAATAAATTATTGTATTTTTAGGTATGAAGAACTATTTATGAATTCAACGATTCAGATAAAATTGCAAAATGAAGAATATTTCAATGATTTCGATAATATTGGAAACATTTGATTATTTTACTGGGGGTCAGAAGCCATAAGAACCTTTGTCTCAACCATGTTAAATTGCCGGATACAACAATTTTAAAGAAGTTGTAAAAATCGTTAAAAATTCATCCGTTTTAAAAGCAAGGAATTTATTCAAAATCAAGACAACTGAGAAACTGTATTAAGCCTGTAATAAGTTCTTGAATGCAAAGAAATTAAGGGGTTTTTATGCGGTCGATAACAAATGAATTCACGACTACCTTCATTTAGAAAATAAAAATTGGTTTTGATCGATCAATACATTTTACAAAGCCAAAAATTTACACAATTTTGTTATTATTTATTTCCGATGTTTTAAAGATAGGGCCATTACAAAATATTTTATACTGATTTATTTTGCAATAATCTTGAAGTCTTCTGCCCCCTCGAGCGTTCCAATCTATGGCAGTAGTAATATCGTCAGTTGGTTGCTAAAAGTGTGATTAATTCAATTCCATTTGAGCCTTAAAATTTTTGTTTGCAAGGCAACTTAAGTCGGTGTTAGGTTGGCCAACAACTTTATTACATCTGTTAGTAAATATATACTTTCAACGCATATACATCATGGGGAGCTGCATTCCAAGTTTTGCAACCATAGAGTAAAGAGTGTTCTAAAAAAAATATGCATTTACTATTTTAGACAAAATTTATCCATAGTGCAAGAAATAATTTATTTTTTGATCAAGTTAGTTTCTATAGATATGTCAGATACTATTATTTTAGAAATTATTAATTTTCAATAGTTATTTCAATCAAAATGGACTGCGAAAAAAAAGTTCGTGAAAATATAATTAATACTTTTCAAAAAAATCCGTCATGGACTTTTAAAAAAATAGCTAAAAATTTGAAAGTTGACCCTCGAACGGTTTCTAATGCCATCAGACGGTATAAGGAAAACCTGAGCATTGAAAGAAAACCTGGATCAGGGAGGAAAAAAGGTCCTACAGATATTGGTAAGGCAAAAGAAGTCGAGCGACTCTTTCGAAGAGCGCCTAAAACTTCTTTAAGAAAAGCAGCTCGTACGGTGAAATGTTCTACGAATTTTGCACATAGAGTCAAAGCTTATGCTGGACTGAAAACATACAAAGTCCAAAAGGTTCCAGATCGCAATGCTATAAAGAACTTAGAAGCAAAAAAACGAGCGAAAAAATTGAAGTCTGATTTTATAAAAAAATACATCTGTTGTGTGATGGATGATGAAACATACGTACTGGCAGACTTTTCTCAACTTCCTGGTCAAGATTTTTATGTTGCTGATAAACGGGGCAATGTTCGGCAAGAGTTTCGCACAAAAAAACAAACAAAATTCCCTAAAAAGTTTCTCGTGTGGCAAGCTATTTGCAGTTGTGGCAAAAGAAGTAAAGTATTTGTGGCATCTGGCACAATAAACACAGAAATTTATATAAAGGAGTGCCTACAAAAACGGTTGTTACCCTTTTTAAGAGAGCACAGAGTGACTACATTTTTTTGGCCCGATTTGGCATCATGCCATTATGGAAAAAAGGCACTTGAGTGGTACTCAAAGAATAATGTCATTTTTGTACCACGAGAGGCAAATCCACCTAACTGTCCAGAACTTCGGCCTGTGGAAAGGTATTGGGCTCTGGTAAAAAGGAATTGAAGAACACAGGAAAGATTTCCAATAACATGTCCGATTTTAAGCGCAGGTGGAACACATGCTCCAAAAAGATATCAGAAGCAACTGTAAAATCTTTAATGGGAGGGTTTCCGAAAAAAGTCGATAATTTTGCAAAACCCGAGTACTAAGTAAACATTTTAATGCTAAATGATTTTGTATAATATGTCATTATATTTGCGTATTTTGTAGAGTTTTTATATTAAAAGGTTTGATTTTTATTTAAGAAAATCCAACTACAAATTTTATTTGGAGCACTCTTTATGACGGACCTCACGTTCGAGCTAAACGCGATCGTATAAAACTAATGCAATTAGGAAGTGTTTAGAAATGTTCTTGGAAAATAGAAAAGTCTCTAATTATTTGAATAAATAAATAGAGATTTTTTGTAATTGAAATTAGTGCCATAGTTTCTAATATGAATCATATCATACCAGAGTCTGCGTTTTTATCTTTATTTTGAGATTTTTGTCTGATCCCTACTTGAAGCATTGTGATGCAACTATGAAGGATTGAGATATTAAATCTATTTATTTTTTTTATTGATTTTTTATCTTTACAATGTAAGCTAACTTATCCAATTTCTCAGATCGATCATTAAAAACGATTTTGTGGATTTTTTATGTTTTATTGTGTTTCACTGGGTTCTGCAATATCAGTGTCCCAACGAATATGTTTAAAGTCATCAAACCTTATTATTATTATTATTATTATTATTATTATTGTTTCTGTCCATTACTTCGTTTGAACGGTATTTGTTCCCATCAAGAAGTAGTGCTAAATGTGTTTATCCATTGTTATAAAAACAACCTAAGTAGTGTCACTCATAGCACAATAACTCACAAACCAAAAAGTAAAAGATCATTAAATTTTAGCAGCTGTCTTTTAAAGGTTATTACTAACGGCCCGAAACTTTTCAAATGCTCAGGTAAATGCCTAAATCTTCTTCGCCATTTCCTACATTCGGTCTAGTATCTAGAATAGATTTTGAAGCACCGGTCCATACATGAGAGTTTTAATCCATTATACTTAGTAGGGACATAAATACTGTTACTAATATATTGCTCTATAAAACAAAAACGAATTAATGGTTTTGGACAAATTTTTTGTCCGCCCTTAGCCTTCACACACGCCTTAAGTCGAATAGGCCAGTCATCAATAGCTGCACGCACCTCATTCATTGGAAAATTGGCTACATCACGAACCAGAGCTGTCTTAAGAGAATCAATGTTATGGTATCTTTTGTGGGAGACCATATCCTCTAAAACCGTTCACAATTTGTAATCCAAAGGATTCAAATCTGGGCTGCCAGATGGCCAATCTTCAGAGCATATAAAAGCTGGTAAATTTTTTCGAAGCCATGTTTGTGTCGTTTTAGCCTTATGAGCTGGTGCAGAATCTTGTTGGAAAGTCCAATGCTGGTTTTGGAACAGGGAATTGTTGAGCGGCTTCACAACTGTTTCCAAAACGGTATCCTGGTAAACTTTGGCCGATGTTTTGACCCCTTGTTCACAGAAATGCAAGTCAGTCACCCCATCATAAGAGACACCCCATGACTGCAGCTGGATGATGACCCTTTTCGACCCGTGGAATGAGTTCTGATGCTTCTTTAGATGACCGGGCATAAACTCCATCATTTTGTTTGTTGAATTTTTCTTGTACGGTAAAAATTTTTTCATCGGTAAACAAGATTTTTCTGTGCAAGTTATCTGCGTACTTCAACAAAAGACGTCTGGATTTTTCTATCCTATTTTTGTTTAAACTGCAGTCAACTCCTGTCCTGTACGTCGTTTGAAAGCTCCAAGACCCAAGTATTTTTTGATAATACGAATCATGGACTTTTGTGAGATTTTCATTTCACGGGCCATGATTTTCTGTTTCCGGAGAGGATTTCGTTGAATTCTGGCTTTAACGGCTTTGATTACTTGCTGTGTCCGAACTGTACGTGGCCGGCCCGAGCGGGGGCGGTCTTTTATATCTCTGGTCTCCTCGAACAATTGTATGCACCTGTAGACAAACATGCGACTAATGCCGAGCGGACAGAGCGTTTTGAAAATATCATTCTTTTTCTTTCCACACTTATAAAGTGCTATAACTGTGATACGGTTTAAGTTAACACAATTTCAAATTCCCGTAACTGACTAACGCTATATAGGTTACCTTTCAAAAAACATATGTCAATAAAAGGGTATGTTCAGTTTTACTATTATAATGAGTATGTTTAAAGTAGTAACAATATTTATGTCCCTACTAAGTAGTAAGGATGTAGTTAGTATATATAGAATGAAGTTCAGATGCACGATTTTAGGAATCCCAGATACTTTAATACTTCTTTCGACTCCAGAAAAATGCGTTAAGTCTAATGAACATCATACTTTTATTGCATGTCCAAAACAACATTTATACCTATAACACAGTACGGCAGCGGTTGGTACACACGAGAAATGTTAACAGAATATGAAAATAGGCTTAAAATAAAGATATACGTGCTTCGGCGTTTTGCTGTAGCACGTCAGAATTTTAAGAAAATCGATTTTAAAGATTCGAAGGACGGTGGAGGTTCACTTGTAACGTAATGATATTATAAAAAGTTCTATAAAATTAGAATAGGTGAACCGATTTAAATGCTTGAGTTTTAAAAAGGGAATTAAATTTAGATTTGTTTCGTTTTGTTTTTTCCTCTAGATGGCGCTTTAATTTTCATGTCAAACTTAGAACTTGTTTTAATTTTTTCTAATTGCAGAATTCTTTTTTAATGAATTTCGTATATTTTTTAATTTTGAAAATTAAAACATGAAAATTAAAGCGCCATCTAGCGGATGGCAAATCCAAATCCAAATTTAATTCCCTTTTCAAAACTGGCTCAAGCATTTAAATCGGTTCACCCATTCTATTTTTATAGAACTTTTTATAATAGTATTACGTTACAAGTGAACCTCCACGGTCCTTCGGATCTTTAAAATCGATTTTCTTAAAATTCTGAGGTGTTACATCAAAACGCCGAGACACGTATTTCTTTATTTTATGCCCATTTTTTTATTCAGTTAACATTACTCATGTGTACTCAAAAAAAATTGATTTTGTCGTACTGTGTTATAGTTACGAATGAAGCAACACTGTCCGTTAAACTTTTCTGTGTTAATATTCAACATAAATCCTATTCGCACCCCATTTCAAAGATAAAAACTAGGTTACTAAGTATTAATTGGGAAGTGCAGAACACATTGATTTTGGACGATCATTTTTAAGGGTATTAGCATCACCATTGGGGAACACTGAAACTTCTTACTTGAACTGCGCTAAATACTTAAGAGTATTGCTGGACAGGAAGCTTAATTCCAAGCTCAACATAATAGGTCTAAAAGGTAACAGTTGGACCTAGCATTGTTTACTGGTCGTACACGGCTTTAGTAAGACTTGTAATGTTATACGGTGTTGTCATCTGGTAGAGGGCTCTTCAAAAATCTACGAACCGTATATACTTCAAAGGGTCTAGCGAATGATAAGATCACGAATTCACTTCGCACCACCTTATCAGATGCTTTAAATAAATGTTGTTCAAAGAATCATAGAGACTTTGCCCAACATTGCTTTAAATGCGTTCTTGTATTTGCTTCCTTTGGACATAATTGGCAGATTCTGTGGCAGTCACATTATTGGTCTCATTGGTAGTTTCACTATTTGACGCAAAAACATTCCTGTAATATATAGGGATGGTAAAAACGGTATATTGACTTTAACATTGATTGCTCTAGATCTAAATCTAATCGCTATATATCGCATAAAGGCTACCGAATCACTGCAGCGTTTTTAGTCTGAAATACCGGCCATTAAGGAAGTAGTAGACAGACTGAGATGTAATATCATTAAACAGTGATAGTTTGATAGTCCAGCTGCTATTAAGTTTCTGGATTTCGTCTTTCAAAATGATCCCTTAATTGCCGCAATAACTGGCTCAGCAGTTACTTTGAAGTTAGGAATACTTAAGACTACCTTGCAAATTCCAGATAAACTACACTCTGTTGACATGCCTCTGGCCACTTGCAAGGTTCTACTGAGAGAATGAACATAAAATTCAGCAAATGATAGGTGGGCAAATGTCCGAGAATGTATTAATTCCAGGAAGATCTGGCGCTGTTTAGACGGGAAAGGTATTCACAGACTTCTTCCACTATCAAGACCGGGTGTATCCTAACTAATGTGATTGAAAGATACGAAGATAGGCAGAACTGCTACCTTCTGACTTTTTCGAAAAGCTGCGGGTTCGAGGAGGAGTTCATAAATCACGATCTCTGCACTTAACCTGCTTTGTCGTAAAGATGGGGACGAACACTTGGCTGTTATTTTTATATTTCTTTCGATATCTAGGTGACCTGGCTAATTTTTGAACCTGGCTACGTATTGAACGACTTAAAAGCTTTTCAAAGCGATATGGATAATTTAACGGTTTTCGTGATCTAAGACTCAACCTTTTTAGGGATTGGCGTAGTATAAGCCATCTTCCAGCATATAGGAAATTCAATGAAATAGTAGTGATTGCTGAAAAGGCTGGATATTGAAAGAGCCGAAGAGTTTTTAGCGGCACGAATACTCTTTCAAGCTTGGGCAGTGGTAGTCTGCTTTCCCACAAATAGTTCAGCCAAGATGTTAGCTTTATTAACTGGCCAAATTAATGTTAGGTGGCGCAAAAATGTTAGGCGGCGCAAAAATAACCTTCCCATGTTTTTTGGCTGTAATTAAAAAAAAAAAAAAATGAAAGACTTTGATTCTTCTTGTGGATTATTTTTATTTTTTTGGTCTTTTAATTTTTTTTTACATCAAGTCGAGAATATGATGTCATGTAAATGGCCGCCGCCACAGTTGATTGCCATTTGAGCCCTTTTTATGGCATTTTCCATCACTTTGGCCAAAACTTCCGGCGATAGGACCTCACATTCTTGACGGATATTGACTTTAAGAGCTGCAAGAGTCTGAGGCTTATTGACATAAGCCCGCGACTTCAAAAAGCGCCACAAAAAGAAGTCTGCAACGGTTAAATCAGGCGATCTTGCTGGCCAGTGCAAATCGCCAAAACGGGAGATTAGGCGTCCGTCAAATGCATCCTTCAGCATATCGGTTGTAGCACGTGCAGTGTGTGCCGTTGCACTGTCCTGTTGGAACCACATGTTTCCCAATCCCAATTCATCAAGTACCGTACCCGCTAAGATGGAAATGGGCCTCATCACTCATGGTTATTTTTGATGAAAAATCATCTTTTCTTGGTGGTGATTAAGGATGGCTTGAGCGTCTGGTCGATGTCGACGGCGCTTCCATGACATCCTTGGCTACAGCAGCAATATTCACTGCAGAACGGCGACTCCGGGGTCTGCCACGCCTGGCAGCATCTCGTGTTGTGCCAGTCTCTTCAAGCAAGCGGCTAAACGTCGCAGTGTTTCACCAGTAGTAGGTGGACGGCCAGGAAATCTGCGATGAAATTCACGTTGTGCCAAAGTTACCGACCGATTATTGGTCAAATAAATAGTCACTAATATTCCGCGTTCTGGAGCAGTTTATTAACGTGTATTTCGCAAGTGTTTACTACACAAATGTCAAAACAGAATTGACATTAGGGGTCAATCGCAAAATTTATAGCATTTTCTGATAGGAGGATTACTTTTGCGCCACCTTGCAGTAGCTATTCAGGAACTAATTTTGAAATTTTGATGAGATTTGAGTTAATTTTTAAAAGCTATTTTATTAATCTTTCTCTTTTTCTCAGTGACAAGTTTTTGAAATGTATGTTTACTGATTTTTTTATTGACCTTTGATCGTAACTATTTTTTCCACAAAAAAAAAAAAAACACTTCTCATAGTGGTACCCTAAAGCTCTAAAAATCAACTTTCTAAACATCTATTTCTTATCCATATTGAGTTTTAATTCTCTTTCCACACAAATATTTGAAATCCTTTGGGGTTATTTTTCTCTGCTTTTTGGCCTCAAACTCCACGTGCATTAAATTTGACTCAATACGATTAAATTTCTTAAATATGTTTTCAAACATCTTTTTTTGTTCATTGAAACTGGATTTTATCAAATTAAATATTTGCTTAGTAATAAACAATAGAAAGAGTGAAGAACTCGTTCCACTGGATGTTTGAGGCTCAAAAAAGAAAAAAAAAAAAAAACAAGTTAGAATAGCTATAGTCGGTTAAGCCCGACTATATAATGCCCTTCACTACTAAGGTCAAATATGGACCAACAATTAAACAAGTTTTCCTTAAGTTTTAGAGATTTAAATCATTTCCGGCTAAGGGCCTGTTATGGAAGCTAGGGTCAATTGTTGCCCCATTGTTACCAAATTTTGATTATTGGTTTATATTTACATAATATTTATCTGTGCAAAGTTTAAATAATCAAATGCTTTTATCTTTAGAGTTATTAACGTTTTTGTGCTTTTATGTGTATTAGGGTGACAGGAAAATTTATTTTCTTTGATTTCAAATGTTTTTCTACGGAATATTGTGACACTAGGTCTAAAAGTTTAGATCTGAAAATTTGAGCCAAATCGGACAACGTTCTATGGGCGCGCATCGAGTCCAAAGTTTAAGAGCCCATTTGTATGGGGAAAAATGGGTTATTTTTTTTGTTTTTGCGAAACTTAGACCAAAAAGGAATATTTTTTACAAGAAAAATAATAGAATATTAAAAAGAACTAACACAGCTTTATTTCAAATTGTGAAAAACGAAAATCCATGAGGTAGTTTGAAAGTTATTGCAGTTTTCCCCCGAAAATTCATGTCCTTGAAGACGCGCCTAAGGATATGCACCAAAAATTGTATGTTGTAAATAAAGAAATTCCAAAGTTAGCAATGATTTATCATTTAATGGCTTGTTACTAGTAAATAGTTCATTTTTGTTTAAATAAAATCAAATTTACTTAGTTTATTTTATGTAGGAAAATGGTACATTTTTCTCAGGTCGGTTTCAAAAATCATTTTTTAATTTTTTGAAAATTTTGTTCAACAAATATTACAAATTTAGAATTTCGTTAGCTTAACGTGAAAATGTGCTAAGTCAGTTGCTTGTGAAAAATGAGATTTTGATGCAGTCTTAGAAATAAATTCAAAATACACAGTTTAAAAAAAAAAAAATATGTATGTGAATAATTTTTACCTGATGTTGGCAATGATGTGAAAATGTGCTAACTTTGCGACTGTCAAAGAAATTGTGCTAAGTCAGATGTTATTGTTTTTTCGCGCCCTTTTTTAGATTTGGGCATAATCGTGTAGTAATATTTTATGTTCACACTGTATGTCTTCCTAACCTAATTATCTCTGTATGTTATTTTATATGTCACACTGTCGTAATGGTGCGAATTTTATTATTTACTTCCCTAAGTTCTTTTTCTCGAAGGTTCAATAGCGGTGCCCTAACATTCAGTTCATACATATTTTTATGTATTAATTTCTGTAACGAAGTTTCTAGCATTTTCTTCTTTTAGTTTAACGATCAATTCAAATATACCTCACACAAACATACTTCTGCTTAACAGCTCTACTTGTAACGCTTTTTCCCCTTAGCTTTCTAAATACTGCTATTAACCACAACATTGTGATAGAGCAGAAAATACTGGAGCCTGGGCATACGCAGATGGAGGCCGATAGTGTCCACTCTACTATAGAGCGTGCTATGAAGAATAAAAATATCGATGTTCCTGCCGAATATATCGGAATATGTAAAGCAGCAAGAAAAAAGCCTATGCCATACGACGTGACTTATTTGACACATGATTTTTTTAAAAAATTTAACAATATTGAATTCTGTAAAAGTATTCGTCCTGGACGTACCAAAGGTGACGCCAAAGTCACAGACATTCGTGCATTAAAATACACACCAAATCGAGAAATTTTTTTTAAATTACGGTTCACCAATTTATGGAAAATTCTGCCGCAAAGAATTGATCAAAAAATAGTTGGTTTAAAGTGGTGCAATTTAGAACAACTGTACCAAAACAGAATACCAATTAAACGTAAGAAATACGAAGATCTACAATACTTGAAACTTACTTTGCCTAAGGACCATCATAAATTTTATGATGATTTGCTTTTCGAATAATTCAATTTTTAGTGATTTTTTTATATAACTTTTACTAGCAGCAGGAGTAAGACTGCAAAATTTTTATTTGTGATAATTTTTATATATTTTTAAAATAGTTTTTATAAATAATTAACTAAGAATAATTAAATAGCAGCAATGAAATAAGACTGCATATAATTTGTGATCAATATTAACAAATAAACAAATACCTTTTTATTTTTGAAATTAAATTGTTTTAATTTTATTTATTAATACTATGATGAAATAAGTTTAGTAAAATGTGCTAAGTCAGAAAAAAAAACAAAAATTTCGTAAGAAAAACTGCTAACTCAGTAAAAAGCTGATAGGGGTCAAATGCATGTTTTTTTTTAGTTTTTTTTGTCCTTTGCGTTGAGTAGTTATGACATTGAGGTTACTGCATTTACAGTTTAATAAAATAATGTTTTATTTAAAAGTTATTAGGTTTTTTGTCTCTCCTGTAAAATTTGAAAAATATGACTTAGCACATTTTCACGTTAAGCTAACGATTTGCTCTCCAGTGTGTTAAAACAGACAAATGGGAGAATAAAACCAATAAAAATTAGGTCGATATCTTGAACCGCTACACCGTACCTGCGATTTCACATTGAAGAATTTCGCGAAAATGTAAATTTTTGGGCCAAATTCGAGTAAATGTTTGGTAAATTTTACTTGTTTTCAATTTTAACAAAAAAGATAATTAATATTATTTCTTCGTTTATGGAAAATCTATGCTAAAGCGTTTTTTATTATTGGACGAGATTAACCCTTTCTTCACCGCGGTCAAATGTAAAAATTTTAATTTTCTGAAAATTTTCATAACGATATTACGGTCAAATGTCAAAATTTGAATTTTCTGAAAATTTTCATAGCGATATTACGGAATATTAAGTAATAATTAGCAAATTTAATAAAAAAGAGTGAAAATAATTGTTTTTGGTAATATTAAGTGTTTTTTCGCTAATTATTACTTAATATTCCGTAATCTCGCTATGAAAATTTTCAGAAAATTAAAATTTTGACATTTGACCGCGTTGAAGAAAGGGTTAATCTCGTCCAATATTAAAAAGCCCTTTAGCATAGGTTTTCGATAAACGAAGCAATAATATTAATTATCATTTTTATTAAAATTGAATACAAGTAAAATTTACCGAGATTTACTCGAATTAGTTCCAAAAATTTACATTTTCACGAAATTCTTCAATGTGAAATCGCAGGTACGGCGAAACGGTTCAAGATATCTACCTAATTTTTTCTGTGTTTTATTCTTCCAGTTGTCTGTTTTAACACACTGGAGAGCAAATTCTAAATTTGTAATATTTGTTGAACAAAATTTTCAAAAAATTATAAAATGGTTTTTGAAACCGACCTGAGAAAAATGCACCTTTTTCCAAATTGAAATAAACTAAGTAAATTTGATTATATTTAAACAAAACTGAACTATTTACTAGTGACAAGCCATTAAATGATAAATCATGTCTAACTTTGGAATTTCTTTATTTACAACATACAATTTATCAAGGACATGAATTTTCGGGGGAAAACTGCAATAACTTTGAAACTAGCTCATGGATTTTCGTTTTTCACGATTTGAAATAAAGCTGTGTTAGTTCTCTTTAATATTTTATTATTTTTTCTTGTAAAAATTATTCATTTTTGGTCTAAATTTCGCAAAAACAAAAAAAAAATAACTTATTTTCCCCATACAAATGGGCTCTTAAACATTGGACTCGATGTACGCCCATAGAACGTTGTCTGATTTGGCTCAAATTTTCAGATCTAAACTTTTAGACCTAGTGTCACAATATTCCGTAGAAAAAGTTATAAAATTCGAAAAATCATTTTCCTTCATACAAAAAATTGTCACCCTAATGAGAATGTGTCTTGTATGGGAGGTATTATCAAATATGGGCCGATTTCCACAAAATTAGGAACACTGATTAAGGTTATGATAAGCAATATTTGTGCTGAATATTATTAAAATACAACTAAATATATTGTAAAGGACCAAAAACTCTATTACGGGAAGGCATCCCTGTGGGAGGTACCCGAAATAGTAATCGGATTTCGTCCAAAAAGTATATTGATCGTCCTTGGATATATGAACCTGTGCCAAATTTCAAATTATCTTTAAAGTTACGACCTGTAGAGTGATAAGAAGCTTACATGGATAATCTTCAAGTGTTTTAATTTTGAAAATCGTATGAGTCGTTCTCGAGTTAGGACGAAATAGGTCTCCATACCTGACTAATTTAAGGGGAAAAATTTGCCACGCCCATAAAAAAATCCAGATCTGATGGAAAAAACCCGACAACGGATCTGAGTTTAGCGCATCAAAATCCATGTAGTCCACATAGTTTTATTAAAAGGAGGATTTGGCTGCAGAGCAGTGTAACCGGCCAGTCTGCCAGCCAGCCAGACGGACGGACGTTAAAACAACTCAGGGAATGATTCTAAGTCGACTAAGAGGTAGGTCTCAGACCAATATTTCTATGCGTTACAAACATCAGCACAAACCCAACATACCCTTTCCACCTATGGTGGTGAAGGGTATACAAAACACATTGTGCCCGAATAGCTGTAGATTCAATTGCCTTAACAGCCGACCGTAGTTCCCATTATATTCACTTTTTCTTCTTCTTCATTATTTTTGTATTGTTGTTGTTGTTGTTGTTGTTTGTATGTTGCCAATGTGCCACTCATACGAGTAAGTACTCGACTACAACATTCTATGACACATTTCAACATTTTTCCCTGCCCGCTTGCAACTCCTTTCATAGCCCCTTCCTCTTGGACCTAAATGGTCAAGTTTTCATTTTTTTTTTGTTCATTTCTTTTATTTAAGATTTTTTTTTCTTCTTTTCTTCTTAACAATGAATGCGGTTGATTATTTGGATTTTAACTTTTATGTTGAGGCATAAATGTCTATGGACTCGTATGTATCTAGATACAATAAATAGTTGTATGCTTCTCTATACAACTGACCAACGCCAACAAAAACCGGCCGGCATTCCTGTTTAAGTTGTTTATTTTTCTTTATTTCTTTTTCTCGTTGCGGTTGTGTGTGTGTGTGTGTGTTTGAGTGTTCCGATCCAAGTCTTATCATGTGTAGAAAGCAGGCATGCAACACAGCATGCAACTTGCTTTGTCATCTCTTCAAATGTTTGTGGTTTCTATCACAAACACTGAATTTTTTGCCTCCTTCTCCTCTTCTTCTTTTGAGCTGGTTTTTGTGCTATTCCTGTTATGAGAAACCCCCTCATACAGGTAACACTCGTTTAATATGTTCTTGTGGTTGGGGGGCGGTTTTCATGAGTTTTAAATTATAAATATTGATTAAATTATTATAAAGAGAATTATTAATAGACATTAACGGAAGGTGTGAGTATGTTATAAGCAATTTCCCCATAACCTTCAAAGCGAATTAATTTGCAAACGAATGACGCATCATATCACGCAGTTTAGCCAACATCATGAAATGAGGTCAAGGGGTAATGGGGGATTCAGTTGGTCAAAGTCGCCTCATACAGTTTGTAGGAAAGCTTATGAATCTTTTATGGTTCTTAGTGTTTAATTGAAATTAAATTTTAGAGAACACATTTCGCCAGTTTAAAATTGAACCTTTTGATTCATAAATAAATTATAAAACTACACTGTGTTGAAATAATCGTTAAAAGACAGACGTAGTGGGTAAATATGAATCGAGTATGCTGAATTCAATTGTGCTAACCGTTTTTAGGTTAGCTCTAGTTTTCGAGATATAGCGTTATTTAAAAAATGGAGGAGGTTGCACAACAAATATTCGCGTTACTCGAAAACTGTTTATTTTCTTGAACTAATTAAATTCGACAACAAAATATCTTTCAGGATATACGAGGAATCGACACATTCGGGTCTTCGGCAATACTTTCCCTTATAGGTGCGATATTTTTAGTGGAAGGAGCGAAACGATGATGTGCAGGGGGGTTATTATGTAATTCGATTCGAAAGAAAAACCTTTCGTATTTATATAACTAATACATTTCCAGCAAAACTTTGGTAATGGCATGTAATGACTACAACATACCCTCCAAATAACTAATAAGTTATTAAAGAAGTAGTTATTTGTAGTTAAAATGGTAATTTGAACTGAATGGCCCCGGTTCAAATCCCACCAAGACTAACAATTTTTTTTTATTTCTTTTTATTAAAAAAGTCTTATTAAATGATGCATTAAACACATAGACAACAGCAGGCTACACGAACACCGACTACAAAAGTCGTTGGCTGCAATCGTCGAATCGTAGTCAGCTACTTAATTATTTTGGGGACGGCAGCTGCATTTAAGATGGCAGCTACATTTCGAAACACCTGTTTATGAGTGGTGCCAATATAGCGTTTATAGGATGGGCAAAATAACAATTTAAATTTTGATAAAAACGACATAAATTCATTTTATTAATTAACCTTCGAAATCAACGGTTTTCCTGTACCTGATAGTATGTCTATATCAAAAAAAAAAAAAAATTATAGAAAGATTTTGGTGTGATCTCTAATAGTTTAAGAGTTATGGGCTTTTTAAATTTCAGAATAATACGGTATAACTTTAGAAGTTTATATCCGATATTAACTTTTTTGGTATCAAACAAAAGCTACTGAAAATGTCTTTTATATTCTTATATATTCTATATAATATTCTTTATAATGGATAAGGAGCTAATATACTATAAACTTATTTCTGCAACCGACTTTTTTTTATAAAAATTCGTATATCTTAAAACTATATAGATATAAGTATGCTCTTTTATATAATGCATTTTGGGCTTTTATATAACACACGTAGCGTGTGAATTAGACAGTTTAAAAAATAACTTTTTAAAATTTTACTTCTATTGAGTTAGAGTTATATAAGTATAAATTTTTACATAATATTTTATTAGATATTATTATATATTAAATATATAAATATTTGATAAGTATGTAAATTGTTTACATAAATTCTCCCCATTGTATTTGTGGTAAATAAATTCAAGTGGTTTAAATCGCTCATTTATTTCAATATTATATGGTGTTGACAGCACTAAATCTTTTATTGTCGCCAACAAAAATAGAAAATAGTTTAATTTTGGCTACAGCTACAACGGTGGTCGGTAGTCGTGTAGCCGTGTCGACTCTAAAAAATTTATTTCTATTTGAATGCATGTATTCTAATTTTGACAGGTTGTAGCCCGTAGCCTGCTGTTGTCTATGTGTTTAATGCATGATTTTTGAATTTTAAGAACTTAAATATTACCATCTGTAAAAAAATTTTGGAAAACTAACTCACGGTAATGAAAAAATACCGTCATGAGTCAATTTTGATTATGTAGGGGATGTTGGATACCAAACACGGTTCTGATTGGTCTTAACTGGGTAAGTCCAGACTTATCTTGGTCATCCTTCATCACAACTGTGGACACTGAACTCCTCGTGGTATCACCCGGGGAACTAGTTTAACATCCCTTAATGTAGTGAGCTAATATGCACCAAGATCAACAAAAAAAAAATGGGCCTAGTAACCCACTCTTGGAAAAATCACCCAGTAAAACTTTTTATTACCAAATAATGAGTTAAACAGTTAAACTATTGAACACGAACTACTTACTCATTCGCTGTTTAAGTCATTACATTAACATGGGGATGTCATTGGAGGCAAGTACTTACCAATTGCAGAAAAGTAATGACTTGGGTAAGCAATTTGAAAGCAACAACAACAACAGCAACAACTTTTTTGTTGTTGTTTTATTAAAAACATATATTCTTAAACGAAATACAAATTTTTTTATGATCCCATGGGGGCTCGAACCCAGACCCTCCGACTGCTAGGCAGAGACTTTTCCACTGAGCTACTTCATATGTTGAAAACTTAGCAGCTTATAATTAATATAAACAATTTTTATTTTTAGATCCAAAATCATGTGAAAATAACTTTGTTTTTCCCAGCTTTTTTTGCTTTGTTGTAATTTTCGGAAAAATATTTTTATACAATTTTTTGTAATTATTTTAAAACTTTTTTAAAATTATCTTAAAACTTAAACAATTTAAATCTTCTTTTTTGTATAAGTTTTTACATAAGATTGACTCTTACTTAATTAAATGTTACAACCTGTTAAGGTCAAAGTCCGTGCATATTTTAGAATTCCATGGATTTTGATCTTGTGCGAATATTCTCCAATTTTATAGGCCAAGCTTTGAAAAATGTTTCTCTACTTGGTCTTTCTATCGAAGTTTCGGACATCCTTCTCTAACATTAGGTAGTCGGACATTTCAATTCTAATTTTATCCTCTTCATTGTATTTTTTTCAAGAGAGGGTTATTAGCCCGTAATCCTAACCCATTTTTATCGATCTTATGGGACAACTCTCGGAACATGTTAACTCATCCGGAACATGTTAAACTATCTCCCCGGGTGATATCATGAGGAGGTGTGTGTCCACAGTTGAGATGAAGGATGACCCAGATAAGTTGGGCTTACCAAGTTAAGACCAATTAGAATCGTGTTCGGTATTCAACATCCCCTACATAATCAAAATTGACTCATGATGGTATTTTTTCATTAACGTGAGTTAGTTTTACAATTTTTTTACAGAAGATTATATTTAAGTTCTTAAAATTCAAAAATCATTTAAAAAGACTCTTTTATTAAAAAAAAAAAAACTAAAAAAAAAATTGTTGCCCTTGGTGGGATTTGAACCGGGGCCATTCAGTTTAAATTACCATCTTAATTACAAATAAGTACTTCTGTAATAACTTATTATTTATTCGGATGGTATGTTGCAGTCGTTACAAGGTAACCAGTTATCAGAGTACTTGCCATTACCAAAGTTTTGCTGGGCAATTAAAATGAAGAGGCTAAAATTAAAATAAAAATGCTAAAATTAAAATAAATGTTAAAAGAGGACGTCCGAAACTTCAATGGAAAGACCAAGTAGAGGAAAATTGTTCAAAGCTTGGCCTTTGAAATTGGAGAATATTTGCACAACAAAGTTTTTGTTGTTGTTTTCCAATTGCTTACCCAAGTCATTACATAGCAATTGGTAAGTACTTGCCTCCAATGACATGTTAATGTAATGACTTAAACAGCGAATGAGTAAGTAGTTCGTGTTACAATCGAATTACATAATAACCCCCGAGGCCTTACAATATTTGTTATCGCTCCAGTCTTATCAAATTTCTTCACAATTTTGCCAATTGCTTGCGTAGTTGGACGATTATAATCTCCTCTTAAAGCACGATATGTGGCTGTTGCAGAATCATCATTTTTGTAGTATGTTTTGATAATTTTGTCACATTATTAAAGACTCCCCTGTAATTAATTTACATTTTTCTTATTGTTTATGAGTGATCTTAAGTACCGACTGTTTCTAAGCGAATTTTCAAATGGTACGTGGCAATAAAACGCTTAACAAAAATCCTCCATCTGTTAAAATACCTACAAACGAGTACATAAGTATGTAATGAAAAAAACGTATGCATTTTTTAATTTTTTAACCGTTACTACAGGTCAAGTAACTGCTTTCTAAGGAAAGTTTGAATAAGAAATTCAAATAAGTATAAGATAACAATTAAGATTTTACTTAGACTTATGTTTGAGAAAATTTAAAAAATAATTTAAAATCAATTCATTCAAAATTAAATCCATTGGAATTTTTTAGCCTTTACGCTTTATTTAATTTGAAACTGATAAAATTTTTTTTAATTTATTTACATTTTGTAGTCTACATAGAGCATTTTTAAACATATTCTCAGTTTCATAGAATTAGTCATTCCAATATTTACTTAATTTGGGTAAATAAAGTATTATTCTTATCTGATAAAAAATATATACAACAAAAATAACAATAAATGAATAAATAACTTCTCCACAGGTATTTGCAATATTTAATGTTGTTAACGCTACCAAAATATATAAAAAATAAACGTTGTTGTCTGAACGGATCTGATTAAATGCTCTGAATTTTTTGTTTTTTTTATTACAACATTTGCCCGCTTGGTTTTTATACCCTACATCATTATAGCTGGAAATTGTATTTTGGTTTTATGCTGATATGTGTAGCGCACAGAATTCTTTGTCGCAGACGGAATTGAGGTTTTAAACTATTTAATCCTCAAATTCAAATTTATTTTAAAGAAGTTACGAGGGCAGGTCAATAAGTCAGTTTTTTAGATGAACTTCTACTTATTGCAGCCAATATACAACTGTCACGGAAAATGCCGAAGGTTTGATGCTTAGTTGAAGTCTCTACATCCAAAACAATTAAAAAAAGTTTAGCCAATCGGTGATTAAAAATGGAAGAAATTGTGGACACCATAGGCATTCCACATTTCTCAGTGGTTTTCATTTTGAATGATCACTTGGGTGTGAGAAAACTTTACGCATTTGCTCACAAACAAGCAGAAACGCAACCTTTTGACAATTTTGCTTCAATATTTGGAGTTGTTCGACGAGTTGTAATAGGGACGAGTTTTTTCGTACTGTGGATAAACCTTAAATCCACCAAAAAATACCGTAAATAGACCAAATACTGGGTTTGTCGGGTTGAATGGGCGCCATTTGTTGTTATTTAGAAGCATTGTTTAAGCTTTTTGTTCTACAGCTAGTTTTATTTCTTTACATCGACGGCATGTTATTGCTATAGGCTTACCGACGATGGAGTATGCTTCACCACCATAGGTGGAAATTGTATAATAAGTTTGTGCTGATGTATGTAACGCATAGAAATATTTGTCTTAGATCCACCTTTTAGTATACCAATAGGCTTAGAATCACTTTCTGAGTCGATTTAGCGATGTCCGTCCGTCCCTCTGGCTGGCTGTAAACCTTGTAATCAAACTACAGGTCTCAATTCTAAAGATAATTTGATGACATTTGGAACAGATCATTTTTTTGATAGTTAGATGGCTATTGAAATTCGTCAAAATCGGTCCATTATTTATGGTACCTCCCAAAGGTCCCACTTCCCGGAATTGTTATATTGGCCACAAATATCAATATTTTTTCATGAAATTTGAAACAACACTGCTTATGTAAACCAAAATCACTGTACCAAATTTCGTTGAAATCGGTCCACATTTGACCATAGCTCCCATACAAACTCTTCTATCAAAACGCACTAATCTCTCAAAACGCACTAGACAAAAATCGCTAAAACGCTCGTAAATCTAAAGGTAATGAGAATTTTAAGTTCATTTTTTGCATACCTAATTTTTGTAATATCTGTAATCAATTTGCCAAATTTCGAGATAATCGGTCCATATTTGACCCTAGCTCTCATATAAGTCCAAATGACGGAAACAGCTTAAATAAATAAGTTTTGAGAAAATGTTTGTATGATGGCAAAATTCAGCAAATATTTGTCTTTATACAGATAAAAGAACACCTTTTCCCTTAGTGGTAAAGTGTATCATATGGTCGGGCTTGACCGACTACAGCACTTTCATACTTTTTTTCAACTAGCACAGTGTTATTACCTAATACTCCGTAATCTTGCTATTAAAATTTTTAGGAAATACAAATTTTGACTTTTGACCCCTGTAAATAAAGGATTAAACTCGTCCAATATTGAAAAACCTTTCTGCTTAGGTTTCCCATAAAGTAAGCAATAATATTTATCATAATTTTTTTATTTTATGCAAGTAAAATTTACCAAGCATGTATACAAATTATGCTCAAAAATTTTTAATTTTGCGAAATTCTTCAATTTCAAATCGTAGGTACGTCGAAACGGCTCAAGATATCGACCACAACTTTTTTGAGTTTTATTCTCTATTTTATCCAATTTAATGCACAGATATACTATTTTTCAATTTTTTAAATTCTTTAAACAAAATTTTGAAAAAATTAAAAAATGATTTTTGAAACCGACCTGAGAAAAATGCACCATTTTCCAACATGTAAAAAGCTAAGTAAATTCAATCATATTTAAACAAAACTGAACTATTTAATACCTACAAGCCCTAAATAACACAGTGCAGCACTAAAATCTTGAACCAATTGAGACCCTCAAAATCTAATAGCCTATGATGGTAGAAGAAAAACCCTAGCTGGGTTTTCAATTATTAGCTAAGGTTTTTTTTTAAATTCATTTTTGAAATTTTCGACTAGGAGGTGGATTTCAGAACAATTTTCAAAAAACATGTACTGATTCTTAAGTCTATATCTCGCGAACTATTCGAAATATTGCATTTCTCTCTCCAGCAAATTTTTACCTCTCGATTAGGTCTAAAAATTTTGCCTTGAGATAAAATCAGAAAAACAACACATCTTACTCAAAATAGTAAAACTGCCAAAAATCGTAAAATTTCGTCATATATTTTTATTGTTGATGGGAAATATAAGGACACTTCAAATGTTTTAAAATAGATACTTAAAAATATTGATGATTTGTTTTCTAAATATACATGTATTGAACATTAGTCGTCGCTTTCGGAGCTAGTTTCATCATCTGAACACATGTTTATGACCATTTCGCTAGTCTTATTTTCGTATGAAAATACTTTATGGCTAGACCAGCATATTTCCCCAAGCATAGCATCTATTTGTTTCCCTTTGAACCGCTTTTTCCATCGGGATGGTTACTTGATGAAAGCGTTCACCTTGCTCGTCAGATTCCGTCGGCAATTGCTTTTCAAACTCTGCCAAATGATTATTTAAAAAGTGAAGTTTTAATGTCATGGTCACACCGATTTCTTGGAATGACTTAAGCATGTTTCTTATTAGTACTCTTCATTCGTCGTCTCGATTTTTTCCTAAGACTCTTTGTATCACTGCCTTAAGTGCGTTCCAAGCAATGAAGTCGTTTCCATGCAAAACCATATTAAAAACTTCACTTTTTAGCAACTTTCGGATGTCTGGTCCAATAAGTACACCTGTTTTAAGCAAAAAATAAATATAAATTTTAACAAATTAGTTAAGGTACTTACCGGCTTTAATTTTTTGATCACTGAGTCTTGGGAAAATCTTCTTCGGTTCAGTACCGATAGTGGGGTAATCTCAATTTTTCTTATATAAAGTACAAAATAATGGATATTAGAATGAATTAGTTAAGCGCTAAATTAATAGCATTAAGCCTTCTGAGAATCAAAATCAATCGCAAACTGTGCTTGATTTCAGCATTTTTGGTATTGATCTTATATAAAAATTTTGTAAAAAATTTATCCAAACTAGGATTGATTTCAGAATTTTTCGGATTAATTTTATCTGAACCCGAAAAAGCAAGTCCAAAATTTGAAACAAAATCAGTAAATCCAAAATTTTGATCATATCAAAAATTTGTCCTATGACTTCAACCTAAAAAGGTTCAAGTCAAAATAACTTCATTTGAGGGGCTTGGAGCACAAGGGATCTAAGTGACTTTTTTCTAATAATGTGAAATGAAAGGTTAAAGTTAAATTGCAATAAAAAATGTTGAATGCTGTGTGGATTATTATTTTTTAATGAGTAGAGATCTTGAGATATATTTTTAACTGATTATTTAAAAAAATACCATATTCTGCATTTGCAAATATCCAAAAATTACTCTTGAAGTAAGCACCTAGCACTTATTCCCCTTGTGCTCCAACTTTTTTTTAATTTTTAAATAATTTTACTTGTACCCCAAAATAATGTTATATGTTATATGTAACGTCTTAAAAGAAAACAACAAGGATTTAATTTTTAAAACAATATTTTATTAAGAAACGTATTTAAGGTTGCTTTGTTAGATTTTTTAGTAATCATAGTCAGATTCCATAACATCATCCGGCTCATCTTCATCCTCACTTATGCTTTCGATGCTTTCCGGATTTACATCCATTCCATCATGAGGAAGTGCTTTGAACCATTCGTGGTAAACTGGTGGTATATAGCAAAGAAGATCTTGAAGGTTCTTGAACTTATTAAATTTGATAGGTTTAACACTTTGTTTTGCAGGAAGTTGTGGGAGTAACTGCATGTCTCGGCCAACATTTTTAGCTTTTAAATTTACTGTGGTGAAGTCTTCTTTCGAAAGATCATCTTTGTATGAGAGGTTCCAGGGGTCATCCTTTTCAAAGTGTAACCATTGCATTTTTCGGATACCCGGAACGCTTTTTGTGAAATATCTTTGAATTGGCTCAAGAGATATGAAGTCCTCATTTTGCATTGGTACTACAGTAAATTTTTTACTTGATTTAGCTACAAGCTTCTCCCAATCTTGAGGTACATAAACCAGAGAGTTCTTTCTTTTTGTAATTTCTATAATTCCAAAATTTTGGTCACATTCCATAAATGAGTGCCCAGAGAGTAAAAATTTATGATCTACTTTTTTGATATGGGTATTTCTAATAACATACAACCAAAACTTGACAATGTAGTGACTCTTATTCTGTCCACCACAGGAAGGATAAAATTTTTAAAACAACATTTTATTAAGAAAAGTTTTAAGGCTGCTTTGTTAAATTTTTTAGTCGTTATAATCAGATTCCATTACATCATCGGGCTCAACTTCATCCTCACTTTGGAATAAAATGAATAAATTTTCAACATGTTTAAAATTTCCATGAATAGTTATGTCTACACTAAAGCTCACTGAAAGATCTATACCACGTTTAAATATTATGACGATCGGCTCAGCAGTTACCGCTCAATTGACCAATATGTAGAACTTTGGCGCCATCTATCGAACGAAAATAGAACTCCACACAAACGCTGCTGACGTCATATATAATACACAGGTTAATTTTGGTCCAATTCGGTGCATTAGTTTTTGAGTTTACTTATTAGAAATAAACATGATTAATTTGAATTAATAATGATAAACATGATTAATGAATTAATTTACAAATTATCTTATACAAAGTCCAGGTAAATTTTAGCTCAAAACTTTTCTTTGACCCAAGTACATAGTCCATGTGAAACATTAATTTTAAAATTTGTGCTCCAAGCACAAGGGGTTCAAGTGCACATATACCCCTTGTGCTCCAACCAAAACAGGTATTTTAGTTGGCAAGTTTAGATATGGTCGCCATATCTCACTATTGGATGGCAATCTCACTTCCACCTTTTATGCTCCAAATTTCCCTGTACTTCACGAACTAATTCCAATTTTTTTTAAAAAAGGCACTTAGACCCCTTGTGCTCCAAGCCCCTCATTTGAAATAACACGCATAATGTTGTTGCTGATGTTTTTTTGATTTTATCTCAAGGCAAAATTTTTAGACCTAATCGAGAGGTAAAAATTTGCTGAAGAGAGAAAAGCAATATTTAGAATAGTTCACAAGATATAGACTTAAGAATCAGTACACGTTTTTTGAAAATTGTACTAAAATCCACCTCCCAGTCGAAAACTTCAAAAATGAATTAAAAAAAACCTTAGTTAATAATTGAAAACCCAGCTAGGGTTTTTCTTCTACAATCATAGGCTATCAGATTTTGGGGGTCTCAATTGGTTTAAGATTATGAAGTTGAAAAATGCGCTACTGTGTAATAAATGACATCTAACTTTAGAATTTATTTATTGAAAAAAAAAAAATTTTTTGGTGCTTATCCATAGGCGCGTTTTTAGGAACATGCATTTTCGGGGGAAAACTACAATAACTTCAAAACTACTTCATGGATTTTTGTCTTTGACTATTTCAAATAAAGCTATTTTAGTCTTCTTTAATATTCCATTATTTTTTATTGTAAAAATTAGTTATTTTTGATTAAAATTTGGCAAAAGCTAAAAAGAACATATTTTTCTTATACAAATGGGCTCTTAAACTTAGGACCCGATATGAGACCACATAAAGTTGTCCGATTTGGCTCAACTGAACTGAACTTTTAGACCTACTGTTAAAATATTTCGTTGAAAAAAACTTTAAAATTCTAACAAACCATTGTCACCCTTGTCAAATTAAAAAAAAAAATTGTTAACTATCTGCACATAGCAGTGGTGTAGGGTATCGTATGGTCTTTCCTATTTGTTAGCTGTTTAGTTATATACACATATTTATTACTCATACTGTTAACTTCTGGATAGATAATTGTAACATGGGCTGTTGGACTTTCGACATCAGAGTTAGTAAAAAGATAATTGAAATCATAAATATCGAAAACTCAGACCACCGGTAACATATAGATATATCTACATATATATATATATATATGTATACATTTATATATAGAAACCTAAGCCCCAGCGACAACTTTTCTATATATATAAAACTGAGTCAAGCAGCTTTATATATATTTATGTAGAAAATCAACAAATATAGACAAAGTATATGTAGATAGGTAACTTTTCTATAGAAAACTGACAATTAAAATATTTTTGACCTTTAAATCACTCCCTCGTTTATGACATTTTCATATTGTTTGCAAAAAAAAGCTTTTAAGGTCAAACACGATTATTGAAAAAGATTTTGAAGTGTTTTGGGCTATAAAAGATCAATAACAAAATGTAAACAATTAAATGTTGATCCTAAAGTAGACCAGAACTTCCCACTTTGTTCTAAAAGAAAATTAATCATCCAGCAGTAGTTATCGTAACCGCCGTCATACTTTACCGGTATTTTTAATTTTTTTCAATTTATTTTGAAATGCTGGTGCTAGAGAGAATGTCAGAATTTTTGCTTTTGTTTTGAAAGAGCGTATTTTATTGTTTGTGTAAGTTTGAGATAAAATTAGTGTTGGTATGGCCAAATGGTGATTAAATTTCTAAAAATAAAAAAAAGACAAACCGAAAAGGTTTTCTGGTTCTAGATATGACGCGCGGTTATATTTAACTGGTTTTAAAATTTCTTACACACAAGTTCACTTTATTCTGTAACTAGTCTTTTTGAGACTTTAGTACTGTTATTTTAAAAGAGTCGGTTAAACCGACCTTTTTTTTACCACAAGATCTATATATAGATAAATTTTATCTATATATTGACCAAATAGACAATATTATTTATCTAAATATAGACAATTTTATCTATATATAGACAATTTTATCTATATATAGACAATTTTATCTATATATAGACAATTTTATCTATATTTAGACAATTTTGTCTATATATATAGACAATTTTGTGTATATATATAGACAATTTTGTCTATATGTAGACAAATTTGTCTATATATAGACAAAATTCTTTATATATAGACAATTTTTTTTATATATAGACAAAATTGTCTACATATAGACAAGTTTTTTTTTTATATAAACAAAATTGTCTGTATATAGACAATTTTTTTTTATATATAGACAAAATTGTCTATATATAGACAAATTTTTTTATATATAGACAAAGTTGTCTGTATATAGACAAAATTGTCTATGTATATACAATTTTGTCTATATATAGACAAAATTGTCTATATATAAACAAAATTTGTTTATATAGATAATTTTGTCTATATATAGACAAAAATTGTCTATATATAGACAATTCTGTCTATAGACAAAAATTGTCTATATAGACAAAATTGTCTACATATAGACAAAAATTGTCTATATATAGACAATTTTGTCTATATATAGACAAATAATAGACAATTTTGTCTATATATAGACAAAAATTGTCTATATGTAGACAAAAATTGTCTATATATAGACAATTTTGGTCTATATATAGACAAAATTGTCAATATATAGACAAAATTGTCTATATATAGACAATTTTTGTCTATATATAGACAAAATTGTCTATATATAGACAAAATTTGTCTATATATAGACAATTTTGTCTATATATAGACAAATTTTGTCTATATATAGACAATTCTGTCTATAGACAAAAATTGTCTATATAGACAAAATTGTCTACATATAGACAAAAATTGTCTATATATAGACAATTTTGTCTATATATAGACAAATAATAGACAATTTTGTCTATATATAGACAAAAATTGTCTATATGTAGACAAAAATTGTCTATATATAGACAATTTTGGTCTATATATAGACAAAATTGTCAATATATAGACAAAATTGTCTATATATAGACAATTTTTGTCTATATATAGACAAAATTGTCTATATATAGACAAAATTTGTCTATATATAGACAAAATTGTCTATATATAGACAAAATTGTCAATATATAGACAAAATTTGTCTATATATAGACAAAATTTGTCTATATATAGACAAAATTGTCTATATATAGACAAAATTTGTCTATATATAAACAAAATTTGTCTATATATAGACAAAATTGTCTATATATAGACAATTTTCTCTATATATATAGACAAAAATTGTCTATATATAGACAATTATGTCTATATATAGACAAAAATTGTCTATATATAGACAAAATTGTCTATATATAGACAAAATTGTCTATATATAGACAAAATTGTCTATATATAGACAAAATTGTCTATATATAGACAAAATTGTCTATATATAGACAAAATTGTCTATATATAGACAAAATTGTCTATATATAGACAAAATTGTCTATATATAGACAAAATTGTCTATATATAGACAAAATTGTCTATATATAGACAAAATTGTCTATATATAGACAAAATTGTCTATATATAGACAAAATTGTCTATATATAGACAAAATTGTCTATATATAGACAAAATTGTCTATATATAGACAAAATTGTCTATATATAGACAAAATTGTCTATATATAGACAAAATTGTCTATATATAGACAAAATTGTCTATATATAGACAAAATTGTCTATATATAGACAAAATTGTCTATATATAGACAAAATTGTCTATATATAGACAAAATTGTCTATATATAGACAAAATTGTCTATATATAGACAAAATTGTCTATATATAGACAAAATTGTCTATATATAGACAAAATTGTCTATATATAGACAAAATTGTCTATATATAGACAAAATTGTCTATATATAGACAAAATTGTCTATATATAGACAAAATTGTCTATATATAGACAAAATTGTCTATATATAGACAAAATTGTCTATATATAGACAAAATTGTCTATATATAGACAAAATTGTCTATATATAGACAAAATTGTCTATATATAGACAAAATTGTCTATATATAGACAAAATTGTCTATATATAGACAAAATTGTCTATATATAGACAAAATTGTCTATATATAGACAAAATTGTCTATATATAGACAAAATTGTCTATATATAGACAAAATTGTCTATATATAGACAAAATTGTCTATATATAGACAAAATTGTCTATATATAGACAAAATTGTCTATATATAGACAAAATTGTCTATATATAGACAAAATTGTCTATATATAGACAAAATTGTCTATATATAGACAAAATTGTCTATATATAGACAAAATTGTCTATATATAGACAAAATTGTCTATATATAGACAAAATTGTCTATATATAGACAAAATTGTCTATATATAGACAAAATTGTCTATATATAGACAAAATTGTCTATATATAGACAAAATTGTCTATATATAGACAAAATTGTCTATATATAGACAAAATTGTCTATATATAGACAAAATTGTCTATATATAGACAAAATTGTCTATATATAGACAAAATTGTCTATATATAGACAAAATTGTCTATATATAGACAAAATTGTCTATATATAGACAAAATTGTCTATATATAGACAAAATTGTCTATATATAGACAAAATTGTCTATATATAGACAAAATTGTCTATATATAGACAAAATTGTCTATATATAGACAAAATTGTCTATATATAGACAAAATTGTCTATATATAGACAAAATTGTCTATATATAGACAAAATTGTCTATATATAGACAAAATTGTCTATATATAGACAAAATTGTCTATATATAGACAAAATTGTCTATATATAGACAAAATTGTCTATATATAGACAAAATTGTCTATATATAGACAAAATTGTCTATATATAGACAAAATTGTCTATATATAGACAAAATTGTCTATATATAGACAAAATTGTCTATATATAGACAAAATTGTCTATATATAGACAAAATTGTCTATATATAGACAAAATTGTCTATATATAGACAAAATTGTCTATATATAGACAAAATTGTCTATATATAGACAAAATTGTCTATATATAGACAAAATTGTCTATATATAGACAAAATTGTCTATATATAGACAAAATTGTCTATATATAGACAAAATTGTCTATATATAGACAAAATTGTCTATATATAGACAAAATTGTCTATATATAGACAAAATTGTCTATATATAGACAAAATTGTCTATATATAGACAAAATTGTCTATATATAGACAAAATTGTCTATATATAGACAAAATTGTCTATATATAGACAAAATTGTCTATATATAGACCAAATTGTCTATATATAGACAAAATTGTCTATATATAGACCAAATTGTCTATATATAGACAAAATTGTCTATATATAGACAAAATTGTCTATATATAGACAAAATTGTCTATATATGGACAAAATTGTCTATATATAGACAAAATTGTCTATATATAGACAAAATTGTCTATATACAGACAAAATTGTCTATATATAGACAATTTTGTCTATATATAGACAATTTTGTCTATATAT